>JAPQNM010000002.1:20820599-20855599 GCA_029783475.1 Metacarcinus magister | reverse complement strand
TGTACCCACGTTCCATTTTCTTTTCCTACTTCATCTTCCTTTCTCCTCCTCCTCCTTACCTCCTCCTCCTCCTCCTCCTCCTACCTCCTCCTCCTCCTGCTAAAATCGGGAGCCTGACTTATCACGCTCTCTCCTCCCTCCCGGAAACACTTAAATTAATGAGCCAACGCAACACAGTTTTTCGTTTCCTTCGTGCACTCAAACTCGCTCCAAAAATTGTGTTGCAGAATGTCTTGGTAAAAAAAAATTGAGCGCGAGAGAAAGTTGTTCTTATGGTGTAATAGTAGTAGTAGTAGTAGTAGTAGTAGTAGTAGTAGTAGTAGTAGTAGTAGTAGTAGTAGTAATGATATGTACTACTAATAATAATCTGAATTCAAACTTAAAATATCTACTTGCAATACAATCAAACGGAGATGGATATAAACGGTAGAGACGCTAGTGAGGCTAATGTATATATATTTTTTTTATATATAATTAATACAGTCTGTTGGTAGCGAGTTGTCAGGTCAAGAATTTAAACTTTTTGTAATATATTTGTATCCTGTATTGTGTGTGACGGTGCGAGGCAAGACAGAGATTGGTACGTAGAGAGAGAGAGAGAGAGAGAGAGAGAGAGAGAGAGAGAGAGAGAGAGAGAGAGAGAGAGAGAGAGAGAGAGAGAGAGAGAGAGAGTGGTCTCGCTTTAGTTACAGTATAAACGATTATCAGACTCAAAGGTCATGTTATTTATTTCCTTCTGCACCAACAAAAATAATAATAATAATAATAACAAAAATGCATAATAATAATAATACATACATATATTCTTTATTACTTAACCCTTCCCTTCCTTCCCTCCCCTTCCTCTTCCCTCCCCTTCCCTTCCCTCCCCTTCCCCTTCCCTTCCCTTCCCTTCCCTTCCCTTCCCTTCCCTTCCCTTCCTACCACAACGTAGAAAGTATGACAACGCGCTTCCCTCTCTGTTGATGGCGGTAAAAATGATTGAGTAAATAAAGTAAGATTAGAGAAAGGAGAGAGAGAGCTTGTCTTGTTGCGTCCAGAGAGTCGTATTTGTTTTGTTATGTAAAAGGAACTTGGCTAAGGATGTGTGTGTGTGTGTGTGTGTGTGTGTGTGTGTGTGTGTGTGTGTGTGTGTGTGTGTGTGTGGTAAACGGGAAGGGACAGGAGTGCAATGTCCTACTCAAATTATGTTTGTCATTTGTAACAATTTGAATGCCAGTGAGAGAGAGAGAGAGAGAGAGAGAGAGAGAGAGAGAGAGAGAGAGAGAGAGAGAGAGAGAGAGAGAGAATGTGCGTCTTGACTCTCTCACCTTCACTATCTTGCAGAGGACAGTTTTGTTTTGTATACAATTTTTATCGCAGACTTTAATTTTATTTTTTAAGAATACCACCACCACCACCACCACCACCACCCTACTTCATCACCACCTGCAGGCATCACCAATAACAATGTGTGTGTGTGTGTGTGTGTGTGTGTGTGTGTGTGTGTGTGTGTGTGTGTGTGTGTGTGTGTGTGTGTGTGTGTCCTCACTCAACACTTCTCCTGTCTGTCTGTTCACCCTTAAACGGAAACTAAAAATTGTATGAACAGAACCGTCCACCCTTCTCTCTCTCTCTCTCTCTCTCTCTCTCTCTCTCTCTCTCTCTCTCTCTCTCTCTCTCTCTCTCTCTCTCTCTCTCTCTCTCTCTCTCTCTCTCTCTCTCTCTCTCCAAAAGACAATGTGCGCGGTCCAGAAAAAAGCATTAAATATATATATGATAATTTCGCTTCATAACCTAATTAAGTCATTAACCGTAATAAAACTCGTACTGCTTCCACTCCTTTAACTAAGTCTTCCTGATGACGCATAAAGGCGAGCGATAAAAAACGGTATAAAACGGTAAAAACAGTAAACGGTAAAAACGGATGTGAGCTGAGAATGTAGTGTTTCTTTTTCTGTGTGTTCTTTGTGTGTGTTTACAGTGTGGTGATATTTTTTCCTTTATTTTATGATTAATATCCTTTTTATAACTGTGCTGCCAGGGAATGTCCGGATGTGTGTGTGTGTGTGTGTGTGTGTGTGTGTGTGTGTGTGTGTGTGTGCGTGTGTGTGTGTGGGTGTGGATTGATAAAGGACGAGATAAGAAGATGAAATTAATGTGAAGTAGAGGTTGACAGATGGTGTTGTTGATTTACTTATTTACTAAGGAACATATTATTTCTATTATTTCATTTGTGGGGCGAAGATTACACACACACACACACACACACACACACACACACACACACACACACACACACACACACACACACACACACACACACACACACACACACACACACACACACACAAGAAGATAATGTACGTACCTATCATGTGTTTTTTCTCGTACTTTCATCTTATCGTGGACTCACATAAAATCAAACTCGTATCTTAACCACAACAACAACAACAGAACCACCACCACCACCACCACCACCGCCTGACCTTGTAGCAGAGAGAGAGAGAGAGAGAGAGAGAGAGGAGAGAGAGAGAGAGAGAGAGAGAGAGAGAGAGAGAGAGAGAGAGTGAAAGGCGATGAGAGGAAGAGTTAAGAGCATAAAATTTCGTTAATAGAAGGAAGGAAGAAAGGAACGAACGAACGAACGAAACAAAGCCACACACACACACACACACACACACACACACACACACACACACACACACACACACACACACACACACACACACACGATGCAAGAACAATACTCGACATGTCAAGGATTTCAAGCTTGTTCATTATTACTGCAGTACATTTTTTTTCATTCGTACCCTCTGTGTCTCTCTCTCTCTCTCTCTCTGCTCTTATTTTCAACAGCAATCGTTACTTGCAAGACACGTACACTGAATTTGGGGGGAGAGAGAGAATTTAATAAAGTTTGTATATGTTTTAAGTTACTAAGTTAAGTTATATATAATCCGTCCTTCCACCACCACCACCACCACCACCACCACCACCACCACCACCACTAGAAACATTACTTCACCATTGTTAAACGAGTGTGAAGGTTTATTTATTCAAAGCAAATCTGTATACCAAAAGCAGAGTCAGATCAAGGACTGCCTGCCTGACTGACTGACTGACTGACTGAAGGCTTGTTGTGTTCGCTAACTCAAGACAAAAGAAAACAAAAACAAATGCAGGTCGTTTTTCGTTCTCCTCACTTGTTTTGTTTGTTCAATGTCACTTTGTCGACTATTGTGATAACTGTGTGGGAAGGAATTGTTAAGTAAAGTATGTAGGTAACTTTTCTATTTAGTTGAGAGAGAGAGAGAGAGAGAGAGAGAGAGAGAGAGAGAGAGAGAGAGAGAGAGAGAGAGAGAGAGAGATTATTTTTATGACAAACTGACTTTCTTGTTTACTAAATCATAATATTTGGCACAACTCTCTCTCTCTCTCTCTCTCTCTCTCTCTCTCTCTCTCTCTCTCTCTCTCTCTCTCTCTCTCTCTCTCTCTCTGCATTCCCCTAGTCAACCCTATACCTCCCTTGTCCTTCCTTCCTTCCTTTCTCTTCCTCTTCCGGCTCATATCCTATTACTAATCCCTTATCCCTTCCGTTCTCGTCCCTATTCGCTTCTCTTCCTCCTCTTAATTTTTTCCCCCAGGCCACGAAATGTTTAATTAATGAGAACACGAGAAGGAAAGCAGCCTTGACGATGGTAATAATTGAGGTTAAGTGGTGGTGGTGATGATGATGATGATGATGATGGGAAGATGTAGTGTGTGGTCAAATTAGTGGTGGTGGTGGTGGTGGATGTTGGGGATTGTGGTAAGCTGGTTTGGTTGTGTTGATGGTGGTAGGAAAGGTAATGGTGATAGTAATAGTAGTGTATCATTCTATCTATAAATAGTAGGCATAATCCTCTGTATTAGAAGCCGAGAGAGAGAGAAAGTTGATACATCCCTGCACCTGGCCTAGTCTTAATCCCAGGAGATGGCGACCCTTCCAATTATCGGATTAACAGGTTCATGTTTTCTCAAAACTCCCTAGAGTCCTATATCACCTTTCACGCAGGTGTTCACGAGCTGTGACCATCACTCCTTATCCGCTCTTGACTCCTAAGGAATCTCTCAAGTCGGGATGGAGTTCCTTATCCTTCATCCCTCGACCCAGTCAAAGTTCTCTGTCACTCATCAGTTCACGGCAAGCAGTCAGTCTGGATAGAGGTCCTTCATCCCTCTATCCAGGCTGCTATCAGATCAAAATCAGATCACCTTCAGACTCTGGCGAGATCAGTCATTCGGTCCTCTCAGTCACGACTTCAACTCAAACCTCTCTCGGCTACATCATATCAATCAGTCTGTATCAACAAATAAGACATAAGAAAACTCAACCTTGTGTTACCATTCCTGCCTTGTATTAGAGAAACCAATCATCAAAGAAGACTCTAATATAGTAGTAGTAGTAGTAGTTGTAGTTGTAGTAGTAGTGTAGTTAAGATTGTTGTTGTTAGTGGTAGTGGTGATGGTGGTGGTAGTCAGTAGTTGGCTGTGAATGTTGTGTTTATATTAGGTTATCAATGCTTGGTGATGTGTGTGGTAACTTGTTCTTATTGGTAATACTGTCACGTCTCAATGATGGTGTAGCAAGAACTGACTGGATTGTGAAGTACCAGGTGTAGCAGTAGTAGCAACAGTAGTAGTAGTAGTAGTATTCTATTCACTAACTCCACATCTTCAAACCAATACCACAAAACTTTAACAAATAATAATATTGATGATCCATTTTTACTGTAATAGTAGTATTCTATTCCTATATATATTCTACTCCCCCCTTATTTTATATTCCTCCTTCTCCTCCTCCATCTCCTCATCCTAATGTTCAACAAGTGAGTTAGTCTTCGCTAAGCAACAAGCAAGACCCTCGCGTCACTCGTGGTTATTTTGGCGGTATTTCAAGGTTGCACAGCTGGGTCGTGGGGTGCTTGAGGGTGGCTTTCTTGGCCCACTTCTCTTTGTACCTGAACGTTATAGTTATATTTTTAGTTATTATAGTTAGCAGGCAGGTCTTAGCACTGACTTGGTGACAGTGTGTGTGTGTGTGTGTGTGTGTGTGTGTGTGTGTGTGTGTGTGTGTGTGTGTGTGTGTGTAATAATAATAATAGACGGTTTATTTGAAATTGCAGCTATAGGCTGAACATATACATTTTAAAATTACTTTATTCTAAATATGAGGAGTGGAAGACTTTTCATTTTTTACATGAGAATATTGAAACCATTATTGTTAGCCTAGTTATAGGTGGTATGTGGTGGGTCCAGTATAGTCAGGTCCGCTTCACGACCTTGTCCAGCCGGTGGTGTGTGGTGACGGTGGTGTAGCACCTGGGCGGCCGGGGATGAACTCGAGCCGGGGTAGATGACATCGCCTTCAGGTGTGTGTGTGTGTGTGTGTGTGTGTGTGTGTGTGTGTGTGTGTGTGTGTGTGTGTGTGTGTGAATTGAAAGATTTGATTGATGGCTTACATTCTATTTCAATGGATAAATAAATAGGTTGTTCTTAAATTGAATAACTGCTAAGTGAAGTGTTAGCAAATTGACTGACCAACTGACAGAGAAGTTGACTGTCTATTAAGCTGAGTGACTGACTGACTGACTGGTAGTAAACTTATTCACTGACTGAATGATTGACTGAGTAGAGGGAAGGCCTGAATCACCAATTGAATCGGATTGTATGACTGAAATAGAAAAGATTGATGTTGGTTTTTTTTCCTTCCTTTTTTTATGAACAGGCTTACATTGTGTGTGTGTGTGTGTGTGTGTTTATAGATGTGAGAGAGTGTGTGATATAACGTCTTGCGTTGCCAAGTCTTTGTGTGTGTGTGTGTGTGTGTGTGTGTGTGTGTGTGTGTGTGTTTGACAAATGCTGGCAGATGGGTTGCTATGTGGAGAAAATTTTGACGAGAGAGAGAGAGAGAGAGAGAGAGAGAGAGAGAGAGAGAGGAGAGAGAGAGAGAGAGAGAGAGAGAGAGAGAGAGAGAGAGAGAGAGAGAGCGAGTGAAAAATACAAACCAAACCTTTTTTTAACTCAAACCAGAAACTATTACCAAAAAGAAAACTATGAAAACGCTAATAGCTTCTCCTTAATGCGTGTGTGTGTGTGTGTGTGTGTGTGTGTGTGTGTGTGTGTGTGTGTGTGTGTGTGTGTGTGTCCCAGTTAGTTACTAGGGGGTGAGTTCTCAAGGTCAGAGAGAGGCGGTGACATCATAGCTTGGCCGCGCGGTTGGAGGCGGAAGGTTGGCGGGAAGAGGAGAAAGATTAGGAGAGTGTGACGGAAAGAGGAAGGGAAGGGAAGGGAAGGGAAGAAGCGAAAGAGTATGAGAGTGTGACGGGGAAGGGAAGGGAAGGGAAGGGAAGAGTAGGGAAGGCATGAGGAGGGAAAGGGAAGGGAAGGGAATGGACAGGAAGGAGAAGGGAAGGGAAGTGAACGGTGATAGGTGATAAGGAAGTAAAGATGCTTATAAAACCGTTAGAGAGAGAGAGAATTATTGTCCACATGTTGGCTTAATAGTTTAGTTAATTAGTGTTGCGTGTTTGCGTTAACAGATTTGCAAACACTTGTACACTTTTTTTCTCTCTCTCTCTCTCTCTCTCTCTCTCTAAAGGACGGGTTGGGTGGAAAAGTTGATGATGGTGGATGAGAAGGAAGAAAAAAGAGACAGGTGGTGATAATGGTGGTGGTGGTGATGGTGGTAGTAGTGGTGATGGTGGTGGTGATGTGGTGGTAGTGGTGGTAATGGCGTTGAAACGGCTACATTTTCACGTTATCATAATCTTTTTTACAGTGATCATGACAGGAGGTGAGTGACTTGCTGATCTGTGTGTTGCGAGAGAAATGAACGCTACAAAGGTCTTAGTAGTAATAATAATATAATAATAATGATGATAATAATAATGATAATGATATTTCACAATGATAATCTTTTACCTTATATTCCTCTCACAGATCTTGGTACAACTTGACGTACGTAACTTTAAGACTAAGAACACTATAATGTATACACAGTCATTACGTCCCAGATACTAAACATAGAATAATCCTTGACTTTACACATGTTAAACTTCATCATCATCATCAGCAGCAGCAGCATCATCAGCATCTCTATCAGCTGCCTGTCTATTTCAGGTTACTCCAGCAAACAAAACTTTATATATTGTCTCTTCGTCTAGTGCTCTGTCTGCCCTGCCTTCTTTTACCATCCTATTTACTATCCTGTTTACCATTTGTTTACCATTCTTTTACCATTGTTTACCATCATTTATCCACGTGTAAACAGAGGAACTCGTGGTGCCCTTAAGGAAAGCTGTTTGCCACACACTTCAAACAGCCATCCACACACCGTAAATCAATCTCTCTCTCTCTCTCTCTCTCTCTCTCTCTCTCTCTCTCTCTCTCTCTCTCTCTCTCTCTCTCTCTCTCTCTCTCTCTCTCTCTCTCTCTCAAGGTTGTCTCGTCTTCAAGGGTGAGAAGTGAGCAAGGGGGAGGGAGGGGCTGGAAGGGGGGGCGGGGGGGCGGAGGGGGGAGGAGTTGAAAAGTAAAACAAACAAACCTGATTTAAAGTTGAGTAGGTTAAGTTAGTTGATAAAATTCTACGTATTATATTGTCTTGAAAAAAGTTGTGGTGGTAGTAGTAGTAGTAGTAGTAATAGATATATCTTTGTATCTACGAGTGGAGGAAGAAAGAAGGTTATCCTAATTGAGTCTGCTAAGTAAGGAGATGAAGAATAAATAAATGAATAAATAAATAAATGAATAAAACTGTTGATGTTTGTTTGGGAGTTTTTGAATGTGAATGAGTAAACAAACAAACAAACAAACAAATAAAAAATGAAGGCTAACATAGTAGGTTTAATATTCGTTGTAGTAGTAGTAGTAGTAGTAGTAGTAGTAGTAGTAGTAGTAGTAATAATAGTAGTAATAGTAATAGTATCAGACAATCTTTCAGTCCATGTTTATTCAAGGAGGATAAATATTGATTCATCAGTCGGTTATACTTTTGTGTGTGTGTGTGTGTGTGTGTGTGTGTGTGTGTGTGTGTGTGTGTTGTGGCGCAGTTAGAACACAAGTATCTTTGTATTCCTTTCATGTTGTTGTTGTTGTTGCTGCAGTTAATTATCATAAAAGTAGTTCATGTTTTCTTTCTTCCCACATTTTTTCTCTCTCTCTCTCTCTCTCTCTCTCTCTCTCTCTCTCTCTCTCTCTCTCTCTCTCTCTCTCTCTCTCTCTCTCTCTCTCTCTCTCTTATAATACCCAGGAAACAATTAAAAAAACAAAGAAATAAGTATTGATATCTATCCATATCTAATTAGTACTACTATTATTGTTATTATTATTATCATCATCATTATTATTCGTTTTCGTCACCATATACCACCACCACAAACCTAACCTAACCTAACTTAACCTAACCTAACCTAACCTAACCTAACCTACTCTCTCCCCCACCCCCAGAGTTATCAGAGGAATGGGCTACCTTACGCGAGCCGGTGGTGGAGGGCGTGACTTTCTACTGTAAATACTTGGGCTCAACGCTCGTCGACGATCCAAAGGGGGAGGCTGCCACGGCGGAGGCCATCAAGCGCATCATACACACGGCCAAGCAGGTGGCACGCAAGCCCGAGCGAGTGGCATTACACGTGTCTTTGAAGGGGATAAGGATGGAAGACAGTCTCACCAAGGAAATGCTGCTGCAGACATCTATTTATAAGTAAGGTGTGAGGTAGAGGCTACAAGGACAAGAGGAAGTGATGATGGAAGAGTCGTAATAATTGAGTGAGGGAAAGAAAGAATGGGAAGGGAAGGGAATGCGAGGAGAAGAAAGGTTTGAAATAGATGATGTAAGAGAGAGAGAGAAAAGGGCTATATGAACTGAGGGAATGTGAGAAGGAGGAAGGGGAGTGATAAAAGGGCTATAAGAATTGAGGGAAGGAGAGATAATAGGAAGAGAATGTGAGGAGAAGGAATGTGTGAGGTAGAGAGGAAGGGAAGAGAGAAAAGTCATTAGAAGTATTGAGGGAAGGAAGGGAGAGGTGGAGGGAAGGGAATGTGAGGAGAAGGAAGGTGTGACGTAGAGAGGAAGGGGAGAGAGAAAAGTCATTAGAAGTAAGGAGGGAAGGAAGGAGAGAGAACTTATCAAGGGTATTAGTGCAAGGAGGAGGAGGAGGGTGTGAAGGAGAGGATATAGGGAAGAGTGGAAGGAAATAAAGAATGAAGAGAGGTTGTAATTATGTATAAAGGAATATAAATACGAAATGAAAGGAAGAAAAGTTAAAAGAATGAAAAAAAGGGAAGTGTAAGAATACGAAAGGAAACAAAGATGAGAGATATATTATAGTAAGTGAATGAACGAGTGAAGAGATGAAGAAAATTAAAATAGATGGAAGAAGGAATGAGGGAAGAATGGAAATAGGAAAGAAAGAAGGAAGAAGGGAAAGATCTTATTAAGGAACCACCTCCACCACTGATTAGGGAAGAACATAAGCCTTAACCTAGTATTATTGACCGTCTGTCTGTCTCTCTGTCTGTATGTATGTCTCTTCTCTCTGGAAATCACATTGACAGGGAGAGAGAGAGAGAGAGAGAGAGAGAGAGAGAGAGAGAGAGAGAGAGAGAGAGAGAGAGAGAGAGAGAGAGAGAGAGAGAGACAATTAGGCTTAAATCTTCGTAAAAACAGGAAAAAAACGATACATTTCAAATATGAATTAATTTATTTATCTATCTAATTATTATTTTTTTTTTGTCTTCGAGTAAATGGTAAATAGGAAGAAAGAGAAAGTGAACAAGGAAGAGAAGAGAGACAAAGGTCAGGAAATCGTAATCTTATGATGTTAGATAAATTAATTATACATTATATTATCTCACACTGACGAATTTCAGTTTGCATTTAGTGATAGTAATGATTGCGTTATCTCTCTCTCTCTCTCTCTCTCTCTCTCTCTCTCTCTCTCTCTCTCTCTCTCTCTCTCTCTCTCTCTCTCTCTCTCTCTCTCTCTCTCTCTCACACACACACACATCTTTATTAGGGTAATTGTAATGTTTTTGTATCACGCAAGATAAACGTAACTAATCATTAACCTAGTCTGCTGCTGCTAATGAGAAAAATGAGAGAGCAGCTTGGAACATTAATTAAAAAGTATTAGTAATTATGATTATAATTGCTTTTTTAATTACTTTTAAAGACGAAGCTTTACATAGTAGTATTATACATTAATTAATAAGTGTCATTAGTAGTAAGTTTGATTATTAATTGCTCTTGATTATCATTAGAGACGAGACTCGGTGTAGTAGTAGTAGTAGTGTGAAACCTTATAACAAGTGATTAGCAGATTATTAAGTGCTGTTTGTATTACTATTAAAGACAAAACGATGTAGTATAATAGTAGTGAGTATATAATGAGTACATGTTGTCTGTTCTAAACCTAATTAAGACGTAAGGTTATTGAGAAGAAAGACAGTCATGAAAACACACACACACACACACATACACACATACACATGTTCGTCGTACATTTAATATCGATAGAGAAGGAATGTATATATGTGTGTGTGTGTGTGTGGAGAGAGAGAGAGAGAGAGAGAGAGAGAGAGAGAGAGAGAGAGAGAGAGAGAGAGAGAGAGAGGGAGGGAGAGTCGAGATGTATAAGAGGTAAAAGAGGAAGAGGAGAAGTGACGTGTTTGGTACAACTTCGTGAGGAGAGGAAGAAAGAGGAAAGGGGAAAGGGGGAGGGGAAGGGAAAGGGGGGGTGAGAAGGGGGGGCTGGGAACCTGGTGGTGTCAATGACCTTCAAGGCCAACGCAGAGAGAGAGAGAGAGAGAGAGAGAGAGAGAGAGAGAGAGAGAGAGAGAGAGAGAGAGGACACTTGTGTTTACATCTCAACAATTTGGTTGCGTCGCATATCCACTGGCCCCTCTCTCTCTCTCTCTCTCTCTCTCTCTCTCTCTCTCTCTCTCTCTCTCTCTCTCTCTGTCCACCAAATATAACAACAGTGCCCACGCGTGTGTTAGTGCGTGGCAGAGAGAGAGAGAGAGAGAGAGAGAGAGAGAGAGAGAGAGAGAGAGAGAGAGAGAGAGAGAGAGAGAGAATATACAGGCATATTTTCGTATTAGTAAATCTTCGTTATATATTAAATGTCTGTTGACAATGTATGGATGTGAGTGAATGAAGGGAGATAATCGTATTCATTAATTATTCATTATAGGACTGCATCGAGATATGTAATTGGTAATCATTTTATTTTATTGAATTACATCAAAAATATTTAACTCAATTATTTATTTTCTTTGTTCATGTGATATTTAAACTCGGAATTAATTAAGTCTTAACGTTTTAATTAATGCTTAGGACAACTTTTTAATAAATGTCAACATGTTTGTGAAGATCTAGTTATATTTATTTAAATTTAATATGTAGTATAGCTAAATTAACATTATTATTCATATTCAATACATTCAAATTGTCTTTTAATTATATCTTATTAGACCAAGGAATAACAATAACAATAATAATAATAATAATAATAATAATAATAATAATAATAACTAATAAGTTTGATAATTTACCTACATGTAAATACTAATATAATTAATAATAACTTATTTTTAGTACAAATTTGATTTCTTTGATTAAACTTGAACACTTGAAGCGACGATGACAGAGAGAGAGAGAGAGAGAGAGAGAGAGAGAGAGAGAGAGAGAGAGAGAGAGAGAGAGAGAGAGAGAGAGAGAGAGATAGAGAGAAAGCATGTGCAGGGGTGAGAGAGGACAGAACACTTGCCTCATTGAAAGAAGATAACGCAAAAATTATGTCTCTCTCTCTCTCTCTCTCTCTCTCTCTCTCTCTCTCTCTCTCTCTCTCTCTCTCTCTCTCTCTCTCTCTCTCTCTCTCATTACTATTTTTAAAGGCGTGGGTGGCTTATGTATATTATTATTATTATTATTACCATTATTATTATTATTATTATTATTATTATTATTATTATTATTATTATTATTATTATTATTACCATTATTATTACCATTATTATTATTACCATTATTATTATTACCATTATTATTATTATTATTACCTCCTGTCCTCCCGTCCGTAGAATCTCGTACTGCTCCGCTGACGCCCACTACGACCACGTGTTTGCCTTCATCGCCACCACGGAAAACGAGACCTGCGAGTGTCATGCCTTCCTCTGCCCTAAACGGAAGATGGTAAGGCAGGCAGACAGACAGACGGTTATTTTGTTCGTTTATTTAGTCAGTTATTTAATCAGTCCATTGTTAAGTAAGTTAGTTATTTCATGATTTGCTGACTTATCTATTTATTTAGTTATTTATTTAGTTATGTATATGAGTCCGTTGTTTAGTAAGTCTGTTGTTTATTCATTTATTTCGTTAGTCCGCTTGTTATTCAGTCAGTCTCTCTCTCTCTCTCTCTCTCTCTCTCTCTCTCTCTCTCTCTCTCTCTCTCTCTCTCTCTCTCTCTCTCTCTCTCTCTCTCTCTCTCTCTCTCTCTCTCTTACCCTCATTTCATCCCCTTACCCTCTCGTTCCTTCCTTATCCACAATTAAAAATATCTCTCCTCCTCCTATATATTCACAGCTCGCTCCATCCGATCTCTATTAAAACAGAACCCATCAACGGTGTTGACACAGTTTTTATCGAATTAAAGAGTAACTCAAGTAGAAAAATACTCGGATTGATTTACAGACCACCGGGTTAATGACATAGATGATGGGATCACTTGCAAAATATCGAAATTCGCTGACGATACGAAAATTCTCAGCAAAGTAACTACGACAATTGACAGAGAAGTCTTACAATCAGACCTAGATCGACTAACGTCTTGGGCCAATAAATGGCAAATGAAATTTAATGTTGAAAAATGCAAGGTACTACACATCGGAAGAAATAATGATCACGTTCAGTACTCAATGAATGGTAAATCACTTTCTACAGTAAACAAAGAAAAAGATCTGGGAATCACAATATCAAACGATTTAAAGCCCAGTCAACATTGTTCAGAGGTAGTTAAAACTGCTAACAGATTGGTCGGCTTTATTGGGCGTACTTTCGAAAATAAATCAGAAAAAGTCATATTAAAACTGCATAATTCACTAGTACGACCCCATCTTGAGTATTGCGTACAGTTTTGGTCCCCATATTACAGAAAGGACATTGACAAACTGGAAAGAGTCCAGCGAAGAATAACAAAAATGATTCCAAGGCTGAAAAATAAACCTTATGAAGAAAGACTTAAAGAACTAAACTTATTCAGCCTAGAAAAACGAAGGATGCGAGGGGATTTAATTGAAATGTTCAAGATAATCAAAGGATTCGATAATATCAATGCAGAAGATTACATTACTTTTGATCGATCAAATATAACAAGACGACGTCATTCTTTTAAGATTACTGGTAAAAGATTCACATCAAACGAAGCCAAGCACTTCTTTTTCAATCGGATCGTTAACGTTTGGAACTCCCTGCCCGCCAATGTCGTCGACAGTAAAACAATTACTACGTTCAAAAATAGACTTGACAAATATTTAGAAGCAAATCCACAACTAAAATACTATCCGTTAACGTAGCAAACTTTGAGTAAGTTCATCCTGATGTACCTAACTTACGAAATGTCGATTCAAAAGACGTCGCTAGTGGCCTGACATCGCTTGCCAGGAAGTAGTGGTAGCAGTAGTGGTAGTGACAGTCTGGTCTTGCTTGGCCTTCCTTTCCCTGCCAGCCATGGCTGGGGAGAGAAGCCTTCACCCTTACTATCCTGTATCCTTCACTCTAGAGTAGATAGTGTAGTCTCACAAACAGCCTCGTAAGGGCCAACAGGCCTGTTGTTGTTTGTTCTTCCTATGTGTTCCTCCTCCTCCTCCTCCTCATCCTCATCCTCCTCTTCCTCTTCCCCCACAGGCTCAGGCGGTCACCATCTCCATCGCCCAAGCCTTCAATCTTGCATACGAGTGTTGGAAAGTTTCCCTTGAAAATAAAGACAACGAGACGTACGGCCACGAGGAGCTGCCTGCAGAAGTGACGGTAAGAGGAGGAGGAGGAGGAGGAAGGAGGAGGGAAGAAGAGTTGGTAGTGGTGAATAAAATATGTGAAGGTAATTTTCTCTTTTTTTCTCTTTACAAATACACAATTACTACCTTACCCTTTTGTAAATTAATATGTATGTATGTATGTTCCAGGTTGGGTCAGCTACGATACATAATATAGGACGGTCCACCCAGTCCCAGCCTTCGTCTCAAGCCTCGTCTCCTATACCTATTCGATCTGACTTCGGCTCCTCTGACATGAGCACCTCGGGTAAGGACGGAGGTGGTGGTGGTGGAGAGAAGACTGAATTTTTTATCATTATTATATGGTGTTATATCTCATTCTTCCCTATTCTATTTTATTCATTAGTGTGTCATTTATATTTGTTATTATTTATTTTCTTATTATGTCCAAAATCTTATACTCTTTTTTTTCAGTTTACTAAATTAATCTTCATTATGACATTTCAGCCTTTGATCCAATACTGAAAATCACATCCAATATATACATTACCACTTTCATACACATATAACACACCATATAATTCTCAAAACCATTACTTCATACAACTTACGAAATGAATAAGGAATCAGACATTTTAAAATTAATAAACTTGAAGTCAAATATTTCCAGTTTTAACAATACAACCAATACACAAATTTTTCTTTCCATATTACAAATCTAATTCCCAAGTTTTCTTAATTAATCTTTACGAATCACAAAATTTAAAAAACTAATCAACCTGAAGTACAGTAAATATTTCCAGTTTTTTCCAATACAACCACAATACATTTTCTTTCCAGTTTTTCCAATACAACCACAACACATTTCCTTTCCAGGTTATCAGTCCAGTTCCCAAGCTTTGTTGATCGATCTTGAGGACTCTTCCGACCACCCGAGCCAACCTCAGAGTAAGACTTCCATCCTCACCAAGCCTTTAGTAAGTCCTGCCGCCCACTCCACTATTGAGAGGACCTGTACCGCCCTCCCTCCCGTCACTCTAGCGCAGCGTTCATATAGTGTTATTGTAGTACGGGAGGAACACACAGAGGAAGGGGAATGTGCAGTATAATGTTATATGATTCGAGTATATTTAAAGTATTTATTTAAGATCGAAGTTATATAATGGTGTAAATAAGATAGTTGTGGATGGAATGAGTTTTATTTAAATTGATATCTAACTCCGAGTAAATAAGGACTTTGTTGTGTGGCTCTGTGGGAAATAAACGCAAATTTTAAAAGTAGTATGTTGAAACTTTAAAAATGCTAATTTATAATCATGTAAATAGAGCCAGAATCTATCCTACACAATATAGAAAATCATCTGTAGCAAAGCGATTTAAAATATTACTTTGAAAAATTGCCTTGAAACTTGATAAATCCAGTAAATACTCATTAATATTAATACAAACCCTTAATATTATAGTCCTGCATTGAACATTACTGCACATTCTCACCCACATGTGTTAGAGGCTTTGTGGGAGTAGTTCTAAGAGGAAGCAGAATTTCTAGGTAGCCTTAGTTAGACCGCTGCCTCACCTCACCTCCTAGACTCTAACCAGTTACCAGTAGAGTGGGAAGGAAGGAAGCAGACTTGATAATAGTGGTAATATAGTTATAGTGATCAGTGGTATTGGTGTAGGTGGGTGGGTGGGTAGCCTGTATTGGAACTAGTGAAATTGTAGTTATACTCTCTGATCTCAGTAAGTTTAAGGTATAGTCTTAATCTACTATACTAAATGGTTTTTGAAGTATTATTATAGTAAATTTGTACTTATACCATCACTGATTTCACCCTTGTTCATACTCTAATACAGGATGGCAGGCTAAGAATAAGACTGAAAAAATAATATCGATCAGTAAATTGAATCAAAAATTATATCCAACTGAGATTATTCCTTATTTAGAATTCTTGAACTAATATCAGTATGTATTGGCATTACTTTTATAATCTAGTTCAGTACTTCTATAATGAAAAGTTGAGTGTACTGATTAGCTTTGTGTACATGTTAGTACTAATGGGATATTTCTCTCTGTGTAAAGAATAGCAAGGACCAAGTAGCATAGGAGGCAAGTAGGTTAGTATTTTCAGAGTTTTGATAATCCTTTCATTGTTGGCCTTCCCTTACCTTCCTTTCCTCTTCATTATACTTCTCTCTCTCTCTCTCTCTCTCTCTCTCTCTCTCTCTCTCTCTCTCTCTCTCTCTCTCTCTCTCTCTCTCTCTCTCTCTCTCTCATACCTTCTTGAAATACAGCACTGTAGATTGTCTTTCTTGCAGTCATAGTCTTCTTAATAAATCTAATTCTTATGTAGGGTTAAGACTAAATGCATATCAACAATCTACAGCAAGCCTTTCAATAATAGATTACAGTGTGATTTAAGTTTTTATATTACTTATTTTTTTACAGTAATAATGATAATATGGAATCATCATCATCATTATCAGCATTATACTTGAATATAAAAAAAATTGAACATGATAAATGACAAGAGATTATATTCGTTACGTAAATCTAAAGTATAAAGATCAAGTGTTCAATGTGTAAGTAATGACACCTGCAACCTTAATTTGGCATCACTTTTATTTATTACTCTATTTTCTTTAAGGAACCGGCAATTAAGTGAGATTTTTTATATATATATATATCGTTTATTTATGCCCTTGGCCGGTTCTCTAATAGCATAAGAAAAAAAAAAAGGCTTGCTGTGGAATGAGTTGCAGCACATATATAGTCTTAGTATTAGTGTGTTAGTGTGTTAATGACTGTGTGTGTGTGTGTGTGTGTGTGTGTGTGTTTGTTCGGGTTGGCATCACTAACCTAACCTAACTATGACTCCCCCAAACAGAACTCCCTCGGTGATCTCGACGATATTAGTGATGGATTCTCAAGGTACGTTACCATCCCTTCGTCCTTCCTTCCTTCCTTCCTTCCTTCCTTCCTTTCTCTTCCTCAGTTTCATGATGTGTTCCTATGTATGTTGTAAGTCAGGAAAAAATCACACCGTAAAGAACGTAAAAGTAATACTAATAAATGATGTAAGGGGGGATGGTATAGTGTAAATGATGCATGTCTACAGTATTCCAAAGAGTGTATACTATAGTTTATATAAACGTCGTAAACACTCCATAGAACTTTTAACATTATTCTTCCTTCGTTTATAAGAATTCATTTAAGATTACGATGGACACTTGTTCCTATTCAGGCGATGTAGATATTATCCTTTTTTTATGTAATACTTCCTTGTTAATTTAGGATTAGTTCAATGTCATGCTGTGGAATAATGTAAAGGTAAAGATTATGTTTCCACCTTACAGATTAGCCAAGGCATAAAAACAGGTTAATACAACATTTCTAAACACAAACGTATATTTCAACCCATCTTTCCACCTTACAGATTAGCCAAGGCATAAAAACAGGTTAATACAACATTTCTAAACACAAACGTATATTTCAACCTATCTTTCCACCTTACAGATTAGCTTCAAGGCGAGGAAATCCTCCCCAGCCACTGACTGGGATGAAGCACATGGGGCTGGCCGAGCTCGATCTTGCAGCATTCACGGCTCCCCAAGCAGCTTCTCCGACCGAGAGTGGCTCCTGGCCGTCAACTAGCCCCCCACAAGCCCCCTCACCCCTGGCCACCTCCCCTACAGACCCTTGGGCAGCCTTGGGCAAGTCCCCGACCGAGGAGTGGGAGATGTTTTCCCGTTCCCCCAACACAGCCTTCCTATACTCCTGTCAGTCACCTCCCTCGTCAGCTATGTTCCCTCCCACGTTACAGTCACCTTCACATACAGTTCAGTCAGCTCAGTCACCTCCCCATCTAGTCCAGTCAGTTCAGTCACCTCCACTGTCAGCTCAGTCACCCTTACACACCCATAATCCATTTCCCTTCCCCATTCCAGGCTCCCCCAATGATCCCTTCTCCCCACAACACACCCAAGAGAGTCACCCTACAGCACACCAACACCCACCTCCCATCTCACCCGCCAGCCCCATGGGGAGAGAGAACCCTTTCCTCCCTCCCACTACTACTACTAATCCCTTTATTCCTTCCCCTGCCAGTACCCCCTCCTTCCCCACCTCCCCCCAATCTGCCGTGGAGTGCCCTAGGCTGGTGGTGCCCCCGGGTGGAAGTGGGTGTAGTCCCGGCCGCCCTGTGTGGACGCCTGATTTGTTCGGTGGAGCTAAGAGTAAAAATGTCATATGTTCTTAAGTTTTGTTGATTAGAATTATTATTATTATTATTTTTTTTTCGATGGAAATTTTGATAATGGTTTAGTTGTGTCATGTTTTTTTGTTTTTATTATTATTATTCTTTTTTTCAGTTAATTTTGTCTATTAGAATTATTAAGCTCTGGAAACTGTAATAATAATGATTTACTTGTATCATGATATTGCATCATCCTTTTCTTAGTTTATTCTTGATTTCTTTGATGTATTTTCATGGTTAGCCTTTATAGACACAAGGGTTTGGTCACAGAATTGGTAACACTTTCACATACACACTCAACTATTGCTTATATTGTCACACACACACACACACACATACACACACATGTTTTTTTGAGAAGAGCTACATTATTATTATTATTATTACTATAGTTTTATTAAAAGATATTGTTTGTTTATATACTTGTACAAAATGTAAAAACCACACACCGAGCACGTACGTCCGAGGCAGCTTGATTAAGGCACAACTAAAGCACAAAGAGTTTATAACAAAAAAAAAGTTCAATCTATAGAAAACACACATTTTTAAAAACCATAACCATTTTGTAGTATAGATAGTGGAAAAGTTTGAGAGAGAGAGGCTAGTAATGTATAGTTTAGGATTTACAAACTTTCTTTTTTGATTGGAATAACATTTTTTTGTTATGTAATCTTTCACCATTACCATACACTAATATATATAAGTAATAGCACATTATTCATGGCTTCACGTTCATTATTTCTGTAATTTAGGAGAAAAAAAATATCGGTTTGTTTATGTGTGAATGCGTGAGTGTGTGTGTTTGTATATGTGTGTGTGTGTGAATGGGTGTGTGTGTGTGTGTTTGTATATATGGTTGTAAATATATCCATGGGTACGTACGTGTGTATGTATTGTTTGTTTGTTTGTGTGTGTTTGTACAGGAAAGTTACGACGATTGTTATTGTCGAGAGTAAGAAAACTTCCATTGTGTATATAGAGAGAATTACAGCGTTGGACTTGAGAGAGAGAGAGAGAGGGAGGACCTTCAAGGAGTATCTATCTATCTATACATATATCTATTCAGTCTTCCTTTGGTATCACTCACGTATTCATATTATATTGTATACAGTAACATTTTATATATATTTTTGTTTTCTTCCTTCCTTCCTTCTGTATTATAACAATTTCACTCTCGGTTCATGTGTCTTTTTTTGTTGCTTAATTCTGTCACTTTTTTCATGTATGTACGAGGATTAGACGTGACACTCGCCTCCTCCTTCCTTTTTTCCCTTCCTTATTTTCCTTCCTTCCTTCCTTCCTTCCTTCCTTCCTTCCTTCCTTCCTTCCTTCCTTCCTTCCTTCCTTCCTTCCTTCCTTCCTTCCTTCCTTCCTTCCTTCCTTCCTTCCTTCCTTCCTTCCTTCCTTCCTTCGTTCCTTCCTTCCTTCCTTCTTTCTATCTTCCTTCCTTACCTTCCTTCCTTCCTTCCTTCCTTCCTTCCTTCCTTCCTTCCTTCCTAACTTAAGTAGTGTATCATAAGAGTAATGACACCTTTTTTTCTATTCTATTGCTTATGTATATATATAAACACTTGAAAAATGGTTGATATCTTACAGTGATCTATTCTTATCTCTTCTGTTACCTGTTGTATGTATGTATGCATGTGTGTGTGTGTGTGTGTGTGTGTGTGTGTGTGTGTGTGTGTGTGTGTGTGTGTATGTGTGTGTGTGTGTCTACTTGCACTCCATTCCTGAAGCTTGCAATTCATACTACAACCTCCTAATCTCCCTCCTCCTCCTCCTCCTACTCTTCCTCCTACATCATCATCTCCACCTCCTCCTACATCTCCTCCTCCACCTCCTCCTCCTCTTCCTTTGACCTTTTTGCATCTACCTAACGACCTTCTTCCTAATGATATGTTGACTGTACAATAAAAGAAGAAATAACTTTATATCTTTTAATTGGAATCATGTCACCAAATTTCATGCATAGGATCTCAATGAATCTATCAGTAATATAGTAAGTAGTCTTAGGATTACTTACTGCAAATAGAGAGAGAAAAGAAGAAAGTGTGAAGTATTCTGAAATTTCAAGTTAACCTCTAAATTTTCCTTCTTTACCTAGATGAGAGAGAGGAGAGAGAGAGAGAGAGAGAGAGAAAACTAACAATGGGTGCTGTTTTGATGAAGGTATTTTGTCATGGCAATAGACAACACGAGGGAAATTCATGAATATCTTTCTGTATGTACTTAAACTTTCTCTCCCAGGCCAGGTGTCACGACTTAACAATCATCATTACGGTGGACCTAATTAGGGGTCATTATATATAGGATAATTTAAGGCACATAGAAATTGAACAATGCACACAAAAGGTAGACATATAATTCCCACTTATGGTATCAATGTACATATATTTGACAGCATAAGGATTGATTTATATATATATGGGATTATTATGTATGTATGTATGTATGGGAGGAAGAAGAGCACCACTATGTATGTATTATTGGGCTTCATACAATGTCTCTTAAGGAATGTATAAATGAATAAATGTGAGCTACGATTGTGTCAGTAAAGTGTAAAGTGTGGAGTTAGATTCTATTGTGTGTGTTGTACTTTGTGTTGTGTTGTGTTTGTGTTTGGATATATCTGTGATACTTTGGTGCCCAGTACAAGTTTGTGTGTGTGTGTGTGTGTGTGTGTGTGTGTGTTGTGTGTATCTTAGCAGGTGTCATTCATGTATGTATTGGTGTGTTAACAGAGATGGTTGAAAGGAAAAGTTTATTGCTTAGAAGATCAAGAAAGTTTCAGTAACCAGCTGTATTGATTGTGTGTTGTGTTAATTTACATGTATTATTAACTCACTGTAACACACACTATGATTTATCAAGACATTATTATTATTATTATTATTATTATTATTATTATTATTATTATTACACACTGTAACACGTATGCCTATAACCTTTCAATTGAACTTTTTTGAGGAATGAAAATAAGTTTCATCTCAGGCTTATTGTTAATTAATCAAGTGTGTATGTTAATGATATAATACGTGTGTTTGCAGTGTGTTAAATTAGTGTTAATGAAGAGAGAGAGAGAGAGAGAGAGAGAGAGAGAGAGAGAGAGAGAGAGAGAGAGAGAGAGAGAGAGATTGTGTGTGTGTGTGTGTGTTTGTGCTTTGGGTGTGGTAGAAATGTGTTTGATGTTGAGCACATATGGTGTGTGCACTTAATTACTTACAGGTTGGTGATGGAATGTAGTAATGATACACGCAACACTTTGATAATTAGGGAGGTGTGTGTGTGTGTGTGTGTGTGTGTGTGTGTGTGTGTGTGTGTGTGTGTGTGTGTGGGTGGTGTTGCATTGTGGTGGTTGTTGTTGTTGGTGTGGTTAGGTTAGGTTAGGTGAAGACACTGGGTACAAATTGTAAAGAAAGACAAAGAAGAGAGAAAGAAAGAAAGAAAAAAATATATATCTATACGAGGGACAAAATGTGAAGTTCCTTAAAAAAAAATCTTATATGTTAACTTTTGGAATAAGAGAATCATGCAGATGTAGTTTTTTTTTTTATTATTCCTTTTAAAACTAATAATAATAATAATAATAAGAGGTAGTTTAATATAGGATCTATTTAATCACCTGTATGCCTGCTAATTATCTTGAATGTTATAATTACCTTTTCTTCCAAACTGACGGGGTTTAAACGTGGTTTAAAGGGGAGCGGGGTTTAAATAGTTTAAAGGGGGGTGGGGTTTAAATGTAGTTTAAAGGGGGGCGGGGTTTGAATGTAGTTTAGTTAAGTGAGACTTGATTAATATTTATAATATTAATGTGAACCCGTAAATGCGTCTGATGGATTAATGTTTACATGGCGGAGGTTGAAAGTCGAAACGCAACTATCAAGATTCCGTTCAAATAATAAGGTAATATAACACTTCCTTAACTTATACTAGCCTCTCCTTCCTTGCAATGGTTAATCTTTATAACAACGCCTCCACACTGATGGTAATAATGGTTGTTGCAGCACACAGTCGCCCATAACACCTGTACCAAATATGGGGACTCGTCGTTACAATGGTGTCGGGAAGGCAATCTAGGAGCTGTCTGGTGTCACGACGGACTCCTTCAAGCACCAACTGGACAGATGACTCAAAATAGTACTGGACCAACACCCAACACCAGGCTACCCCAACGCTGCACCCAACACCACCATACCCCAACGCTGCACCCAACACCAGGCTACCCCAACCCTGCACCCAACTCGCTGACGGATAGGCGGAACAACCGGGATGCAAAGTTGGCTGGGCACAGCGGAGGCCTACCTTAGCTGCGCTCTCAGAGGGCGGAATTGTACAAAGTAAATAAAGTAAGTAAACAGGAAACTTACTGTACTGAACATTTGTGAAGGTCAGGGTTGGGTCCAAGTATATGTACTTGGACTTAAGTACAGATTTTCATGTACTTGTACTTGTACTTAGACCCAAAGTACTTGAAAAATTCCAAGTACATTCAAGTACAAACAAGTACATTGTATTTAATCAAAAGTTATATACCTTATATAGATTCTAGTGAACGTTATGATGATACTATTGGGTAAATAGTATTTAGCCAATAGTATCATCACAAAGTTCACTAGAATGTACTCATTAATGTGTATCTACGAAAACTACTAACTTACCTGCTTTACAAATCTGTGACAGGAATTTTTTTTGAAGTGCTTAGAGATACGGCAGTCGTACCGCGTTGTCATCCGCTATTTGTACGGCCTGTGCCTTATTATTTACCTGGTAAAGCATCTTTCAAGTTATGTTAGGTTGATTATGTTATGTTAGGTTTGGTTTGGTACAGTTTGGTTCGGTTATATAAGCTTTATACCCAAAAGTTAGGCACATACCGTATCTATAAGCAAGCACTATGAGGATACGGCATTCGTTAGATTATGGTTACATTAGGTTAGAATAGGTTTAGTTAGGTACGATTAGGTTCGGTTATATGAGCTTTTTATATTTTATTACCCAAAAGTTAGCCATGTGCCGTATCTATAAGCAAGCACTTACAGGTATGGCTGCTGTACCTGTAAGCTGTTTTTTTGATCACAAAGTACTTGTACTTAAGTACAATGAAATGTACTTGGACTTGGACTTAAGTACAAAGCAAAGTGACTGTACTTGTACTTATGCTTGTACTTGAAAAATATCCAGGTACTTGGACTTCGACTTAAATACAGTCGCCTGTACTTAGACCCGACCCTGGTGCAAGTTTTAGTGAACGGTCGCCTAAACTAAACTAACCCTTTCCCCCAGACTCCCCCTACCTAACCTAACCTATTTCTATATCTATTCCTCCTACCCTCTTTACAGAGTCTGGCGACCCTTGCCGGTACCCTTTTAATGTAAAAAAAAACCTAACCAGATCTCCCTCAGCCACACAACCCTAGCCTAGACTAAACTGACCAGGGGGGGACTATGCCCCCAGGACCCCCAACCTAACTTAACTGTAATTCTGTGAGGTGTGTGAACTTAAAAATGGAACAGTACATGTTAAGTAAGGCATCAACCGCTCACTAAAACCTTCACATATGCTCACTACAGTAAGTATCCTGTGCGGCTGATGATATTTACATGACCGTCGTGTTAGTTTACATTATCTGTTGTCTGGTCCTAGTAAGGTTCACCACAAAGTACTTTAACCCTCGGAACATTTCAACAACTTCACAACGGTGGTGCAAATAGTCAACAGAAAAATTACATACACGACGGTCGTGTGAATATTGATGAAAACTTATGTGCATGACGGTCCTGTATATATTCACTGCCATCCTGTGTACTACAACTTATATTATTCGGATCAGCTTAGAGGTATTGTTCTTCAGATTTACCAATAAGTCATAGAATCGATGAGGTTGAAATTACTTGTACAAATCCATGAGTGTGTAGGATGGTTAAATGTGTCATAGGCTTAGTTATGAACTGCTTTGAGCTGTAAGAACCATTACAAGAATACACATTGAAGTTAAGAATACACATTGAAGTTAAGAATATACGTGTTCCTTCTCTTTATGTTCCTCCTTCTAATCTTCCTCTTCCCTATTGCAGCATAACAGGTGTGTGGCGCCGGGCTGGTGTGGTGAGGATGTGGCGGTGGTGATGTGGCGGTGCGATGGGTGGTGCAGCTCTACCACACACACACACACACACACACACACACACACACACACACACACACACACACACACACACACACACACACACACGCAGAATCATGTGAGGAAGGTGAGTTCTGAATTGTATTTTGACAGATAAGGGAGGAGGAATAAATTATAGAGTGACAAATTTCATACTCTCTCTCTATATCTCTCTCCCTTTCTTCTCCTTCCCCTCACTCCCTCACACCTTCCCCACTCCACAACAGAGGGCAACATAAGGAGGTACAATGATGGTGATGCTGGTGATGGTGATGGTGAAGTGACGGTCCGGCCAGGTGGTCAGCTTGAGTTCAGCTTTCCGCCTCCCTCTTGCAGCTGTTAGGAATGCTGTGAAAGTTAACAGAAGATCATGATGGTGGTGGTGGTGGTGGAGAAAAGACGACTAATGTTTGTGAGTACGTATATGTGTTTGTGTTTTAATGGGTTGTATTTGAGGTGTTATAACAAAAATAGTTGTCACGGGTTCAGGCAGTAACAATAATTTATTGTGTAGAACTCGTGATGATAAATCTGTAGGATAATTACAAGCCTTCCGGCACCAACCTCTTTCACTTCACCTTCTTCGGGAGACCCTGTATCACCTAAGTTTTAAATCTAATGTACCCAGAGTGTTTGGCAAAGTAAACAAGTAAGGATGTGACATTGTTCGAAGGTCACGTCTGACCTGGAATTATCAAGATAAGGTTATGATTTGGGGAGGAGCACCTTATCCAGTTTACCAGGTAAAATTAGCTCGACATGAGGTACAATGCATTCGTAAGTGTAATATACAAACTAATCCAGTTGACTCTCCAATAAGATCGAAAATACATCTTAATGATACCATTCACTTTAAGCCTTATCAAACTCAAGTCATCCGAGCAGTGGTAAGGGAACAACCTGGCACCAAATTACTGGTTTATCCACACCCCCGTTATTCAACACCAAGTTATCCTTCCCTGGTAGAGGTCGATGTTAACCAAACAATTCCAATAATTATGGAAAGTGCCTCTAAAATACATAAATTTATCAAAAGTAAGACTGCAGTGGCTCAATATGACATCTATTCGAGCACTGTCACTTCTCCAACTCAGCCAGTATATCATACCAACATTCTAAATGAATTAATGCCCCATTGTGAACAAGTCAAAGAAAAGGGGACAAGAAATGAGCGGTTGCAACTACTAATTGAGAAACAAAATTGGTCGCACCTAGTAACCACCAAAAAGAGCAACTATCCAACATGGTGTTAACTCACAATCAATTATTCATACTCGACGATCTAGACTTAGGCACCATCTCTGGCAAGCCTGCTCATATCTCAGTAGCCAATAACAATCCATGTATCGTTACCCAGAACATGCAAAAGAGATAATTACCAAAATGTTGATCGACATGGAGGAGCGAGGAGTAATTGAGCCTTCTAGTTCAGCCTGGTTATCTCCGATCGTATTAGTAAATAAGCCTGACGGAACAAAGCGAATGTGTCTGGACTTTAGGCGAGTAAATGAACATCTCTCAGACGATATATATCCGTTGCCTCGTCTCGAGGATCTGGTAAGCAGTGCAGCCGGACATGAAATATATGCCACCCTAGACCTGAAAGACGCTTATTTTCAAATTTCCTTAGAGGAGAACAGTCGGGATTTAACAACTTTCTCTGACGGAGTATCATTATATCGTTTTCGAAAACTTCCTTTTGGATTAAGCTGCTCTCCGGCCATTTTTTCCAGGAAAATGGCCGAACTATTAACACCCTTGTTGAGAGAAGGATGGGTTAAAAATTACCTGGATGACGTAATCTTGTGGGCTGAAAATTTTGAACAACTGTTGGAGAGATTAAAACAACTGTTCGTTTTATTTGAAAGTAAGGGGGTAAAATTAAATCTAACAAAATGTGACTTTGTAAAAAAGGAAATAAAATTTCTAGGTCATAAAGTTTCACAGAAGGGAAGTACACCTGACCCTAAAAATCTAGAAGCAATTAGTCAACAGAATCCACCCAAAAACGTGAAAGAAGTCCGAAGGTTTGTGGGTATGTGTGGATTCTATCGAAAATTTGTGCCTAATTTTTCTAAAATAGCCTCACCGCTGACCAATCTAACTAAGGCGGAAGTCATGTTTAACTGGACCGACCAATGTCAGGAGTTGTTCGAAATACTGAAGCAGAAGTTGATGTCTGCTCCAGTATTAGTAAAATATCACCCAGAACTCCCAATAATACTAGTCACTGATGCCAGCGAGGAATGTGTAGGGGCAGTTCTCCATCAAGTACAATCTGATCAAAATATTAAACATGAAGGCGTGGGCGAATCAACACGGGGTGGAGCTGCTGTTCACCACACCTTATCACCCTCAGTCAAACGGCTTGATTGAGCGCATGCACCGGACTCTCAAGACCATTCTATCGCAGCTTTGTAAAGGTTACCCCTTGAGGTGGCCAACACTATTAGGAGAGTGTCAGACTCATATGAACATGGCTGTTCATGGCAGCACTGGTGTCACTCCCTATGTCGCCTTCTTCGCCAGACACCCACCACGGACCATCACGGCACCCCTCGTGACGATACCTTCAGGAGAAAGTGAAAGAAACAACCTCAAACTATTAATCAAAGAAGCGAGTGTTTTGTCTCAAAGGAGGTATCGAGAGGTGGCCAACAGGAATTGCAAAGCTGAGAGAGTGCACAAGGGGACCTTGGTGTGGGTAAAAAGTGAAACTCATTTACCAGGCATTTGTGTTAAACTCAAAGCAAAGTGGAAAGGCCCTTATCGAGTGGTGGAAAGTATCCGAGAAGGGCAAGTGTATGTGTTGGAGGACCCTTATACAGGGAAGTGCGTGCAAAGGGCGGCTGAGAAAGTGAAACCATATATCAGCCGTCATCAGATTATCCCGGAGGCAGAGGAACTGGTGGAGTCTGTTATTGTGGAGGAAGAAGAGGAGGATCAAATTCGTCCACCTCGCCACCGACAACCTCCTAAGAGATATATTGAAGAATATTGAGCGGTGGGAAAATAAGAACAATCCAAGTGTGTGTATCAGGAATGTTAAGTTAAGTTTTTGTGTCGTGTAAACCTCAAGATAGCTACCAGCATCCAAGAAAGAACAACAGGGAAAACACGTCTCACTCAAGTGTCAGTCATCATCAGGGAAATGGATCCCTAATCATACATAATGTGTCATGTAGTATGTCAGAGTGAAGGTCCTATCCATGACTTTAGTTCGAGGAGGGGTTACCATGGTGAATGCATTGCTATGGCCTCGACCTTCCTCAGGTTACAGTCACTCCCGCTGCAGGCTCTTAGCATCACTTTAGGACGCATCTTATGAAGCCTAACCATTGTGAGGAGTGAGTGGGTGAATGTAAGAATGAATGAGAGAATGAATGAAGAATGAATGAATCGCTTATTCCCTCCAATATGGGTAACGGGACAGTAGAGAGTGATCGGGCAGTACCCAGGTGGGTCTGCCCCAGGACAACCTGTATGTTGTAGAGAGTGGCTGGGGTTGTGTGAAGAGTGCCTGTTTGACATATTTCGGGTGAAATGGAGAAAGAAAAACTTTCCTCCCGGGGGGAAGAATACGAATCAGGTGATTTAAGTTTGGGTTTTTGTATCAGTGTATTATGTTAGGTCTTTCAGTCGAAAAATGGAAGGGGAGACGGATGTTTCTAAGTTGTAAATAGGGATGGCTGCAGTTAAATTGAAGGTTAAGGTATGAGTAACGTTGGTTAGGTAGTAAGTATGGTGAGAATAGGGATTGAGTCAAATTCTTCCACCGTAAGGTTCAGCTCCGGAGGACAGGCGTGTGTAACACTCCGTTTTTTTTGTTTTGGTGTGATAAAACTGTCTATTATTTCTCAAATATCATTCGGGTGAGGGTCGAAGGAGTAGTACTTGCAATATTTTGTTATTCCCTAACCATCATGGGATAAGGGGTTAAGTAGGCAATAAGGGGAAAGAGTAAAGGGTTGTTTAATTTTTTTTTATTAAGTAGGGGAGTTTAATCATCGCCTCAAATCAAGTCTTATAAAATTCACCTGTGGGGAGGAGAACGAATGAATCAAATATCTATCAGGAAAATCCTACGTATATTCACTAACCTGCGTTCCATAATCCAGATCATTTTTCTTCACTTACGGTGGAATATTTTGAGGAAAGATATTATTCTCACGTAGGGGAAAATATGAATAGTTCCAATAATGGGGGGGGGGACCTCCTATTAAACTTGTTTCATAAAGGAAGGATAGTTGAAACCGAAAAATAATATTATAATAATTCTAATTAAAAATAAGAATTAAGGAAATGAATGATGTATCAGGCAAAGTTAGATTATAGTTATAATTATTCAGAACCTATGTTCCTAGAGGCGTCTGGCAATCCAGGAGAGTTTTATTCGAGGGTTGAAGCGAAAGCTCTTCCCACTCGCCTGCTACTCTCCGACATCTCAGGTGAGAGAGTTATTATAGCTATTGAAGATACAGTGATAGCTATGTAAAGTCAGTAAGGTGTGTGATATTATATAAATGTATGTATATATATATATATATATATCTCTTTGACATTACTAGGAGTGTGATCAAGTGTAGGGAAAGTGAATATTATATGGGTGTTAGGTTGGAAGTTAATGTGTTTTTTTGTTTTCTTCCCCACTCGCCTGCTACTCTCCGTCATCTCAGCCTGGTGTTACAAATTCGTCATATGGCAAGTGAATCTAGGTCAATGCCAAGTCAAAGTATCAAGGGAGTCTAGCTTGTTAGGGAAATTAGGTAGGATGTATAACATGTGATGTCAGAACGAGTGAAGTGGTGCCATGTGCTTATGTTGTAAAGGGTCCAGTGAATAGTTCCTCGCGTTCCTATCGTTATTTTCGTTTCTCGGATTCGAAGGAATATTCCATCCGAGACGTAAGATAAGGAAGTCGATTTGAAGTGGTCAAGTGTTCACCCATCTGAAGTGTCCATATCGTGTGTTTCTTTCTGTGTTTTTGTTTTGCACAAGTTATCCTGTATGTCACCTTGTCTTCGTTCTTAGACTCGAAGGAATATTCACTCTAAGACGTTAGATAAGGGATCAGGGGTAACTTGGGCCGTTTAGTTAACTAAGCAGTGGGTTATATTTTTATACCAGTTAGCCCTTAATTAATCTCATATGGCCAAGTGACATACAAGTGATATATAAGTGATATGTAAGTGTCCAAATAAGTACTACATACTTCAGCACTCAATAAATACTATTGTTTTGATACTTCCACTACAAATATTATTATCCTGAACACCCTACCCCCTAAACGACGCAAGGAAAGTGATACCGAACCCTATTTTTTTTTCTTTGTTTTTGTGTTAATGCTGGTAGGTATTACACTATTACAAGCACCTTGTGTGGTTGTTTTAGTGGTAATATTTACAAGTATTACATAATGTCCAAGGTTTTTACCTTGTCCATTTTCATTCGGGTGACTAAATCTTCGGGACAAGATTTAATAAACTGTGCCCGGAAAAACAAGTCCTTAATTCCCTCTACCGAGTCCTCAGCACCATCCTGAGACAGCCATTGATTGAAATATCCTTTCATTCGAGCAGCAAACTGAATGGCAGTCTCATCCTCATTTAGAGTGACAGAAAAAAATTGCTTTTTTAGCTCGTCAACGGACATCCAGAATGCCGCCAGCAAGGCGTCCTTCATGTCCTTATAATCACGCGCCTGTGAGTCCAGGCGGTGTATCACCTCGAGGGCCTTGCCTTCGAAAAGACTCATGAATTGTAAACGCTTTGCGGCAGCGTCGTAATTCATGACGTCAGCTGTCTCTTCGAATCGAGCAATAAATATCTCGATTCTATCTCCCTCTTTGAAGGAAGGCAGTTTTAACTTGGGTAAGTTCACTGCAGGACCTTGACGTCCATTTCCTCCATTTTGTTGGCTCTGGGCTACGAGGGCCTCATGTTCCTCTCTCTCCTTCTCCCTCACTAACTGTAGCATAGCCAGCTCATGTTTCTCTCTCTCCCTCTCTCTTTCTCTTTCTTTCTCTTTCTCGGCTGCTCTCTCCCTCTCTCTCTCTCTCTTTCTCTTTCTCAGCTATCTCTCTCTCTTTCTCTTTCTCTTTCTCGGCTTCAGCCTGCCTCCTAAGGATATAATCCTTAGTTTCCTTAGCGTTCAGTCCTATCATCTCCGCCTCACCTTTCAACTCCGCGACCGACATGCTTGATAGCTAGTCTTTAACTCGCTAAAGACAACGTCCAGTTACTTTAAACAACTCTGAGTTACATTCACGAGTCCCTGTTCGGGCTCCAATTGTCACGGGTTCAGGCAGTAACAATAATTTATTGTGTAGAACTCGTGATGATAAATCTGTAGGATAATTACAAGCCTTCCGGCACCAACCTCTTTCACTTCACCTTCTTCGGGAGACCCTGTATCACCTAAGTTTTAAATCTAATGTACCCAGAGTGTTTGGCAAAGTAAACAAGTAAGACAAGCTTCTTTAGTTTATTTAAATAAGCTCCCCTGAAACGGAAAGATTATTAAAGACTCTCACACCATTCACTCGCTAACCTGGCTATAAAGAACTTAATTGTAAACCTTAAGATTCCTTACTGCACTCACGACCTTCCTACTCTCAAGGAAGTAGTGTGTGCGGGCGTGCACGTAGGTACAGCGGGCGTGGGCGGCGTCCGTGGGTGTGGCGGGCGTGGGTTGAGGGGGCACACGTGGTATCCAGATACACGTCTCCTTCTGTCTTTCCACACGCTGTTTCTGCAAAGAAACTCCACCACAGACTCCTGGGGCAGGACAACACCAGATTCCACCTTAGACTCCTGGGGCAGGACAACACCAGATTCCACCTTAGACTCCTGGAGCAGGACAACACCAGATTCCACCCGAGACTCCTGGGGCAGGACAACACCAGATTCCACCTTAGACTCCTGGGGCAGGACAACACCAGATTCCTCTCTACCCAAGCTCCACTAAGCCTCTCCACCACACCTCTCTCTCTCCACCGCCAGTTTCTCTACAAGAAACTCCACGTAATCCCTCGCTCCACCTCTGCAAATCCCAGTCCACCTGACAATGATATACAGGGCAAAGCGAGAAATATATACGTGGAAAAAGACTCCAACCCCCAACCTTTGACCTAATTCCACCACTGCGCCAGCCAGACTGTTGTGTCAGTCAGCCGGGGTCATCGCGGGTCGCTTCTCACCTGGCCCGGGTCCCCGGCTTGCCACACGCTGCCACACGGCGTCTTCTGGTTGTGTTAATTTGTATAACACAACCCCAATTTAACATGCGTGTAAATGTTACACATCATGCAGCCAGCCCCACCATCACCGAGTGACGCTTACATGCTAAAAATGTCTTCCAGCCTGATAACACCCCCCATGGATATAATGTAATCTGGATTCTACCCTCGCTCCTTGTCTCGATGAGCAAATCTGATTGGTTCCGGCATGTCTTGTTTATGACGTACCCAAGGAATATTCCACGCCGAAGCGTCCCCAGCCGTGTCACGTAGACACCCAGAAAATTTTCCAGGACCTTACATTCCAAACCCATGACGAGCTGCCTCTGCTCTCGCAGGCCAAAATTCCACCCATGACAATAGTAACGAATCAGAAATATTATTAATCATGTACTGACTATATATATATATATACCTCACTAACACTTACCTAACTTAACCTAACCTAACCACACAGGAAGCTTTTATATGTGGCATTGATTTCAGGGCTAAGTTTAGTGTGTCATTAAGTTTGTGTATGTGTATTTGTGTGTACTTGTGTTTATATATGTACGTATGTGTATTTTTTTTTTTATTATTTTTTTATTATTTATGTCCTGAGCCCAGAGCACTGATAGGCTGGAGGGAGACGTGAGATGGTCAGCCTCTGCCCATTAGTAGTGCAGGTTAGATTTTTAAGTGACGCCTCGTTTCTTGTTGATAGGTTCATGCTGTCTGCAGAAGCTCCTTGTTGCATATAACTTTGCAGTCCCGTCGAGGATAGTGTTACGGCAACATGTGGGTGATCTTAGGCCACTCGGCGAATTTACCAAAGAAATGTGGCCAGCTTGTGCCGGGATTCGAACTCGGGACTCTGAGCTGTCATGCCCGACCGCTAGCCACTAGACCACCACCTCCACTGTGTATACATGTGTGTGTGTGTGTGTGTGTTGGGATAATTTCTGGTTTAGTTACTTGGTAGAGAGGATATGCAAAAAAAGTAGTACTAAGTTAGAATTATGTATATTTTATTTAAAGAGTATCAATTGAGTACATTTCTTGACATGACTAGAATAATCATAACTAACACCACATTGCAGAGAGGAAGATACACCACCACCACCACCACCACCACCACCACCACCACCACCACCACCACCACCACCACCACCACCACCACCACCACCACCACCACCACCACTGGCCTGAAGACTTGCAGCATTGGACTCGAGGAAGTATTGGAGGAACACACAAGCAATAGAACTTCTGAACATGCTGTTAGAAGACTGCGACACTAGCTTATAGTATGTAGGACTGGGAATAAGTTGTTTTTTTAAGAGCAAATGTTTATACTCAGATTCACGGCTCTATTCACGACCAATATTTATGCTGATAGTGAAAATAGTCATAACATTAGTTCACAAACCTTAGAAAATAGTAATAAAACAGAACATTTATGAATAGAAGCATATAATCCATTGTCACGTAAGACTTATTTTTTTATATACTTCAATTTAAACCTCAGAAAACAGCAGTAAAATTGAACATTTATTAATACAAGTCGACAGACAATTCAGTGTCACGTAAGACTCATTTTCTTATCCTTGCTCCTATACAAACCTCCTTCACTTCACATCCTAACCAATCCTTATCTCCCACAGAAACTCCTTTGGGCATCCTTCCACAAGCCCATTCCAGCCTTTCTTCCAGCGGCTCAAACACTACCACGTTGAGAGCGACTAAAACAAGACACACACCTTCCCAGTATCTATGGTGCCGGAGCCGTGAGTGAAGCCAGCCTTTAGTGCCTCGTTAAACTCACCTTACCTGAAGGCTACCTGGTCTTGCTGTGTTCACCAAGCTTCATGAAGGGACTCAAGGTTAAGATCAAGACCCACAGTGCCAGGAAGAGTGCCAAAAGAATGTTGGAGGAGCAGATAGAGGAGATTTAATGGTGAGGCAAGTGTATTTGTGTGTGTGTGTGTTGGGATAATTTTTGGTTTAGTTAGCTAGTAGAGAGAGGAGATGGAAAGAAAGTAATTAGTATAGAATTCTGTACATTTTATTTTTAAGACAAAGTTCCATACATTTGTTGACATGACTTGAATAATGTTGATTGACACCACGTTGCAGGTAGAGATGGAGGGGGAGGTGGAGGCAGCAAGATACAACAACACCAGCACCACCAGCCTGTATGAGGAAAGAAATACATTAGATACATTTGAAGTACAAGGAAGGAAGGAAGAGAGAAAAGGAAGGAGATACATTTCGAGCACAAGAAAAGAAGAGAGAAAGAAGATATATAGAAGAGGCTGTGGTGAGTCTTGACTGTTCGTAAACATCCTGGGTGTGACATCTTAAGACAGGATGTTAATGAACCACAGTCAAGATTCACCACAGCGATTCACCGCTCTCTCTCTCTCTCTCTCTCTCTCTCTCTCTCTCATCTCTCTCTCTCTCTCTCTCTCTCTCTCTCTCTCCTCTCTCTCTCTCTCTCTCTCTCTCTCTCTCTCTCTCTCTCTCTCTCTCTCTCTCTCTCTCTCTCTCTCTCTCTCTCTCTCTCTCTCTCTCTCTCTCTCTCTCTCTCTCTCTCTCTCTCTCTCTCTCTCTCTCTCTCTCTCTCTCTCTCTCTCTCTCTCTCTCTCTCTCTCTCTCTCTCTCTCCTCTCTCTCTCTCTCTCTCTCTCTCTCTCTCTCTCTCTCTCTCTCTCTCTCTCTCTCTCTCTCTCTCTCTCTCTCTCTCTCTCTCTCTCTCTCTCTCCTCTCTCTCTCTCTCTCTCTCTCTCTCTCTCTCTCTCTCTCTCTCTCTCTCTCTCTCTCTCTCTCTCTCTCTCTCTCTCTCTCTCTCTCTCTCTCTCTCTCTCTCTCTCTCTCTCTCTCTCTCTCTCTCTCTCTCTCTCTCTCTCTCTCTCTCTCTCTCTCTCTCTCTCTCTCTCTCTCTCTCTCTCTCTCTCTCTCTCTCTCTCTCTCTCTCTCTCTCTCTCTCTCTCTCTCTCTCTCTCTCTCTCTCTCTCTCTCTCTCTCTCCTCTCTCTCTCTCTCTCTCTCTCTCTCTCTCTCTCTCTCTCTCTCTCTCTCTCTCTCTCTCTCTCTCTCTCTCTCTCTCTCTCTCTCTCTCTCTCTCTCTCTCTCTCTCTCTCTCTCTCTCTCTCTCTCTCTCTCTCTCTCTCTCTCTCTCTCTCTCTCTCTCTCTCTCTCTCTCGTTTTCCTTCCCTTCTTGCTCTATGGATGTAAGTCAGGCTGCTGCTCTCCACTGTCTTGTATAATCTGTGAAAATAACTTAGATTATAAATTTGTTATTATATTTACATTTTATATTTAAGTTTGACTCAATAATGTATATATATTTT
>JAPQNM010000002.1:20790599-20815599 GCA_029783475.1 Metacarcinus magister | reverse complement strand
GGATGATTAGAACAAATAAAAATAACTTTCAAAGGAAGGAAATGAGAAAGAAAGAGAGAGAAAGGGAGATAGGGAAGGATGAAGGATGAAGAAAAGAAGAAGAAGAAGAAGAAGAGAGGACTCAGAAGAAGAAGAAGGAAGTGAATGATTAGGAAGAAAAAACAACAACAACAACAGTGATGATGATAATGAGGAATTAAAACTATTAACTTTTCTCGTATTACCAATTTTCAGATCAAATTTTCTCTACTGATATCGACTCCACTGACTAACCTTTACGTTACAATTAAAGAAAACGAGCCTAACTTGCCTAATTAGGTTTCAACTGTTCATTACGTGTGTTGGTAATTAGTGTGGAACAAGTTATTTACACTCTTAAGGATAGGGAGGAGAGAAAAAAGGGAGGATAGGACGAGGAAGAGAGTGAATGAAGAGGAAAGGGAAGGAGGGACTAAGGTAGAAATAAAGTGTAGGATAGAGGAAGGATAATATGTAGATAATGCAAGGGGGAGAATGGAAGGAAGGATGTGAGAGGGAGTAAAGGAGGGAAGAAGAGGAAAGGAGGGAGGGAAAGTGAGGATAATATTGGAGATGAGAAAATGAGAATGGAAGAGGAATATGGAAAAGAATAGAAGAGGGACACGAAACAAAGGAATAAGATAAAAGAGGAAAAGGAGAAAGAGGAAAAGAGGAAAGAGGAGGAGGAGGATAAGGAATAAAAAAATAAAAATAACAATATGGTACCGCTAAGAAGCTTATGAAGACAATCTTCTTTTGTTTTATTTATATCAACGACAATATATATTTTTTTCGATACGATATATATATTTATTTTATTTATTTTTTTATTCAATGTTTTTAGCTGCAGTTTTTTTTTCTTCTCGTTTTTTCATTATATTTTTTAATTTGTTTTTCATTATTTTATATGAAACTTTTTTTATTGCCCTAAATAAAGCACTTCCATAGCCATTGGCACCGGTGACAGCAGAGTCAGTAGTGAAGATTTTGATCGGGCAGTCATGACCGAACGAGCGGTGAGAATTAAATTGTTTTCTGCCTCTATGTACCTAACTATAGTGAGCCTTATCTTGATGCAGCAGCATTTAAGAAGGTCAAAGGAAGGCTATGTACACTACAGGGGTAATCAAACAGACTCTGCCATCCTGAAATAGTGTATAAAAACTTGTTTTCATCATATTTTCTACTTAAACTAGCTGTAACTCCTTTCGTTTTACTCGTATGGAATTTTCAAGCAATGCTTCAAAAATGCACATTTTTCCGATCCTTATGGTATGTAACAAGTACTGATAAACACAATATTAAGAAAATATATATTACGTCCTCACGTAAATTACGTAGATTATAAATGACGAAAAAAGAAACTAGACGCAGGATTGGAATGGGATAGGGTTTAAAAAAAAGAGAAAAATATTTATATCTTCACAACATAACTCTTTGTTATATTTGATCGGTATCTATCTCATGAAAAATAGTTATTTGCTAAAATATTGATATCATTAAACAAACAATATTAGCTTCTAAGCTAAGATACCAATTGAACAAAGTGCTTTGTTTATTAGTTGGTTATTTCATAAGGAATATCTGATATCTTTTCCATCAACATTGGTAAAGTATTAGATCCACCATACTGATTTTATCATTTGTTTAAACCCAAATAAATTCATTTATAGCACTAAAAGTTTCTGGTGAAATTAACTGGAACTAAGCTGAAAGTCTTACATTATTCCTGTGCACAACATAGTTTAAAAAGAACAAAATCGAAGAGGAAATTTTGCAAAAAATTTCCCGGAGGAGAAAAAATGACAAAAGTACACCATATGTTGAGATCAATTCTACACATCCACGAGGGTCTGTAAGATGGTTAAACGTGTCGTAAGGCTTAGTTATGAACTGCTTTGAGCTGTAACAGTCATTACAAGAATATTCGTCGACGTTAAGACTATATGTGTTCCTTGCGGGGTAACGCGTCGTGTGTAGGAGTATACGCGGGTTACTGATAGCTATCATATCCTCTTGATGGAGCTTGACACTGCTATAAAAGTACAGCATTACATTTTTTAATGAAAATAAAGCACTTCCATAGCCATTGGCACCGGTGACAGCAGAGTCAGTAGTGAAGATTTTGATCGGGCAGTCATGACCGAACGAGCGGTGGGAATTGAATTGTTTTCTGCCTCTATGTACCTAACTATAGTGAGCCTTATCTTGATGCAGCAGCATTTAAGAAGGTCAAAGGAAGGCTATGTACACTACAGGAGTAATCAAACAGACTCTGCCATCCTGAAATAGTGTATAAAAACTTGTTTTCATCATATTTTCTACTTAAACTAGCTGTAACTCCTTTCGTTTTACTCGTATGGAATTTTCAAGCAATGCTTTAAAAATGCACATTTTTCCGATCCTTATGGTATGTAACAAGTACTGATAAACACAATATTAAGAAAATATATATTACGTCCTCACGTAAATTACGTAGATTATAAATGACGAAAAAAGAAACTAGACGCAGGATTGGAATGGGATAGGGTTTAAAAGAAAGCGAAAAATATTTATGACTTCACAACATAACTCTTTGTTATATTTGATCGGTATCTATCTCATGAAAAATAGTTATTTGCTAAAATATTGATATCATTAAACAAACAATATTAGCTTCTAAGCTAAGATACCAATTGAACAAAGTGCTTTGTTTATTAGTTGGTAATTTCATAAGGAATATCTGATATCTTTTCCATCAACATTGGTAAAGTATTAGATCCACCATACTGATTTTATCATTTGTTTTAACCCAAATAAATTCATTTATAGCACTAAAAGTTTCTGGTGAAATTAACTGAAACTAAGCTGAAAGTCTTACATTATTCCTGTGCACAACATAGTTTAAAAAGAACAAAATCGAAGAGGAAATTTTGCAAAAAATTTCCCGGAGGAGAAAAAATGACAAAAGTACACCATATGTTGAGATCAATTCTACACATCCACGAGGGTCTGTAAGATGGTTAAACGTGTCGTAAGGCTTAGTTATAAACTGCTTTGAGCTGTAACAGTCATTACAAGAATATTCGTCGACGTTAAGACTATATGTGTTCCTTGCGGGGTAACGCGTCGTGTGTAGGAGTATACGCGGGTTACTGATAGCTATCATATCCTCTTGATGGAGCTTGACACTGCTATAAAAGTACAGCATTACATTTTTTAATGAAAATAAAGCACTTCCATAGCCATTGGCACCGGTGACAGCAGAGTCAGTAGTGAAGATTTTCATCGGGCAGTCATGACCGAACTAGCGGTGGGAATTGAATTGTTTTTTGCCTCTATGTACTACAATTGTCATTATGAATATTTGTTCTATGACTAATAATTACTCAGTAAAAAGAAACTTATTTTTTATATAAGAACATGACTTTCCTCCTCATTTTCTTGAAAGCTATTAGAGATATTGGAAATATCACTGCAGCATCTGATAGACCTGATTAAACTGTACAACTGTCATTATGAATATTTGTTCTATGACTAATAATTACTCATTAAAATGAAACTTAATTTTTATATAAGAACATGACTTTCCTCCTCATTTTCTCGAAAGCTATTATAGATACTCGAAATATCATTGCAGCATCTGATAGACCTAATGAAACTGTACAACTGTCATTATGAATATTTGTTCTATGACTAATAATTACTCAGTAAAATGAAACTTAATTTTTATATAAGAACATGACTTTCCTCCTCATTTTCTCGAAAGCTATTAGAGATATTGGAAATATCACTGCAGCATCTGATAGACCTGATTAAACTTTACAACTGTCATTATGAATATTTGTTCTATGACTAATAATTACTCAGTAAAATGAAACTTAATTTTTATATAAAAACATGTTTCCTCCTCATTTTCTCGAAAGCTATTAGAGATATTGGAAATATCATTGCAGCATCTGATAGACCTAATTAAAATCTACTACTGTCATTATGAATATTTTCACTAGTACTAATAAATACTGAATTTTACTTTTTTAAAAATTACTTTCTTCCTCGTTTTCTCGAAAGCTATTAGAGATATTGGAAATATCATTGCATCATCTGATACACCTAATTCAACTGTACAACTGATATTATGAATATTTGTTCTATGACTAATAATTACGCAGTAAAATAAAACCGTATTTTTATATAAAAATATGACTTTCCTCGTCATTTTCTTGAAAGCTATTAGAGATATTGGAAATATCACTGCAGCATCTGATAGACCTAACTAAACTGTACAACTGTCATTATGAATATTTGTTCTATGACTAATAATTACTCAGTAAAATGAAACTTAATTTTTATATAAGAACATGACTTTCCTCCTCATTTTCCCGAAAGCTGTTAGAGATATTGGAAATATCATTGCAGCATCTGATAGACCTAATTAAACTGTACAACTGTCATTATGAATATTTGTTCTATGACTAATAATTACTCAGTAAAATGAAACTTAATTTTTATATATGAACATGAATTTCCTCCTCATTTTCCCGAAAGCTATTAGAGATATTGGAAATATCATTGCAGCATCTGATAGACCTAATTAAACTGTACAACTGTCATTATGAATATTTGTTCTATGACTAATAATTACTCAGTAAAATGAAACTTTATTTTTATATAAGAACATGAATTTCCTCCTCATTTTCTCAAAAGGTATTAGAGATATTGGAAATATCATTGCAGCATCTGATAGACCTAATTAAACTCTACAACTGTCATTATGAATATTTGTTCTATGACTAATAATTACTCAGTAAAATGAAACTTAATTTTTATATAAGAACATGAATTTCCTCCTCATTTTCTCGAAAGTTATTAGAGATATTGGAAATATCATTGCAGCATCTGATAGACCTGATTAAACTGTACAGCTGTCATTATGAATATTTGTTCTATGACTAATAATTACTCAGTAAAATGAATCTTAATTTTTATATAAAAACATGACTTTCTTCCTCATTTTCTCGAAAGCTATTAGAGATATTGGAAATATCATTGCAGCATCTGATAGACCTAATTAAAATCTACTACCGTCATTATGAATATTTTCACTAGTACTAATAAATACTGAATTTTACTTTTTTAAAAATTACTTTCTTCCTCGTTTTCTCGAAAGCTATTAGAGATATTGGAAATATCATTGCATCATCTGATACACCTAATTCAACTGTACAACTGATATTATGAATATTTGTTCTATGACTAATAATTACGCAGTAAAATAAAACTGTATTTTTATATAAAAATATGCCTTTCCTCGTCATTTTCTTGAAAGCTATTAGAGATATTGGAAATATCACTGCAGCATCTGATAGACCTAATTAAACTGTACAACTGTCATTATGAATATTTGTTCTATGACTAATAATTACTCAGTAAAATGAATCTTAATTTTTATATAAAAACATGACTTTCTTCCTCATTTTCTCGAAAGCTATTAGAGATATTGGAAATATCATTGCAGCATCTGATAGACCTAATTAAAATCTACTACCGTCATTATGAATATTTTCACTAGTACTAATAAATACTGAATTTTACTTTTTTTTAAATTACTTTCTTCCTCGTTTTCTCGAAAGCTATTAGAGATATTGGAAATATCATTGCATCATCTGATACACCTAATTCAACTGTACAACTGATATTATGAATATTTGTTCTATGACTAATAATTACGCAGTAAAATAAAACTGTATTTTTATATAAAAATATGCCTTTCCTCGTCATTTTCTTGAAAGCTATTAGAGATATTGGAAATATCACTGCAGCATCTGATAGACCTAATTAAACTGTACAACTGTCATTATGAATATTTGTTCTATGACTAATAATTACTCAGTAAAATGAAACTTAATTTTTTTATAAGAACATGAATTTCCTCCTCATTTTCCCGAAAGCTATTAGAGATATTGGAAATATCATTGCAGCATCTGATAGATCTAATTAAACTGTACAACTGTCATTATGAATATTTGTTCTATGACTAATAATTACTCAGTTAAATGAAACTTAATTTTTATATAAGAACATGACTTTCCTCCTCATTTTCTCGAAAGCTATTAGAGATATTGGAAATATCACTGCAGCATCTGATAGACCTGATTAAACTTTACAACTGTCATTATGAATATTTGTTTTATGACTAATAATTACTCAGTAAAATGAAACTTAATTTTTATATAAGAACATGACTTTCCTCCTCATTTTCTCGAAAGCTATTAGAGATATTGGAAATATCATTGCAGAATCTGATAGACCTATTTAAAATCTACTACTGTCATTATGAATATTTTCACTAGTACTAATAAATACTGAATTTTACTTTTTTTAAAATTACTTTCTTCCTCGTTTTCTCGAAAGCTATTAGAGATATTGGAAATATCATTGCATCATCTGATACACCTAATTCAACTGTACAACTGATATTATGAATATTTGTTCTATGACTAATAATTACGCAGTAAAATAAAACCGTATTTTTATATAAAAATATGACTTTCCTCGTCATTTTCTTGAAAGCTATTAGAGATATTGGAAATATCACTGCAGCATCTGATAGACCTAACTAAACTGTACAACTGTCATTATGAATATTTGTTCTATGACTAATAATTACTCAGTAAAATGAAACTTAATTTTTATATATGAACATGACTTTCCTCCTCATTTTCCCGAAAGCTATTAGAGATATTGGAAATATCATTGCAGCATCTGATAGACCTAATTAAACTGTACAACTGTCATTATGAATATTTGTTCTATGACTAATAATTACTCAGTAAAATTAAACTTAATTTTTATATAAGAACATGAATTTCCTCCTCATTTTCCCGAAAGCTATTAGAGATATTGGAAATATAATGCAGCATCTGATAGACCTAATTAAACTGTACAACTGTCATTATGAATATTTGTTCTATGACTAATAATTACTCAGTAAAATGAAACTTTATTTTTATATAAGAACATGAATTTCCTCCTCATTTTCTCGAAAGGTATTAGAGATATTGGAAATATCATTGCAGCATCTGATAGATCTAATTAAACTGTACAACTGTCATTATGAATATTTGTTCTATGACTAATAATTACTCAGTAAAATGAAACTTAATTTTTATATAAGAACATGACTTTCCTCCTCATTTTCTCGAAAGCTATTAGAGATATTGGAAATATCATTGCAGCATCTGATAGACCTGATTAAACTGTACAGCTGTCATTATGAATATTTGTTCTATGACTAATAATTACTCAGTAAAATGAATCTTAATTTTTATATAAAAACATGACTTTCTTCCTCATTTTCTCGAAAGCTATTAGAGATATTGGAAATATCATTGCAGCATCTGATAGACCTAATTAAAATCTACTACCGTCATTATGAATATTTTCACTAGTACTAATAAATACTGAATTTTACTTTTTTTAAAATTACTTTCTTCCTCGTTTTCTCGAAAGCTATTAGAGATATTGGAAATATCATTGCATCATCTGATACACCTAATTCAACTGTACAACTGATATTATGAATATTTGTTCTATGACTAATAATTACGCAGTAAAATAAAACTGTATTTTTATATAAAAATATGCCTTTCCTCGTCATTTTCTTGAAAGCTATTAGAGATATTGGAAATATCACTGCAGCATCTGATAGACCTAATTAAACTGTACAACTGTCATTATGAATATTTGTTCTATGACTAATAATTACTCAGTAAAATGAATCTTAATTTTTATATAAAAACATGACTTTCTTCCTCATTTTCTCGAAAGCTATTAGAGATATTGGAAATATCATTGCAGCATCTGATAGACCTAATTAAAATCTACTACCGTCATTATGAATATTTTCACTAGTACTAATAAATACTGAATTTTACTTTTTTTTAAATTACTTTCTTCCTCGTTTTCTCGAAAGCTATTAGAGATATTGGAAATATCATTGCATCATCTGATACACCTAATTCAACTGTACAACTGATATTATGAATATTTGTTCTATGACTAATAATTACGCAGTAAAATAAAACTGTATTTTTATATAAAAATATGCCTTTCCTCGTCATTTTCTTGAAAGCTATTAGAGATATTGGAAATATCACTGCAGCATCTGATAGACCTAATTAAACTGTACAACTGTCATTATGAATATTTGTTCTATGACTAATAATTACTCAGTAAAATGAAACTTAATTTTTTTATAAGAACATGAATTTCCTCCTCATTTTCCCGAAAGCTATTAGAGATATTGGAAATATCATTGCAGCATCTGATAGATCTAATTAAACTGTACAACTGTCATTATGAATATTTGTTCTATGACTAATAATTACTCAGTTAAATGAAACTTAATTTTTATATAAGAACATGACTTTCCTCCTCATTTTCTCGAAAGCTATTAGAGATATTGGAAATATCACTGCAGCATCTGATAGACCTGATTAAACTTTACAACTGTCATTATGAATATTTGTTTTATGACTAATAATTACTCAGTAAAATGAAACTTAATTTTTATATAAGAACATGACTTTCCTCCTCATTTTCTCGAAAGCTATTAGAGATATTGGAAATATCATTGCAGAATCTGATAGACCTATTTAAAATCTACTACTGTCATTATGAATATTTTCACTAGTACTAATAAATACTGAATTTTACTTTTTTTAAAATTACTTTCTTCCTCGTTTTCTCGAAAGCTATTAGAGATATTGGAAATATCATTGCATCATCTGATACACCTAATTGAACTGTACAACTGATATTATGAATATTTGTTCTATGACTAATAATTACGCAGTAAAATAAAACCGTATTTTTATATAAAAATATGACTTTCCTCGTCATTTTCTTGAAAGCTATTAGAGATATTGGAAATATCACTGCAGCATCTGATAGACCTAACTAAACTGTACAACTGTCATTATGAATATTTGTTCTATGACTAATAATTACTCAGTAAAATGAAACTTAATTTTTATATATGAACATGACTTTCCTCCTCATTTTCCCGAAAGCTATTAGAGATATTGGAAATATCATTGCAGCATCTGATAGACCTAATTAAACTGTACAACTGTCATTATGAATATTTGTTCTATGACTAATAATTACTCAGTAAAATTAAACTTAATTTTTATATAAGAACATGAATTTCCTCCTCATTTTCCCGAAAGCTATTAGAGATATTGGAAATATCATTGCAGCATCTGATAGACCTAATTAAACTGTACAACTGTCATTATGAATATTTGTTCTATGACTAATAATTACTCAGTAAAATGAAACTTTATTTTTATATAAGAACATGAATTTCCTCCTCATTTTCTCGAAAGGTATTAGAGATATTGGAAATATCATTGCAGCATCTGATAGACCTAATTAAACTCTACAACTGTCATTATGAATATTTGTTCTATGACTAATAATTACTCAGTAAAATGAAACTTAATTTTTATATAAGAACATGACTTTCCTCCTCATTTTCTCGAAAGCTATTAGAGATATTGGAAATATCATTGCAGCATCTGATAGACCTGATTAAACTGTACAGCTGTCATTATGAATATTTGTTCTATGACTAATAATTACTCAGTAAAATGAATCTTAATTTTTATATAAAAACATGACTTTCTTCCTCATTTTCTCGAAAGCTATTAGAGATATTGGAAATATCATTGCAGCATCTGATAGACCTAATTAAAATCTACTACCGTCATTATGAATATTTTCACTAGTACTAATAAATACTGAATTTTACTTTTTTTAAAATTACTTTCTTCCTCGTTTTCTCGAAAGCTATTAGAGATATTGGAAATATCATTGCATCATCTGATACACCTAATTCAACTGTACAACTGATATTATGAATATTTGTTCTATGACTAATAATTACGCAGTAAAATAAAACTGTATTTTTATATAAAAATATGCCTTTCCTCGTCATTTTCTTGAAAGCTATTAGAGATATTGGAAATATCACTGCAGCATCTGATAGACCTAATTAAACTGTACAACTGTCATTATGAATATTTGTTCTATGACTAATAATTACTCAGTAAAATGAAACTTAATTTTTTTATAAGAACATGAATTTCCTCCTCATTTTCCCGAAAGCTATTAGAGATATTGGAAATATCATTGCAGCATCTGATAGATCTAATTAAACTGTACAACTGTCATTATGAATATTTGTTCTATGACTAATAATTACTCAGTTAAATGAAACTTAATTTTTATATAAGAACATGACTTTCCTCCTCATTTTCTCGAAAGCTATTAGAGATATTGGAAATATCACTGCAGCATCTGATAGACCTGATTAAACTTTACAACTGTCATTATGAATATTTGTTTTATGACTAATAATTACTCAGTAAAATGAAACTTAATTTTTATATAAGAACATGACTTTCCTCCTCATTTTCTCGAAAGCTATTAGAGATATTGGAAATATCATTGCAGAATCTGATAGACCTATTTAAAATCTACTACTGTCATTATGAATATTTTCACTAGTACTAATAAATACTGAATTTTACTTTTTTTTAAATTACTTTCTTCCTCGTTTTCTCGAAAGCTATTAGAGATATTGGAAATATCATTGCATCATCTGATACACCTAATTCAACTGTACAACTGATATTATGAATATTTGTTCTATGACTAATAATTACGCAGTAAAATAAAACCGTATTTTTATATAAAAATATGACTTTCCTCGTCATTTTCTTGAAAGCTATTAGAGATATTGGAAATATCACTGCAGCATCTGATAGACCTAACTAAACTGTACAACTGTCATTATGAATATTTGTTCTATGACTAATAATTACTCAGTAAAATGAAACTTAATTTTTATATAAGAACATGACTTTCCTCCTCATTTTCCCGAAAGCTATTAGAGATATTGGAAATATCATTGCAGCATCTGATAGACCTAATTAAACTGTACAACTGTCATTATGAATATTTGTTCTATGACTAATAATTACTCAGTAAAATTAAACTTAATTTTTATATAAGAACATGAATTTCCTCCTCATTTTCCCGAAAGCTATTAGAGATATTGGAAATATCATTGCAGCATCTGATAGACCTAATTAAACTGTACAACTGTCATTATGAATATTTGTTCTATGACTAATAATTACTCAGTAAAATGAAACTTTATTTTTATATAAGAACATGAATTTCCTCCTCATTTTCTCGAAAGGTATTAGAGATATTGGAAATATCATTGCAGCATCTGATAGACCTAATTAAACTCTACAACTGTCATTATGAATATTTGTTCTATGACTAATAATTACTCAGTAAAATGAAACTTAATTTTTATATAAGAACATGACTTTCCTCCTCATTTTCTCGAAAGCTATTAGAGATATTGGAAATATCATTGCAGCATCTGATAGACCTGATTAAACTGTACAGCTGTCATTATGAATATTTGTTCTATGACTAATAATTACTCAGTAAAATGAATCTTAATTTTTATATAAAAACATGACTTTCTTCCTCATTTTCTCGAAAGCTATTAGAGATATTGGAAATATCATTGCAGCATCTGATAGACCTAATTAAAATCTACTACCGTCATTATGAATATTTTCACTAGTACTAATAAATACTGAATTTTACTTTTTTTAAAATTACTTTCTTCCTCGTTTTCTCGAAAGCTATTAGAGATATTGGAAATATCATTGCATCATCTGATACACCTAATTCAACTGTACAACTGATATTATGAATATTTGTTCTATGACTAATAATTACGCAGTAAAATAAAACTGTATTTTTATATAAAAATATGCCTTTCCTCGTCATTTTCTTGAAAGCTATTAGAGATATTGGAAATATCACTGCAGCATCTGATAGACCTAATTAAACTGTACAACTGTCATTATGAATATTTGTTCTATGACTAATAATTACTCAGTAAAATGAATCTTAATTTTTATATAAAAACATGACTTTCTTCCTCATTTTCTCGAAAGCTATTAGAGATATTGGAAATATCATTGCAGCATCTGATAGACCTAATTAAAATCTACTACCGTCATTATGAATATTTTCACTAGTACTAATAAATACTGAATTTTACTTTTTTTTAAATTACTTTCTTCCTCGTTTTCTCGAAAGCTATTAGAGATATTGGAAATATCATTGCATCATCTGATACACCTAATTCAACTGTACAACTGATATTATGAATATTTGTTCTATGACTAATAATTACGCAGTAAAATAAAACTGTATTTTTATATAAAAATATGCCTTTCCTCGTCATTTTCTTGAAAGCTATTAGAGATATTGGAAATATCACTGCAGCATCTGATAGACCTAATTAAACTGTACAACTGTCATTATGAATATTTGTTCTATGACTAATAATTACTCAGTAAAATGAAACTTAATTTTTTTATAAGAACATGAATTTCCTCCTCATTTTCCCGAAAGCTATTAGAGATATTGGAAATATCATTGCAGCATCTGATAGATCTAATTAAACTGTACAACTGTCATTATGAATATTTGTTCTATGACTAATAATTACTCAGTTAAATGAAACTTAATTTTTATATAAGAACATGACTTTCCTCCTCATTTTCTCGAAAGCTATTAGAGATATTGGAAATATCACTGCAGCATCTGATAGACCTGATTAAACTTTACAACTGTCATTATGAATATTTGTTCTATGACTAATAATTACTCAGTAAAATGAATCTTAATTTTTATATAAGAACATGACTTTCCTCCTCATTTTCTCGAAAGCTATTAGAGATATTGGAAATATCATTGCAGAATCTGATAGACCTATTTAAAATCTACTACTGTCATTATGAATATTTTCACTAGTACTAATAAATACTGAATTTTACTTTTTTTAAAATTACTTTCTTCCTCGTTTTCTCGAAAGCTATTAGAGATATTGGAAATATCATTGCATCATCTGATACACCTAATTCAACTGTACAACTGATATTATGAATATTTGTTCTATGACTAATAATTACGCAGTAAAATAAAACCGTATTTTTATATAAAAATATGACTTTCCTCGTCATTTTCTTGAAAGCTATTAGAGATATTGGAAATATCACTGCAGCATCTGATAGACCTAACTAAACTGTACAACTGTCATTATGAATATTTGTTCTATGACTAATAATTACTCAGTAAAATGAAACTTAATTTTTATATAAGAACATGACTTTCCTCCTCATTTTCCCGAAAGCTATTATAGATACTCGAAATATCATTGCAGCATCTGATAGACCTAATTAAACTGTACAACTGTCATTATGAATATTTGTTCTATGACTAATAATTACTCAGTAAAATTAAACTTAATTTTTATATAAGAACATGAATTTCCTCCTCATTTTCCCGAAAGCTATTAGAGATATTGGAAATATCATTGCAGCATCTGATAGACCTAATTAAACTGTACAACTGTCATTATGAATATTTGTTCTATGACTAATAATTACTCAGTAAAATGAAACTTTATTTTTATATAAGAACATGAATTTCCTCCTCATTTTCTCGAAAGGTATTAGAGATATTGGAAATATCATATCAGCATCTGATAGACCTAATTAAACTGTACAACTGTCATTATGAATATTTGTTCTATGACTAATAATTACTCAGTAAAATGAAACTTAATTTTTATATAAGAACATGACTTTCCTCCTCATTTTCTCGAAAGCTATTAGAGATATTGGAAATATCATTGCAGCATCTGATAGACCTGATTAAACTGTACAGCTGTCATTATGAATATTTGTTCTATGACTAATAATTACTCAGTAAAATGAATCTTAATTTTTATATAAAAACATGACTTTCTTCCTCATTTTCTCGAAAGCTATTAGAGATATTGGAAATATCATTGCAGCATCTGATAGACCTAATTAAAATCTACTACCGTCATTATGAATATTTTCACTAGTACTAATAAATACTGAATTTTACTTTTTTTTAAATTACTTTCTTCCTCGTTTTCTCGAAAGCTATTAGAGATATTGGAAATATCATTGCATCATCTGATACACCTAATTCAACTGTACAACTGATATTATGAATATTTGTTCTATGACTAATAATTACGCAGTAAAATAAAACTGTATTTTTATATAAAAATATGCCTTTCCTCGTCATTTTCTTGAAAGCTATTAGAGATATTGGAAATATCACTGCAGCATCTGATAGACCTAATTAAACTGTACAACTGTCATTATGAATATTTGTTCTATGACTAATAATTACTCAGTAAAATGAAACTTAATTTTTTTATAAGAACATGAATTTCCTCCTCATTTTCCCGAAAGCTATTAGAGATATTGGAAATATCATTGCAGCATCTGATAGATCTAATTAAACTGTACAACTGTCATTATGAATATTTGTTCTATGACTAATAATTACTCAGTTAAATGAAACTTAATTTTTATATAAGAACATGACTTTCCTCCTCATTTTCTCGAAAGCTATTAGAGATATTGGAAATATCACTGCAGCATCTGATAGACCTGATTAAACTTTACAACTGTCATTATGAATATTTGTTTTATGACTAATAATTACTCAGTAAAATGAAACTTAATTTTTATATAAGAACATGACTTTCCTCCTCATTTTCTCGAAAGCTATTAGAGATATTGGAAATATCATTGCAGAATCTGATAGACCTATTTAAAATCTACTACTGTCATTATGAATATTTTCACTAGTACTAATAAATACTGAATTTTACTTTTTTTAAAATTACTTTCTTCCTCGTTTTCTCGAAAGCTATTAGAGATATTGGAAATATCATTGCATCATCTGATACACCTAATTCAACTGTACAACTGATATTATGAATATTTGTTCTATGACTAATAATTACGCAGTAAAATAAAACCGTATTTTTATATAAAAATATGACTTTCCTCGTCATTTTCTTGAAAGCTATTAGAGATATTGGAAATATCACTGCAGCATCTGATAGACCTAACTAAACTGTACAACTGTCATTATGAATATTTGTTCTACGACTAATAATTACTCAGTAAAATGAAACTTAATTTTTATATAAGAACATGACTTTCCTCCTCATTTTCCCGAAAGCTATTAGAGATATTGGAAATATCATTGCAGCATCTGATAGACCTAATTAAACTGTACAACTGTCATTATGAATATTTGTTCTATGACTAATAATTACTCAGTAAAATTAAACTTAATTTTTATATAAGAACATGAATTTCCTCCTCATTTTCCCGAAAGCTATTAGAGATATTGGAAATATCATTGCAGCATCTGATAGACCTAATTAAACTGTACAACTGTCATTATAAATATTTGTTCTATGACTAATAATTACTCAGTAAAATGAAACTTTATTTTTATATAAGAACATGAATTTCCTCCTCATTTTCTCGAAAGGTATTAGAGATATTGGAAATATCATTGCAGCATCTGATAGACCTAATTAAACTCTACAACTGTCATTATGAATATTTGTTCTATGACTAATAATTACTCAGTAAAATGAAACTTAATTTTTATATAAGAACATGACTTTCCTCCTCATTTTCTCGAAAGTTATTAGAGATATTGGAAATATCATTGCAGCATCTGATAGACCTGATTAAACTGTACAGCTGTCATTATGAATATTTGTTCTATGACTAATAATTACTCAGTAAAATGAATCTTAATTTTTATATAAAAACATGACTTTCTTCCTCATTTTCTCGAAAGCTATTAGAGATATTGGAAATATCATTGCAGCATCTGATAGACCTAATTAAAATCTACTACCGTCATTATGAATATTTTCACTAGTACTAATAAATACTGAATTTTACTTTTTTTTAAATTACTTTCTTCCTCGTTTTCTCGAAAGCTATTAGAGATATTGGAAATATCATTGCATCATCTGATACACCTAATTCAACTGTACAACTGATATTATGAATATTTGTTCTATGACTAATAATTACGCAGTAAAATAAAACTGTATTTTTATATAAAAATATGCCTTTCCTCGTCATTTTCTTGAAAGCTACTAGAGATATTGGAAATATCACTGCAGCATCTGATAGACCTAATTAAACTGTACAACTGTCATTATGAATATTTGTTCTATGACTAATAATTACTCAGTAAAATGAATCTTAATTTTTATATAAAAACATGACTTTCTTCCTCATTTTCTCGAAAGCTATTAGAGATATTGGAAATATCATTGCAGCATCTGATAGACCTAATTAAAATCTACTACCGTCATTATGAATATTTTCACTAGTACTAATAAATACTGAATTTTACTTTTTTTTAAATTACTTTCTTCCTCGTTTTCTCGAAAGCTATTAGAGATATTGGAAATATCATTGCATCATCTGATACACCTAATTCAACTGTACAACTGATATTATGAATATTTGTTCTATGACTAATAATTACGCAGTAAAATAAAACTGTATTTTTATATAAAAATATGCCTTTCCTCGTCATTTTCTTGAAAGCTATTAGAGATATTGGAAATATCACTGCAGCATCTGATAGACCTAATTAAACTGTACAACTGTCATTATGAATATTTGTTCTATGACTAATAATTACTCAGTAAAATGAAACTTAATTTTTTTATAAGAACATGAATTTCCTCCTCATTTTCCCGAAAGCTATTAGAGATATTGGAAATATCATTGCAGAATCTGATAGATCTAATTAAACTGTACAACTGTCATTATGAATATTTGTTCTATGACTAATAATTACTCAGTTAAATGAAACTTAATTTTTATATAAGAACATGACTTTCCTCCTCATTTTCTCGAAAGCTATTAGAGATATTGGAAATATCACTGCAGCATCTGATAGACCTGATTAAACTTTACAACTGTCATTATGAATATTTGTTTTATGACTAATAATTACTCAGTAAAATGAAACTTAATTTTTATATAAGAACATGACTTTCCTCCTCATTTTCTCGAAAGCTATTAGAGATATTGGAAATATCATTGCAGAATCTGATAGACCTATTTAAAATCTACTACTGTCATTATGAATATTTTCACTAGTACTAATAAATACTGAATTTTACTTTTTTTAAAATTACTTTCTTCCTCGTTTTCTCGAAAGCTATTAGAGATATTGGAAATATCATTGCATCATCTGATACACCTAATTCAACTGTACAACTGATATTATGAATATTTGTTCTATGACTAATAATTACGCAGTAAAATAAAACCGTATTTTTATATAAAAATATGACTTTCCTCGTCATTTTCTTGAAAGCTATTAGAGATATTGGAAATATCACTGCAGCATCTGATAGACCTAACTAAACTGTACAACTGTCATTATGAATATTTGTTCTATGACTAATAATTACTCAGTAAAATGAAACTTAATTTTTATATAAGAACATGACTTTCCTCCTCATTTTCCCGAAAGCTATTAGAGATATTGGAAATATCATTGCAGCATCTGATAGACCTAATTAAACTGTACAACTGTCATTATGAATATTTGTTCTATGACTAATAATTACTCAGTAAAATTAAACTTAATTTTTATATAAGAACATGAATTTCCTCCTCATTTTCCCGAAAGCTATTAGAGATATTGGAAATATCATTGCAGCATCTGATAGACCTAATTAAACTGTACAACTGTCATTATAAATATTTGTTCTATGACTAATAATTACTCAGTAAAATGAAACTTTATTTTTATATAAGAACATGAATTTCCTCCTCATTTTCTCGAAAGGTATTAGAGATATTGGAAATATCATTGCAGCATCTGATAGACCTAATTAAACTCTACAACTGTCATTATGAATATTTGTTCTATGACTAATAATTACTCAGTAAAATGAAACTTAATTTTTATATAAGAACATGACTTTCCTCCTCATTTTCTTGAAAGCTATTAGAGATATTGGAAATATCATTGCAGCATCTGATAGACCTGATTAAACTGTACAACTGTCATTATGAATATTTGTTCTATGACTAATAATTACTCAGTAAAATGAATCTTAATTTTTATATAAAAACATGACTTTCTTCCTCATTTTCTCGAAAGCTATTAGAGATATTGGAAATATCATTGCAGCATCTGATAGACCTAATTAAAATCTACTACCGTCATTATGAATATTTTCACTAGTACTAATAAATACTGAATTTTACTTTTTTTTAAATTACTTTCTTCCTCGTTTTCTCGAAAGCTATTAGAGATATTGGAAATATCATTGCATCATCTGATACACCTAATTCAACTGTACAACTGATATTATGAATATTTGTTCTATGACTAATAATTACGCAGTAAAATAAAACTGTATTTTTATATAAAAATATGCCTTTCCTCGTCATTTTCTTGAAAGCTACTAGAGATATTGGAAATATCACTGCAGCATCTGATAGACCTAATTAAACTGTACAACTGTCATTATGAATATTTGTTCTATGACTAATAATTACTCAGTAAAATGAATCTTAATTTTTATATAAAAACATGACTTTCTTCCTCATTTTCTCGAAAGCTATTAGAGATATTGGAAATATCATTGCAGCATCTGATAGACCTAATTAAAATCTACTACCGTCATTATGAATATTTTCACTAGTACTAATAAATACTGAATTTTACTTTTTTTTAAATTACTTTCTTCCTCGTTTTCTCGAAAGCTATTAGAGATATTGGAAATATCATTGCATCATCTGATACACCTAATTCAACTGTACAACTGATATTATGAATATTTGTTCTATGACTAATAATTACGCAGTAAAATAAAACTGTATTTTTATATAAAAATATGCCTTTCCTCGTCATTTTCTTGAAAGCTATTAGAGATATTGGAAATATCACTGCAGCATCTGATAGACCTAATTAAACTGTACAACTGTCATTATGAATATTTGTTCTATGACTAATAATTACTCAGTAAAATGAAACTTAATTTTTTTATAAGAACATGAATTTCCTCCTCATTTTCCCGAAAGCTATTAGAGATATTGGAAATATCATTGCAGAATCTGATAGATCTAATTAAACTGTACAACTGTCATTATGAATATTTGTTCTATGACTAATAATTACTCAGTTAAATGAAACTTAATTTTTATATAAGAACATGACTTTCCTCCTCATTTTCTCGAAAGCTATTAGAGATATTGGAAATATCACTGCAGCATCTGATAGACCTGATTAAACTTTACAACTGTCATTATGAATATTTGTTTTATGACTAATAATTACTCAGTAAAATGAAACTTAATTTTTATATAAGAACATGACTTTCCTCCTCATTTTCTCGAAAGCTATTAGAGATATTGGAAATATCATTGCAGAATCTGATAGACCTATTTAAAATCTACTACTGTCATTATGAATATTTTCACTAGTACTAATAAATACTGAATTTTACTTTTTTTAAAATTACTTTCTTCCTCGTTTTCTCGAAAGCTATTAGAGATATTGGAAATATCATTGCATCATCTGATACACCTAATTCAACTGTACAACTGATATTATGAATATTTGTTCTATGACTAATAATTACGCAGTAAAATAAAACCGTATTTTTATATAAAAATATGACTTTCCTCGTCATTTTCTTGAAAGCTATTAGAGATATTGGAAATATCACTGCAGCATCTGATAGACCTAACTAAACTGTACAACTGTCATTATGAATATTTGTTCTATGACTAATAATTACTCAGTAAAATGAAACTTAATTTTTATATAAGAACATGACTTTCCTCCTCATTTTCCCGAAAGCTATTATAGATACTCGAAATATCATTGCAGCATCTGATAGACCTAATTAAACTGTACAACTGTCATTATGAATATTTGTTCTATGACTAATAATTACTCAGTAAAATGAAACTTAATTTTTATATAAGAACATGAATTTCCTCCTCATTTTCCCGAAAGCTATTAGAGATATTGGAAATATCATTGCAGCATCTGATAGACCTAATTAAACTGTACAACTGTCATTATGAATATTTGTTCTATGACTAATAATTACTCAGTAAAATGAAACTTTATTTTTATATAAGAACATGAATTTCCTCCTCATTTTCTCGAAAGGTATTAGAGATATTGGAAATATCATTGCAGCATCTGATAGACCTAATTAAACTCTACAACTGTCATTATGAATATTTGTTCTATGACTAATAATTACTCAGTAAAATGTAACTTAATTTTTATATAAGAACATGACTTTCCTCCTCATTTTCTCGAAAGCTATTAGAGATATTGGAAATATCATTGCAGCATCTGATAGACCTGATTAAACTGTACAGCTGTCATTATGAATATTTGTTCTATGACTAATAATTACTCAGTAAAATGAATCTTAATTTTTATATAAAAACATGACTTTCTTCCTCATTTTCTCGAAAGCTATTAGAGATATTGGAAATATCATTGCAGCATCTGATAGACCTAATTAAAATCTACTACCGTCATTATGAATATTTTCACTAGTACTAATAAATACTGAATTTTACTTTTTTTTAAATTACTTTCTTCCTCGTTTTCTCGAAAGCTATTAGAGATATTGGAAATATCATTGCATCATCTGATACACCTAATTCAACTGTACAACTGATATTATGAATATTTGTTCTATGACTAATAATTACGCAGTAAAATAAAACTGTATTTTTATATAAAAATATGCCTTTCCTCGTCATTTTCTTGAAAGCTATTAGAGATATTGGAAATATCACTGCAAAATCTGATAGACCTAATTAAACTGTACAACTGTCATTATGAATATTTGTTCTATTACTAATAATTACTCAGTAAAATGAATCTTAATTTTTATATAAAAACATGACTTTCTTCCTCATTTTCTCGAAAGCTATTAGAGATATTGGAAATATCATTGCAGCATCTGATAGACCTAATTAAAATCTACTACCGTCATTATGAATATTTTCACTAGTACTAATAAATACTGAATTTTACTTTTTTTTAAATTACTTTCTTCCTCGTTTTCTCGAAAGCTATTAGAGATATTGGAAATATCATTGCATCATCTGATACACCTAATTCAACTGTACAACTGATATTATGAATATTTGTTCTATGACTAATAATTACGCAGTAAAATAAAACTGTATTTTTATATAAAAATATGCCTTTCCTCGTCATTTTCTTGAAAGCTATTAGAGATATTGGAAATATCACTGCAGCATCTGATAGACCTAATTAAACTGTACAACTGTCATTATGAATATTTGTTCTATGACTAATAATTACTCAGTAAAATGAAACTTAATTTTTTTATAAGAACATGAATTTCCTCCTCATTTTCCCGAAAGCTATTAGAGATATTGGAAATATCATTGCAGCATCTGATAGATCTAATTAAACTGTACAACTGTCATTATGAATATTTGTTCTATGACTAATAATTACTCGGTTAAATGAAACTTAATTTTTATATAAGAACATGACTTTCCTCCTCATTTTCTCGAAAGCTATTAGAGATATTGGAAATATCACTGCAGCATCTGATAGACCTGATTAAACTTTACAACTGTCATTATGAATATTTGTTTTATGACTAATAATTACTCAGTAAAATGAAACTTAATTTTTATATAAGAACATGACTTTCCTCCTCATTTTCTCGAAAGCTATTAGAGATATTGGAAATATCATTGCAGAATCTGATAGACCTATTTAAAATCTACTACTGTCATTATGAATATTTTCACTAGTACTAATAAATACTGAATTTTACTTTTTTTTAAATTACTTTCTTCCTCGTTTTCTCGAAAGCTATTAGAGATATTGGAAATATCATTGCATCATCTGATACACCTAATTCAACTGTACAACTGATATTATGAATATTTGTTCTATGACTAATAATTACGCAGTAAAATAAAACCGTATTTTTATATAAAAATATGACTTTCCTCGTCATTTTCTTGAAAGCTATTAGAGATATTGGAAATATCACTGCAGCATCTGATAGACCTAACTAAACTGTACAACTGTCATTATGAATATTTGTTCTATGACTAATAATTACTCAGTAAAATGAAACTTAATTTTTATATAAGAACATGACTTTCCTCCTCATTTTCCCGAAAGCTATTAGAGATATTGGAAATATCATTGCAGCATCTGATAGACCTAATTAAACTGTACAACTGTCATTATGAATATTTGTTCTATGACTAATAATTACTCAGTAAAATTAAACTTAATTTTTATATAAGAACATGAATTTCCTCCTCATTTTCCCGAAAGCTATTAGAGATATTGGAAATATCATTGCAGCATCTGATAGACCTAATTAAACTGTACAACTGTCATTATGAATATTTGTTCTATGACTAATAATTATTCAGTAAAATGAAACTTTATTTTTATATAAGAACATGAATTTCCTCCTCATTTTCTCGAAAGGTATTAGAGATATTGGAAATATCATTGCAGCATCTGATAGACCTAATTAAACTCTACAACTGTCATTATGAATATTTGTTCTATGACTAATAATTACTCAGTAAAATGAAACTTAATTTTTATATAAGAACATGACTTTCCTCCTCATTTTCTCGAAAGCTATTAGAGATATTGGAAATATCATTGCAGCATCTGATAGACCTGATTAAACTGTACAGCTGTCATTATGAATATTTGTTCTATGACTAATAATTACTCAGTAAAATGAATCTTAATTTTTATATAAAAACATGACTTTCTTCCTCATTTTCTCGAAAGCTATTAGAGATATTGGAAATATCATTGCAGCATCTGATAGACCTAATTAAAATCTACTACCGTCATTATGAATATTTTCACTAGTACTAATAAATACTGAATTTTACTTTTTTTTAAATTACTTTCTTCCTCGTTTTCTCGAAAGCTATTAGAGATATTGGAAATATCATTGCATCATCTGATACACCTAATTCAACTGTACAACTGATATTATGAATATTTGTTCTATGACTAATAATTACGCAGTAAAATAAAACTGTATTTTTATATAAAAATATGCCTTTCCTCGTCATTTTCTTGAAAGCTATTAGAGATATTGGAAATATCACTGCAGCATCTGATAGACCTAATTAAACTGTACAACTGTCATTATGAATATTTGTTCTATGACTAATAATTACTCAGTTAAAATGAAACTTAATTTTTATATAAGAACATGACTTTCCTCCTCATTTTCTCGAAAGCTATTAGAGATATTGGAAATATCACTGCAGCATCTGATAGACCTGATTAAACTTTACAACTGTCATTATGAATATTTGTTTTATGACTAATAATTACTCAGTAAAATGAAACTTAATTTTTATATAAGAACATGACTTTCCTCCTCATTTTCTCGAAAGCTATTAGAGATATTGGAAATATCATTGCAGAATCTGATAGACCTATTTAAAATCTACTACTGTCATTATGAATATTTTCACTAGTACTAATAAATACTGAATTTTACTTTTTTAAAAATTACTTTCTTCCTCGTTTTCTCGAAAGCTATTAGAGATATTGGAAATATCATTGCATCATCTGATACACCTAATTCAACTGTACAACTGATATTATGAATATTTGTTTTATGACTAATAATTACGCAGTAAAATAAAACCGTATTTTTATATAAAAATATGACTTTCCTCGTCATTTTCTTGAAAGCTATTAGAGATATTGGAAATATCACTGCAGCATCTGATAGACCTAATTAAACTGTACAACTGTCATTATGAATATTTGTTCTATGACTAATAATTACTCAGTAAAATGAAACTTAATTTTTATATAAAAACATGAGTTTCCTCCTTATTTTCTCGAAAGCTATTAGAGATATTGGAAATATCATTGCAGCATCTGATACACCTAATTAAACTGTGAAACTGAAATTATGAATATTTGTTCTATGACTAATAATTACGCAGTAAAATTAAACTTTATATATATATAAAAACATGACTTTCCTCCTAATTTTCTCGAAAGCTATTAGAGATATTGGAAATATCGTTACAGCATCTGATACACCTAATTAAACTGTACAACTGTCATTATGAATATTTGTTCTATGACTAATAATTACTCAGTAAAATGAAACTTAATATTTTTATATAAACATAACTTTTCTCCTCATTACCTCGAAAGCTATTAGAGATATTGGAAATATTATTGCAGCATATGATACACCTAATTATACTGTACAACTGTCATTATTAATATTTGTTCTATGACTAATAATTACGCAGTAAAATGAAACTTAATATTTATAAAAAACATGAATTTCCTCCTCATTTTCTCGATAGGGTTTAAAAGAAAGCGAAAAATATTTATAATTTCATAACATAACTCTTTGCTATATTTGATCGGTATCTATCTCATGAAAAATAGATATTTACTAAAATTTTGATATCATTAAACAAACAATATTAGCTTCTAAGCTAAGATACCAATTGAACAAAGTGCTTTGTTTATTAGTTAGTAATTTCATAAGGAATATCTGATATCTTTTCCATCAACATTGGTAAAGTATTAGATCCACCATAGTGATTTTATCATTTGTTTTGACCCAAATAAATTCCTTTATAGCAATAAAAGTTGCTGGTGAAATTAACTGAAACTAAGCTGAATGTCTTACATTATTCCTATGTACAACATAGTTTAAAAAGAACAAAATCGAAGAGGAAAAAAAATCAAAAATTTCCCGAAGTAGCAAAAGTGACCAAAATACACCATAGGGTTGAGATCAATTCTACACATCCACGAGGGTCTGTAAGATGGTTAAACGTGTTATAAGGAATAGTTATGAACTGCTTTGAGCTGTAACAGTCATTACAAGAATATTCGTGGAAGTTAAGAGTATATGTGTTCCTAACGGGGTAACGGGTACTGTGTAGGAGTATAC
>JAPQNM010000002.1:20787592-20790499 GCA_029783475.1 Metacarcinus magister | reverse complement strand
ACATTCAGTTTTGAGTGCAAAGTGACATAATTTACTGATGAAGTTAAGACTAGGGATGTGAACGAGACTGAAAATAATATCATGCTAAATTAATCTTCAAAGTAATGCAAAAATTATACCAAACAGAAGTAAGAAAACAAATTATTAAGAGAGTTTGATGAAAAGAAACATAACGTGAAAAACTCTACGCGGAATAACCCCACAGTTTCGATGTCAGGAAGGAACCGCCATAATTCTCATCCCATAAAGCAGTGACCCAACACTAGGGGAGGCAAAGTGTATATACTGCATTACCAGGGACAGATAGCCTTAAAGGGGTGCTGGTGACTTGAATGCGGTAGTAGGAAGTCATTTTAACCCTCGTATAGTACCGGCGTCCCAGGTAAAGGATGTTTGAGACCTGATCATGTTGGCTAAGGAAGAGGGTGCTGTTGAGAGGGTCTTAGTAGCTCCTCAGTGGTAATGTTTTTGATCGAGCATAGAAGGAATGTGAGAAATATATTTTTATGTCACCGAATTTGAGACCATTGCAGTGACAGAAAAAATATTGATACATTTATTTAAAGGTTTTCAAATATGTAATTGATGACTTTCAATATGCATAGAAGTAAACGTCATTTTTTGTGTGTGTGGCACTTGTATTTATGAGCTTAAATCACGTGAAAAAATATGTTTGTGGAATGTGAAAGGTAATCGTGTTATGTTTAAAGCGGACAGCAAACAAACAGTAAAAAGAAAAAATATATTCCAATGATGAAAACGGAAAGAAAAGATAACAAATGAGCAAAAATCAATTAAGACAAACACAAGAACAGAGAAAAATGAGAATCCCTTGTATTGCAATGAACTAACAAGGGATGACTGCCAGCGATAATCAAGATAATTACTATAAAGAATTAGTAACCAACAGAATAAGGCTTCCCGCGTCGCACCTGAATTTTAATGAAGCAGGGGAGGTCTTGCTTAATTAGAGGCTCGTGTTGCTGCAGGTAAGACATGGTTATATTTACTGAGGTTACAAGAGCTGCATTAAGTAAGGTAGAGGTAGAATACCCCCATCAATAAGGATTAATTATGGGTCAAAACTAGTGGAAATATACTTGTATGGTAATAGAGAAATGCAAATTATGATAAAATAGAAACAAATTGAAAAGATGATGAGGGGAAAAAAACAGTTATGCGGATCAAAAATGCACTTTAGTAGCATATAAAACTATTATAATAAAAGAAAATTAATATGAGTAATAGACGATGTGTCACTAAGTTCCAATATTTCTAGGACAAAAATGACAAGCTACTTAACTCGCTCATAGCACAAAGGACCCCGTAGACAACAAGTTACCTGTCAGCCTGTTCTGAGTGTGATGATGTAGAAGTGGAAACAACTATCACTAAGTATAAAGAAATAGAAAGTTCTCTCCAGCTCCCACAAATCATCAAAACTACCTCAATTATTATTTTTTAAAACTATTCCACGTGTACTTAATCAACGCGAAGGTAACGAAGCGCCTGTCAGCCTGTACATACTATGCCTTATCGGGATAACAACGCTGAATGAAGGATAACAAAAGTCTTTCCTCCATCTACCTTCTATATGATACGTGAATACACTAAAGTAATAACAAATATATATAAATCATATATTAAAAAGAGATAGTGAGAAAGACACGTATTAAAGGTTATGTACTTATTTTCTTAACTAGTCTTGCTGTTTGGGTTTCTTTAAAGGAAATGAAGAGTATATGAATTATTTAAGATCATAATTGACTCTAGTTTACGTCTTTCTCACGCATCCTCTTTCCAGCTGTGTCATAATGTTGACTTAGAAGGTGGATGCAAAAACCTTCAGTTGTTGATGATGAGAGAAAATACATTATAGTTTGGCTTCATATATCGCAGGTAATTTATGTGTAAAAATGTTGTTGTGTTTTTGACCTCGTGTGTGTGTTGGGCTTTAAAGGGAAGTGAAAGGAGTTGACTTGTCTGCTGGAGTGAAATATTTATGAAGATTTATTTTGTGAGTTTTGTGTTTTGTCATAATTAGTAAAGACAGTTACTTTCGTTTTATTTATTTATTTATTTTTTTGGTCTTCACAGCTTTTCATTGTTTAGAATTGACAAATGTTTCTTATTTACCATTAATATCATTTTTCATTCCGATTCTATTTTAGGTCAGTCTTGAGTACACACACACACACACACACACACACACACACACACACACACACACACACGCACACGCACACGCACAGGCACACGCACACATGCCGTAGTAGAGACTAAAGAAAACGTAGTGTACTCAGGGGAGACTTCATCATAGGGACATTTCAAAAGGTTCTCCCAACACCTAGAGAGGCAAGCAATACACAGACAAGGGAGATAGAAGATTTTATATATATTTTTTTTGTGCTGATTTTCGTATTTACTTGTCCTCGAGTACATTCCATCCCTTTCTCTTCCTCTTCCTCCTCTTCCTTCTCCTCTTTCTCTTCCTCCTCCCTCTCCTGGCTGACCTGACCTCCATCGGAAGAACTAAGGCAATGGGTAACCTGCTATTTTACGCTCGGGTGACTTAAGATGATTGATGCTCATACATGCATAAAAAAAGGCCACAAAGAGAGACAGACAGACAGACAGACAGACACAGACACACAGACAGACAGACAGACAGACAGACAGACAGACAGACAGACAAAATAAACCCAAATCGTGTGTCTTTCTCCCTAGTATTGTTTCCATTATCCTGTGAAGCAGTTGTCTAATTAATGTATGATTTGTATACGTGACAGTAGACGTAACCCAACCTAACCTAACCAAACCTAACCTAACCCAACCCAACCTAACCTAACCTAACCTAACCTAACCTAACCCAACCTAACCTAACCTAACCTAACCTAACCTAACCTA
>JAPQNM010000002.1:20780092-20785092 GCA_029783475.1 Metacarcinus magister | reverse complement strand
TCTTTTTAGGCGCACCAGAAGCAGCAGCAGCCTTGAGACCACATCGTTGTACTCTCGCTTCACAAATCCCTCATTAGTCACACGTAAAAAGTTGCTTCCTTGTTTTGTTCCGCAATAACTGTTTCAAAGGCCTTGCTGTTACATTAATTCTCTTGCCTCTTATTTAATACCGTGCCCTCCAGCCTTCCCAAGACGTGTCGAGGACGAGGCAACGCGTCATACCCATCCTGAGAGAGCCCTTAAGTGGCCTCTCTCAGTCCTCTTTCCAGACGTATCTTTGCCTGGCCCCTCCACATCCCTATCTCAAGGTGTAATTCAGAGTGAATGGTCCCCTCTTCACGCTTCTTTTCCTTATTATGCATCTCAAGGGACCTCTCATTCTTATTCCATTGTGTGTGTGTGAGAGAGAGAGAGAGAGAGAGAGAGAGAGAGAGAGAGAGAGAGAGAGAGAGAGAGAGAGAGAGAGAGAGAGAGAGAGAGAGAGAGAGAGAGAGAGAAAGGAGATACTCGCCTATATAGTACTGCACGAAGGCCCTCCTGTGATAGTTTCGCTTCAGTGCTTGAGTCTGCCATTCAAATTATTTCGTTGGCTTCATAAAAAAAAGGTATTCTTCTCATTAACCCTTGAGCAGATACCTATTCTCTCTCTCTCTTTCTCTCTCTCTCTCTCTCTCTCTCTCTCTCTCTCTCTCTCTCTCTCTCTCTCTCTCTCTCTCTCTCTCTCTCTCTCTCTCTCTCTCTCTCTCTCTCTCTCGTTAATGTCACACGAATTCTTCATCTCACTGACTCCATGTTGGTAATAGAATGAAACACACAAGCGAGTCACTCTTCATAATTCATCTTATTTAAGTACACACAATCTGGACAAGCAAACTCTGTCTTAAGCCAACAGGGAATAAAGAAAAAGTACAGAAAAGCTTGCCAAATGCCGCTCCACAGAAACATACAACGTGTGTTCTAGTTTGCCGTTTACAGAGGCTTTTGTGGGACATATATAACTACCTCGCCTTTCTCTCGCACGCCTCTTATAAGTGATTCCAGAATGAATTAGAAATCTACTGGAACATTTGTCTTAACTTTATCGTGATCATCTTCGCTCCAGTGACCATCGTTTTCGCTTTGTCATGTTTGTTTTTCAAAAGTTACATTCATCTTCTCCCTCCCTTCATCTTACTAATCTTTCATCACGTTTTTCCTCCTCTTCCTCCTCCTCCTCCTCCTCTTCCTCCTCTTCCTCATCCTTCTTCTCATCATCATCATCATCTTCATCTTCCTCTTCTTTTTTTCTTTTTTTCTTCCTTCAGCTTGTCTTTCTCCTCCTCCTGTTCTCCTTCTCTCAATTTATTTCCTTAACTATCTCACCTCTTACCTACCTCTCTTCTCTTTTCCTTGTTCTCTTCACCTTCCTCGCCTTCCTCCTATTGTTTCTTTCCCATCCTTCCTTTTCCTTCTTCCTGGGAGCATCGACAAGATCTGGATTCAGTAGATAAAGTCTTATATAGGAGAGGATGGCAGGGATGATCAGGAGCAGGTGAAGGATGCAAGAGGCGAAAGCGAATGAAGAACTTGATAACGAGATGAGTGAGAGAGAGAGAGAGAGAGAGAGAGAAAGAAAGAGAGAGAGAGAGAGAGAATAAAGAAGGAAAAGGAGACAAGTGGAGGAGGAGACAAGGAGGGGAAGGAGAAGGTGCTGCAGAAAATAATAACTCCTGTTTGCTGCGAGTTATCCATTAAAGATGATGAAAGATTTGAAGTTTTTGTTCATTTCTTTCATTTAATGACTTGTATAAACGTGATGGTAATTGCTGAGTTTGCGATTATTTTTTTTATTTGTTATTCATCTATTAATGTAAGAGATAAACATTCTCCGTACAGCAACATAGGGAATCACTTTTGTTTGCGTTGGACTGCCTGATAACAGTAGATGGTGGAAAATAACACTTCGAATATACACAAGTCAGATTGTAGTGTAGACAAGGCAGTAATAACAGCAACGTTTTCTTCCCTTCCGCCCCATTTTTCATTTCTCATCTCCTTCCCTTCATCCCCATTTTTCACTTCCCATCTCCTTCCCTTCTGCCCCATTTTTCATCTACCATCTCCTTCCCTTCATCTCTTCCTCCTTCCCTTCATCACTTCCTCCTTCCCTTATAATCGAGCTGGAAAGCATGCAAAGGGTGTGTTTCACTTCCGCATCTGGAGCCAAGGAGAGCCAGCGTGTTACCTACCTCCTTCCTCACGCTTTATCATGGGATTGTCTCCTTTCTCTCTCTCTCTCTCTCTCTCTCTCTCTCTCTCTCTCTCTCTCTCTCTCTCTCTCTCTCTCTCTCTCTCTCTCTCTCTCTTTCTCACGCACTTCAATTCATCTTATCATCTTACCCTTTAGCCAGCCGCTCCTCCTCCTCCTCCTCCTCCTCCTCCTCCTCCTCCTCCTCCTCCTCTCTTCCATCCCATCTAGTGCCCCTCTTCAGCAGCGTGAGGATAGCATCAGAGGTGAGGAGGAGCAAGGCCAGGGAGTGGGTGAGGCAGGGAAGGGAGGCTGGTTCAAGGGAGGATGACGTCAGGCAAACTGGAGCAGGGAAGGGAAAGGAGGGAGGGAGGGAGGGAGGGAAGGAGGGAAGGAGGGAGGAAAGAAAAGGAAGAAGTAAGAAACGCCTCTAGCTGCCATTGTCTTGTTCACACACACACACACACACACACACACACACACACACACACACACACACACACACACACACACACACACACACACACACACACACACACACACATTGCTTGCTTCCTGGATGGCCCTGCTTTACGCCCCGCCCCGCCCTTCCCCACCCTTCCCCACCCTTCCTCACCCCGCCCCAACCTCGCCTGGCCATGTATCTTGACTATTGTTATTATTATTATTATTATTATTATTATTATTATTATTATTATTATTATCATTATTGTTATTATCACTATTATTATCATTATTACTATTCTTATCATTATTATAATTATTTTTATTATTATTACTATCATTAGTATTAGTAGTATTTTTCCTATTATTATTATTAGGATTATTATGATTATTATGATTTTTATTAATGGTTGATATTACGTTTACGTTTACGTTAGTAGTAGTCCATCATCATCATCATTATCATCATCTTCATCGTCATCGTAGTAGTCACCACAGTCAGCTTGGCAGCATTCAGTTCCTGGGTTGTGGGGGAGACAAGGTGGCGGGGGCAGGGAAAGGAGTGGATGGAAGGGTGAAGAGGTTAGAGGAACCTGTAAATCGACGATCACCTGTATGGAGGCTGAGGTGAAGGTGAGGTAAGGAAGGTGAGAGAGAGAGAGAGAGAGAGAGAGAGAGAGAGAGAGAGAGAGAGAGAGAGAGAGAGAGAGAGAGAGAGAGAGAGAGAGAGAGAGAGAGAGAGAGAGAGAGAGAGAGAGAGAGAGAGAGAGAGAGAGAGAGAGAGAGAGAATAAAGGAGGAAAAGTGGAGGATTAGACAAGTAGGGGAAGGAGAAGGTGCAAAGTCGTGAGAGGGAAGGAGATCGGGGGAAAAAAGTATAGATCCTCCAGAATGAGAAGGTTGGAGGTGAGGAAAAGGAGGAACAGGGAAAACTTTATAAAAACGAATTCCATTGTATCTATTTCACCAGAAGAAAAAAGATGTATAGAGGAATGTGAGAAGCGAAGGGTTTTATTTTGATTGAACTTGAAGAAAAAATATTGCTAAGTGTCGTATTGTTGGTAGTGAATGCGATCAAATTAATAAAGAACTGCAATTATATCAAATTACTAGAATCATCTATATATATTTTCGTTGGGGGGGCGGGGGTAGAATATATCAATAGTAGAGAATCCAGGCCCAAAAAACAAATGATAGTGAGTCTAAAACGAAAATTTGAAGTCGTGTAAAATAAACTGGAAGATGAGTCGAAGCAGAAGAGAATTTTATGAGAACTAAAGGGAAAGGTTAAGAATACTACAATAGAATACAAGGATAGAGCAATACAATAGAAACCATCTTCACACACACACACACACACACACACACACACACACACACACACACACACACACACACACACACACACACCTTCCCAAAGTCTACACAGTTGTTGGGTTTTACTGTTTTCTTAGTGTCATGGAATTCAAGGCTCGTGACCTTTTTTCTCGATTGGGGACAAGGAAGTAGACCTCTCACCTCGAGCCCCTCACCTTCAGGCCCCAGTTCCCTTGCCTCCACAAACCCCTTAATGCCTTCCCCCTATCAAGAGAACGCACTAAGATATTCATTATACACAAGGGATGAACATAGAAACACCCAGTAATTAATGCTGTACGCAGGTGTAATGACAAGTAAAGCGACAAGGATCAAAGTTCACACCAAGATATAACCAAAGAGTATAGATAAATATCACGCACGCACACGCACGCACACGCACAGACACACACACACACACACACACACACACACACACACGATATTACCATATTACTTTTGTGAATACCAGTTTTTTCATACTCCTTTTTTTTATAGCTCCCGATACAGACACCACTTACACACTTAGTCACTCCCTCCCCCCCTTTACTTCACTTTTCTTTACTCAAATCAAGTGGGAAAAGAAATTACAAACATTTATTTGATATTTATTGATATTTAACAAATATTACATTAATGAATCCTCAGTGAAAAATACATTTAAAGGATAGAAGTATATCATTTTTTTCTTTTTTTTCTATATGTATATATTAATTTATATTATATACCTATTCATATACATTTTTTTTTCATTTTATCTATTTATATTTTTTTTCATTTTTATTATTGATATATTATAATATATTATTAATATTTATATATATATATATATATATATATATATATATATATATATATATATATATATATTTGTTTTCTTTTTTCTTTCGTTTCTTTTCTTTAATTTGGGTGTAGCGTTCATTGGGCGATAGATTGTAGTTCAGTGATCACTGCTGCCAAGGTGGGACGGTCGT
>JAPQNM010000002.1:20767592-20775092 GCA_029783475.1 Metacarcinus magister | reverse complement strand
AGAGAGAGAGAGAGAGAGAGAGAGAGAGAGAGAGAGAGAGAGAGAGAGAGAGAGAGAGAGAGAGAGAGAGAGAGAGAGAGAGAGTAATAAGAGGAGCATTAAGGCGTGAAGGAAGGGAGGGGCGTGACGTCTCCTTTCTTAATGCAAGAAGAGTAATTAGAACGTATGCTGGGAAGGTCATTCTTTTTCCTTGACAGAGAGAGAGAGAGAGAGAGAGAGAGAGAGAGAGAGAGAGAGAGAGAGAGAGAGAGAGAGAGAGAGAGAGAGAGAGAGAGAGAGAAAGAGAGAGAATGATGAATGAATAAAGGAAATATGTCCTGGTAAAGTCATCACCACCACCATCACCACCATCACCACCACCATCACCACCACCACCACCACCACCACCACCACCACCACCACCATCACCACAACCACCACGTCCTTCTTCAGGTTGCTCTGTCCTGTCTGCTGCTGGCTGGGGTTGTCCTCGCCCAATACAATTACCAGGCCCCCCGACGCCCCACCGGCCTCTATGACCTGCCCACCACCACTCGCCGCCCCCCACCACCCCCACCCACACGCCCCCCAGTGCTGTACTCTGCCCCCCAAGCCTCCTACGTCCGCCCACAAGCTCGGGTAAGCAGCAGCAGTCACCTCCTTCAGTACTTTCTGCTGTGAGGGTCAGATTAGCTGGTTAGAGAAGGTAGTTATAGCGAGTTATTTTAGTTGTATTCTCGCTCACTCAAAGTCGTGGATTTAGTCAAGCGAAATGTGATGCCAGTGAGCTGTTGTGTTGCTTCTGCCATTCTGTGTTGCTAAGTGATAAGAGTATGGAGGAGGGAGGAGGGAGGAAGGGGCATGTGTCTAGGGAAAGAAAGATAATAGTGTTGAAGTCCCCTTTTGCCAGTCCCTTTTTCCCTTTGTGGTCTGGAACGAAGGACATCAAGAGAGAGGCTGGGATACTTTCTCTTGTGTTATCTGTTCCTTTGGTTTGGTATCCTATGGTTCCTCCTAAGTTTTTTTTTCTCTTGTTTTGAAGTATTTTACGACTAACTATGTTTCATGTTATCGTGTCTTGATTCAAAAGAAGCATATTTTTCTTTCATCAATTATTTTCTTCTTATTATTTTTTCTGTTTTCATTTATTATCGACATTTTACATTTTTTTCTTCTCTCTCGCTGCAGCCTTCTCCCGTGATGGAAGGAATGCCGTATGACTTCCAATACGGCGTTCAGGATCCCAATAGCGGCAACTCCTTCAGCCACGTGGAGAACAGCGACGGCAAGACCACTCAGGGGGAGTACCGCGTCCTGCTCCCCGACGGACGCACCCAGGTAAGTGTATGTCGTAGGATTATCACAAACAGAAAGTATTTGGCATTTTGGTGTGTTTGCCCACCACCACTTGTACTTCGTTCCTTTACATAGTGAAGGTAGATTGATATAAGGTGTGTGTAAGTATCCAAGGGACAACATTTTGCCTCATCACGGTGACTCGTACCAAAACTGAGCCTTAGGACTTCATCAACTTTGTCTTAATCATTGCAAAGTGATTGTTTTCGATATCCGTCTGGACCCTCGACGCCTATGTAGTGTCGTTCAGCACCCCAACAAAGTTTCCTCAGAAGGGGAAGGATATAGTTAACATCCCAGAGAAAGGTGTAAAAGGCCTCGTGGGAATCCTTCGCATGTCACCTTCCATCATCCCGTGACGCCTTTCCTTCCCTCAGGTGGTGACTTTTTACGATAACGGCGGCGGCTTCAACGCTGATGTCACTTACATCTAGGAGTGACCTCTTCGTGGCCCTCAGACCCCACCACATGACCTGCCCACCGCCCCTCCCCCCCGTTCCCCGCCCATTCTGCCACTTGCCTCGCCCTTACTCCGCACCCCAGCATCCCCGCTCCACATCGTCCCCACCCCGCCACGCTGCAGAGACACGATGCAGCTGACGAGGGAAGAATTCAAGGAAAACAAGTCAATCCCTGTAACAGCTTCCCTCGTGCCTCCCTCGTGCCTCCCTCGTGCCTCCCTCTCCCTTCCTCCGAGATTCTCATTCGTCGCTCCTCTCCTCGTCCTGAACCCAATAACCAATCAAGTGTAAATAAGAGAAATTCATTGATATCACGTTCATTTTATCTATTTAAAAAGGTCCAATAAAAAAAAAAAATTCGCAATTCAAAAATAATTCCAAAAAAATATTGCAAATTCCAGTATTTTTGTTTACACTGCAGCGAGAGAATTGTAGAATGATGTTTTATTTTGTTATGAGTATATTGTCATTTGAGGCAGCAGATTGTCTTTGTAATAGTGTTTGATCACAAAATACAATTATTATTACTCTCGTTTATTCTGGCGAGGGTTAGATTAGGTAATGTTCGTCCAGCCCAGCGTGACAGCATCATCAACTTTCTCTGTCTGTTGTGTGTTCAAAATAAATGGATGGTTAAGTGTGCAAATATTTCATTCTACCGTTGTGTTAGATTGTATTCTCTCTCTCTCTCTCTCTCTCTCTCTCTCTCTCTCTCTCTCTCTCTCTCTCTCTCTCTCTCTCTCTCTCTCTCTCTCTCTCTCTCTCTCTCTCTCTCTCTCTCTCTCTTTCTCTCTCTCTTTCTCTTTTTCTTTAGTGTGCCATTAGACATCTATGTTGATTATGTTTTCTTTGGTGCCTGTGCTTGCTTACGATAAAACTCACTGTAGATATTTAGAACAGTCTCCTCGTCCATGCTGTAGACTGCAGTGCCATTGAAACTTTTAATAACCAACTTGACAAATAACTAGAAATCTATCCTTAACTTCCTTTTTTCTCACATCTAAAACACAGTAATTATACAAGTAGCTGGATTCCCTACTCGCTACGTTATTAGTAAAATTTCCATGTTTATCTTCGTCTTTTCCGTCCCGCTTCTTTTGACTTGTAGGTTAGAGAGTGTAGTTAAGTTTCTTGGATAAGTTTTTACACACCGCGGCTAACCAAAGCTACTGATGTCTTTCCTCTTTTATTTGGTTTCGTTGCGTCGTGCCTCATCAGTGCTACGAGTTTGTCAGCTTCCACAGCTTTCACATCTCTGCTTTACACTATAGTGGTTTTCCTGAATGTTCTGTAAGTTCTTATTGCGCCTTTCACTGGGAAAAGGGTTATCAGCAAACATATTTTCCTCGTCCTTCTATCCAGCTGTCATTTTACGCGTACAATCTCGTAGACACACAAGGCAGCCTCCAACTGAAGTAAAAATAACTAAGAAATAACAAAGAACGTAATAATGAAAAATAAGACAACCTGTATCAAGGTTGACATACAAGAAGAAGATGAAATAAACTAGTAAAATAACCTGAAAAAGTTAAATGATCTAAGGCAAATGTTTAAGGAAAGAAAGAAAACTGTCAACAGAAACCAGTACCTAGTGTGCAGGTAGAGACAGTTACTAGACAGTCTGGAAACAATGTTGTCTATCTGCCAATCTCTCGACTGTCTCATGATTACCTCCCAGCAGTCCAGATACATTGTCTTGCAACTGTCCTTAAATTTAGTATATTAATGTGTATGGATGTACGAGGCCTAAGAAGCCGAAGAGAGAGAGAGAGAGAGAAAGAGAGAGAGAGAGAGAGAGAGAGAGAGAGAGAGAGAGAGAGAGAGAGAGAGAGAGAGAGAGAGAGAGAGAGAGAGAGAGAGAGAGAGAGAGAGAGAGAGAGAGGAGAGAGAGAGAGAGAGAGAGAGAGAGAGAGAGAGAGTGAGGTGGGGGGGAGAGGAAGGTGGTTGTAACGTGGAAGCTGCATGGACTGGTAAAGATCATATAGTAATATTTTTCTAATCAATAATTCTTGCGTTGATTCTTTTAGGTAAGTGTGAAATTTTTTGGGATGTTTAGGTGTGTTTGGGGGTAGAAAGTGTGTTTTTTGGGGGGTATGTGTGTTTTTGGGTATGTTTGGGTGTGTTTTGGGGGTAGAAACTGGATGTTTGAGTGTGTTTCGGTGTGTGTTTGGATGTGTGTGTGTGTTCAGTGTGTTATTTATGTTATTTTTCAGGTTTCTGTAACAATTGTAGATTTTTATATTTTGTCGCCCAAAATTTTTCCGCATATTTTTGGTCAAATGTGTTTTTGCCATTTTACTGGGAAAGTATTTGTCGTACAACAATAATGTATAGAAGTTAATATATTAAGTTTGATGTTGTCTATCAAATGGTGAAATCAGATTTAAAATATACCTTATAGTTTAGTAGGAAATTTAAGTTGTGTTGAAATTTTGTCAAAAAAACTAATATACTATTTTCTCAGTTACTAATATACCAATTTTATTCTACTATAGCTCAAAAGAACGGGCGTCTCCTGCTCTTTATTTACTAATATATAAGTCTTTTACGTAAACCTCATAGTTTTTGAGTTATTTAACAAAACGTGATTTGTTAAAAAAAATCTAAGGGTGTCGCCTTGGAAATTTCATGAAAATTTTGACACCTCAGAATATCATGAAAATTTATATATACAGGTTATCAAGGATAAAAAACACGAATATAGACTCAATTTTATCATTACTATAATATTAAACACTATATAAACATTGTATTTTAATTATTTATTTATTTATTTATTTAGTTATTATTATTATTAATATATATAGGAAGGAAGGAAAATGGTTATAGTTGCTAATCTCTCTCTCTCTCTCTCTCTCTCTCTCTCTCTCTCTCTCTCTCTCTCTCTCTCTCTCGCTCTCGCTCTCGCTCTCGCTCTCGCTCTCGCTCTCGCTCTCGCTCTCATTCTCTCTCTCTCCCATGCGTACACACAGCTTGGCCAGCCCATGTACGTACAGTGGCAGGATACGCACACGCCTTCACCCTTCATGAGCGCGTTGGTTCGGGAAAGAACGAAAATACCGAGAAGGTAAGATTATATAAAATAAATAAAATAATTAAGTAAAAAAGGTAGGTTTTGGATAGAAAAAATATAGATAAAAGATGTTTGAAGTAGCTGACTTTTACAATGTTCCTGCCCGTCTGTCTGCAAGTATCAACCTTATTATTATCAATGGCGGCTCGTGTATATAATCGATAACATTCAATATAATGAGTCCTCTTTTCTGTAATTCTTTCTTTATACTTGTACATTATATAATCCTTAAGCTTAATGTCAGTAGCCATCCCCTAGTTTATAAAAAAAATACGAAAATCCTTATATAGAACTGAAGCAACACCTCCACTAATTTTAGCTACGAGCCGCCACTGCCTTTCGAGGTGGATGGTGTTTATCGCTGAGAAAGGACCGAGTAAGTCAGGAATACTTGAGTTTAAGAAGAAATACTCGTAATATTTCCCATCCAGAGTGGAAAAGATTACAGCCTTCAGTCTAGGGAGCAAGATATAGTGGTAATGCTGCTCCTCCTCGTGATCATAATTGACACTCATGGATTTAGTTGCTTAGGAAGACATCAAGAAGACAAAGCCTGACGGAGATGTTGTTTTCACCCGGGAGGATAATTATGCAACACTGCTCCTTAACATGGGCTTGAATTTTTTCTCCTATTTTTACATGAAAGGAGACAAGCTAAGGACTGCATCAAATAAAGGAAGAAAGGATAAATGAAGCTTTGAAGGTTGAAATAGCCAGTGGTTTGATATGATGGCGAGTCTAGCAACACTCACTACGGGCTAAAGGAATTATCGGTGGTATGATTTAGAACGTTTTAGTCCGGGAACGTAGATGTTTGCATAGAATTAGCTGCATATATCTAGCAAGACTGTCATGCGCGCTCAGAACGTTGCAAATAAAGATTAAAAAGGAACAATGTGGGTCCATCTTACCGCCCTGAGGGATGCCGGAACACTAACAAAGAATGAAAGGCCATATTAGTGGCTTTAGGAATGCCAGAAGTTGTTGAAGGCTTCTTTGGGATGCCGTTTGAGGTGTTCGCCTTGGCTGACCGTATGATAAGACGGAACTGTATTCGAAAAAAAATGGAGAGAAGATTTTTTAGGAACCATAAAACGACAGACGGTACTAAAGCAAAACACTTAAGTTATCCAAGTAATTTAAAATTTTCTATAGTATATATTTTAGAGAGAATAAAATAAGACCGTAACTACACAAAATCAGAGAAGGACATATTACTATGGAATCGATACATTTCAATAGAGAAAACAAGTTATTCATGAAAGTATGACACATTATACAAATTATACTAACAACATTAATAATTAACCACTGATTGAACTTTTTTGTTCTAGTCTCATTCATGTAAATGTTCTGCGTTTATCGTGCTCAAGTACATTTCTACGTAATAGGTTTTACCTACCAGTAACCTACTCAAAACAATTATTTTATTCTATGCGTGTAGTAGTCCTGTTATCATCAAGGCTGAGGAGCATACATTGAGAGGCTGCGTGTAGCTGTCTGCTCCATTTACTTTACCTCTCATGGAGACAAAAATCTACCGAATAGCTACAGACCAATCAGCCTCGCATGCGTAGTTGGTAAATCAATGGAAACTATTATGCGTAATAAACTAGTGAATTTTCTAGAAGAAAATACTCACCTACGCCAAATAACAGGCAAGAGGCAAGTCCATCTTCGCTTTTATAATGCCTACTGGCGCCAATGGTTTATGATATAGAAAAAAAAAGAAAAAAATGCTCTTGCTTAACGAATCTGTTTGACTTTTATAATGATGTATTCAACATTTATGACGAGACAAAAGCGGTAGATATAATTCACCTTGACTTTCAAAAAACATTCAATAAGTTCCCAATAAATAATTACTTCAGAAATGTGTCTCATGGCATAACTGGGAAAATTCTCAAGTGGTTTGAAGACTGGCTTTCAGAGAGAAAACAACGCGTTGTCATAAACGGCAAGTCATCTAACTGGCGAGACGTTATAAGCGGTGTGCCACAAGACTCTGCACTTGGCCCCATTCTTTTTCTAATTTATGTCAATGATATCAATTAAGGCCTCACCTGTAAGATACCATATTCCCCGAGAAGCTTATTTAACTTTCATGCATGAGAAGCGATCCTCTCATGCATGCATCTTTGTCACTTCATCGGGAAATCCTCTAAAATATCATATGGGTCACAACATACATGTATTATTTTTTTAGTGTGTCCACTAAGTCAACACATTAAAAAACCAACGAGAGGTGACAACATCATTTTGTTAAAGAGCATTCAGGGCGATCAAGAAAAATTTTGACAATATCTTAGACAGTCTCATACTCAATTCAGTGAAGATTGATTAATTATTGAAGATGATATACATAAACATGATACATACAATCCAAAAGAGCGAAGGAAACACAGGCCATTATTTCAAGGTAAATCAAAACAAAATTGTACTGATAGAAAATGTTTATAAATGAGAGAACACACGTTGATGTGTACTAGATGATACTAGAAAAGGTGTGTAAGGTAGTAAGGAGAGTATTTGATGCTGGTGAAGGTGTATTAAGTGCTGGAAAGAGTCTGTAAGATACTTTAGATACCATGTGTCCAGTTATCTCGAATTATTCCTGCTTTTCTATGACAC
>JAPQNM010000002.1:20722592-20757592 GCA_029783475.1 Metacarcinus magister | reverse complement strand
TTGGGTAACTGTGAAGGCCAGGCGAAGAGACTCTCACCACGGAGCGAGGCTGAGCTATAGTCTGACAGATCTTAGCAGAGCTTTCTGGTGGGACAGAATACAGTATTCCCATGGGTCCAACGCTGCCATATCTCCTTCGCTCTGATTGGCTGGTGAGTGACCTGAGCCGAGGCCTACGTGAGAGAGCCTTGCCTAAGCGCGTGACACGTGTGTGTGTGTGTGTGTGTGTGTGTGTGTGTGTGTTATGCTTTCTCATTCCCTATGTTGTTTCCTTATTTCTATTTGCTGCGATCTCAGTAGTACTATTCTTATCTCTCTCTCTCTCTCTCTCTCTCTCTCTCTCTCTCTCTCTCTCTCTCTCTCTCTCTCTCTCTCTCTCTCTCTCTCTCTCTCTCTCTCTCTCTCTCTCTCTCTCTCTCTCTCTTTATAATTTGTCACACATTGGTTATACATCGACCTTTACATTTGTATATACTGAAATGTTGACTTTGTTTCCTCGCCACCCAAGAGGTAAAACTCACAGTGCGTTTTTTTTTTTAAAGAGGTTTCCTCGGTAGGCCTAATCCTCTATTCTGGCAGCATGACAGCCATTATGATGAATCCTCTTCATCAGATGGAGTGAGAGTGATAATGAAGGAGTCGATGAAATGATCAATTACCACGTCTCTTCTTGCATCGTCTGGTTGTATTTTTTCGGCGTGTTGTATGGCATCTTTCCAGTTTTCTGGGGTAATTGTGGCTATTGCTTCATAAATGAGCGGCTTTAAGGCTGCATTCTTGAATGTATTTCTTTTTAATATGTAGCCTTTAAGTTGAGCCCATATCAGTTCAATCGCGTTGTACTGACAGTGATAAGGTGGCAGTCGTACAACCTTGTGTCCGTGCTGTAAGGCCATCCTGTCGATGACGTAACTTGTATCGGCAGCAGTGGTGTGTTCAGCCGCAAGTTTCATGAGCTGAACTTTCAGTAGACCATCGGGTACTGCCACACCCTTCCTCTCCAGCCATTCTCTTATGGTTGCTTTGTTGTTTGATGCTAATGGTGGTTTATCGATTTTTCTGGAGAGATAGGGTGCGTTATCCATTACGATGAAGATGGAGGAATATTCGGAAACAGTTGTGTCTTGAACCACTTCTCAAAGGTTTCAGCGTTCATCTGATCGTGATAGTCACCGACATTCTTAGCTTGGAAGGTAAGGAAGGGTTAGGTTCCAGGTGCCGGCGTGCAGAATTATCCAGCGGGAACCTTTCCCACTAGGTACCCGAACTCCCGTGGCCTTCTTAGAAGTGGTGTCTATCCAGCAGTTTAATTAGGTGTATCAGATGCTGCAATGATATTTCCAATATCTCTAATAGCTTTCGAGAAAATGAGGAGGAAAGTAAAGTTTTTAAATAAATATTGAGTTTCATTTTACTGTGTAATTATTAGTCATAGAAAAAATATTCATAATGACAGTTGTAGAGTTTAATTAGGTGTATCAGATGCTGCAATGATATTTCCAATATATCTAATAGCTTTCAGGAAAATGAGGAGGAAATTCTTGTTTTTATATAAATATTAAGTTTCATTTTACTGCGTAATTATTAGTCATAGAACAAATATTCATAATGACAATTGTACAGTTTAATTAGGTGTATCAGATGCTGCAATCATATTTCAAATATCTCTAATAGCTTTCGGGAAAATGAGGAGGAAAGTCATGTTTTTATATAAATATTAAGTTTAATTTTACTGCTTAATTATTAGTCATAGAACAAATATTCATAATCACAGTTGTACAGTTTAATTAGGTGTATCAGATGCTGCAATGATATTTCCAATATCTCTTATAGCTTTCGAGAAAATGAGGAGGAAAGTCATGTTTTTATATAAATATTAAGTTTCATTTTACTGCATAATTATTAGTCATAAAACAAATATTCATAATGAGAGTTGTACATTTTGATTAGGTGTATCAGATGCTGCAATAATATTTCCAATATCTCTAATAGCTTTCGGGAAAATGAGAAGGAAAGTCATGTTTTTATATAAATATAAAGTTTAATTTTACTGCGTAATTATTAGTCATAGAACAAATATTCATAATATCAGTTGTACAATTTAATTAGGTGTATCAGATGCTGCAATGATATTTCCAATATCTCTAATAGCTTTCGAGAAAATGAGAAGGAAAGTCATGTTTTTATATAAATATTAAGTTTCATTTTACTGCGTAATTATTAGTCATAGAACAAATATTCATAATGACAGTTTTACAGTTTAATTAGGAGTATCAAATGCTGCAATGATATTTCCAATATCTCTAATAGCTTTCAAGAAAATGAGGAGGAAAGTCATGTTTTTATATAAATATTAAGTTTCATTTTACTGCGTAATTATGAGTCATAGAACAAATATTCATAATGACAGTTGTACAATTTTATTAGGTCTATCAGATGCTGCAATGATTTTTCCAATATCTCTAATAGCTTTCGAGAAAATGAGGAGGAAAGTCATGTTTTTATATAAATATAAAGTTTTATTTTACTGAGTAAATATTAGTCATACAACAAATATTCATAATATCAGTTGTACAGTTTAATTAGGTCCATCAGATGCTGCAATTATATTACCAATATCTCTAATAGCTTTCGAGAAAATGAGGAGGAAATTCATGTTTTTATATAAATATATAGTTTTATTATACTGCGTAATTATGAGTCAAAGAACAAATATTCATAAGTACAGTTGTACAGTTTAATTACGCCTATCAGATGCTGCAATGATATTTCCAATATCTCTAATAGCTTTCGAGAAAATGAGGAGTAAAGTCATGTTTCTATATAAATATAAAGTTTTATTTTACTGCGTAATTATGAGTCATAGAAATAATATTCATAATTACAGTTGTACAGTTTAATTAGGTCTATCAGATGCTGCAATGATATTTCCAATATCTCTAACAGCTTTCGAGAAAATGAGGAGGAAAGTAATTTTTTATATAAATATAAAGTTTTATTTTACTGCGTAATTATTAGTCATACAACAAATATTCATAATATCAGTTGTACAGTTTAATTTGGTCCATCAGATGCTGCAATGATATTTTCAATATCTCTAATAGCTTTCGAGAAAATAAGGAGGAAAGTCATGTTTTTATATAAATATTAAGTTTCATTTTACTGCGTAGTTATGAGTCATAGAACAAATATTCATAATTACAGTTGTACAGTTTAATTAGGTCTATCAGATGCTGCAATGATATTTCCAATATCTCTAATAGCTTTTGGGAAAATGAGAAGGAAAGTCATGTTTTTATATAAATATAAAGTTTAATTTTACTGCGTAATTATTAGTCATAGAACAAATATTCATAATATCAGTTGTACAATTTAATTAGGTGTATCAGATGCTGCAATGATATTTCCAATATCTCTAATAGCTTTCGAGAAAATGAGGAGGAAAGTCATGTTTTTATATAAATATTAAGTTTCATTTTACTGCGTAATTATTAGTCATAGAACAAATATTAATAATGACAGTTTTACAGTTTAATTAGGTATATCAAATGCTGCAATGATATTTCCAATATCTAATAGCTTTTGAGAAAATGAGGAGGAAAGTCATGTTTTTATATAAATATACGGTTTTATATTACTGCGTAATTATTAGTCATAGAACAAATATTCATAATGACAGTTCTACAGTTGAATTAGGTATATCAGATAGTGCAATGATATTTCCAATATCTCTAATAGCTTTCGAGAAAATGAGGAAGAAAGTAATTTAAAAAAAAGAAAAATTAGGTATATATTAGTACTAGAGCAAATATTCATAATGACAGTAGTAGATTTTAATTAGGTCTATCAGATTCTGTAATGATATTTCCAATATCTCTAATATATTTCGAGAAAATGAGGAGGAAAGTCGTGTTTTTATATAATTTTACGGTTTTATTTTACTGCGTAATTATTAGTCATAGAACAAATATTCATAATGTCAGTTTTACAGTTTAATTAGGTGTATCAGATAGTGCAATGATATTTCCAATATCTCTAATAGCTTTCGAGAAAATGAGGAGGAAAGTCATGTTTTTATATAAATATAAAGTTTAATTTTACTGCGTAATTATGAGTCATAGAACAAATATTCATAATTACAGTTGTACAGTTTAATTAGGTCTATCAGATGCTGCAATGATATTTCCAATAACTTTAATAGCTTTCGATAAAATGAGGAGGAAAGTAGTGTTTTTATATAAATATAAAGTTTTATTTTACTGCGTAATTATTAGTCATACAACAAATATTCATAATGACAGTTGTACAGTTGAATTAGGTGTATCAGATGGTGCAATGATATTTCCAATATCTCTAATAGCTTTCGAGAAAATGAGGAAGAAAGTAATTTAAAAAAAAGTAAAATTCAGTATATATTAGTACTAGAGCAAATATTCATAATGACAGTAGTAGATTTTAATTGGGTCTATCAGATTCTGTAATGATATTTCCAATATCTCTAATATCTTTCGAGAAAATGAGGAGGAAAGTCGTGTTTTTATATAATTTTACGGTTTTATTTTACTGCGTAATTATTAGTCATAGAACAAATATTCATAATGTCAGTTTTACAGTTTAATTAGGTGTATCAGATGCTGCAATGATATTTCCAATATCTCTAATAGCTTTCGAGAAAATGAGGAGGAAAGTCATGTTTTTATATAAATATTAAGTTTCATTTTACTGCGTAATTATGAGTCATAGAAAAAATATTCATAATTACAGTTGTACAGTTTAATTAGGTCTATCAGATGCTGCAATGATATTTCCAATATCTCTAATAGCTTTCGAGAAAATGAGGAGGAAAGTAATGTTTTTATATAAATAAAAAGTTTTATTTTACTGCGTAATTATGAGTCATGCAACAAATATTCATAATATCAGTTGTACAATTTAATTAGGTGTATCAGATGCTGCAATGATATTTCCAATATCTCTAATAGCTTTCGAGAAAATGAGGAGTAAAGTCATGTTTCTATATAAATATAAAGTTTTATTTTACTGCGTAATTATGAGTCATAGAACAAATATTCATAATTACAGTTGTACAGTTTAATTAGGTCTATCAGATGCTGCAATGATATTTCCAATATCTCTAATAGCTTTCGAGAAAATGAGGAGGAAAGTAATTTTTTATATAAATATAAAGTTTTATTTTACTGCGTAATTATTAGTCATACAACAAATATTCATAATATCAGTTGTACAGTTTAATTTGGTCCATCAGATGCTGCAATGATATTTCCAATATCTCTAATAGCTTTCGAGAAAATAAGGAGGAAAGTCATGTTTTTATATAAATATTAAGTTTCATTTTACTGCGTAGTTATGAGTCATAGAACAAATATTCATAATTACAGTTGTACAGTTTAATTAGGTCTATCAGATGCTGCAATGATATTTCCAATATCTCTAATAGCTTTTGGGAAAATGAGAAGGAAAGTCATGTTTTTATATAAATATAAAGTTTAATTTTACTGCGTAATTATTAGTCATAGAACAAATATTCATAATATCAGTTGTACAATTTAATTAGGTGTATCAGATGCTGCAATGATATTTCCAATATCTCTAATAGCTTTCGAGAAAATGAGGAGGAAAGTCATGTTTTTATATAAATATTAAGTTTCATTTTACTGCGTAATTATTAGTCATAGAACAAATATTAATAATGACAGTTTTACAGTTTAATTAGGTATATCAAATGCTGCAATGATATTTCCAATATCTAATAGCTTTTGAGAAAATGAGGAGGAAAGTCATGTTTTTATATAAATATACGGTTTTATATTACTGCGTAATTATTAGTCATAGAACAAATATTCATAATGACAGTTCTACAGTTGAATTAGGTATATCAGATAGTGCAATGATATTTCCAATATCTCTAATAGCTTTCGAGAAAATGAGGAAGAAAGTAATTTTAAAAAAAGTAAAATTCAGTATATATTAGTACTAGAGCAAATATTCATAATGACAGTAGTAGATTTTAATTAGGTCTATCAGATTCTGTAATGATATTTCCAATATCTCTAATATATTTCGAGAAAATGAGGAGGAAAGTCGTGTTTTTATATAATTTTACGGTTTTATTTTACTGCGTAATTATTAGTCATAGAACAAATATTCATAATGTCAGTTTTACAGTTTAATTAGGTGTATCAGATAGTGCAATGATATTTCCAATATCTCTAATAGCTTTCGAGAAAATGAGGAGGAAAGTCATGTTTTTATATAAATATAAAGTTTAATTTTACTGCGTAATTATGAGTCATAGAACAAATATTCATAATTACAGTTGTACAGTTTAATTAGGTCTATCAGATGCTGCAATGATATTTCCAATAACTTTAATAGCTTTCGATAAAATGAGGAGGAAAGTAGTGTTTTTATATAAATATAAAGTTTTATTTTACTGCGTAATTATTAGTCATACAACAAATATTCATAATGACAGTTGTACAGTTGAATTAGGTGTATCAGATGGTGCAATGATATTTCCAATATCTCTAATAGCTTTCGAGAAAATGAGGAAGAAAGTAATTTAAAAAAAAGTAAAATTCAGTATATATTAGTACTAGAGCAAATATTCATAATGACAGTAGTAGATTTTAATTGGGTCTATCAGATTCTGTAATGATATTTCCAATATCTCTAATATCTTTCGAGAAAATGAGGAGGAAAGTCGTGTTTTTATATAATTTTACGGTTTTATTTTACTGCGTAATTATTAGTCATAGAACAAATATTCATAATGTCAGTTTTACAGTTTAATTAGGTGTATCAGATGCTGCAATGATATTTCCAATATCTCTAATAGCTTTCGAGAAAATGAGGAGGAAAGTCATGTTTTTATATAAATATTAAGTTTCATTTTACTGCGTAATTATGAGTCATAGAAAAAATATTCATAATTACAGTTGTACAGTTTAATTAGGTCTATCAGATGCTGCAATGATATTTCCAATATCTCTAATAGCTTTCGAGAAAATGAGGAGGAAAGTAATGTTTTTATATAAATAAAAAGTTTTATTTTACTGCGTAATTATTAGTCATGCAACAAATATTCATAATATCAGTTGTACAATTTAATTAGGTGTATCAGATGCTGCAATGATATTTCCAATATCTCTAATAGCTTTCGAGAAAATGAGGAGTAAAGTCATGTTTCTATATAAATATAAAGTTTTATTTTACTGCGTAATTATGAGTCATAGAAAAAATATTCATAATTACAGTTGTACAGTTTAATTAGGTCTATCAGATGCTGCAATGATATTTCCAATATCTCTAATAGCTTTCGAGAAAATGAGGAGGAAAGTAATGTTTTTATATAAATAAAAAGTTTTATTTTACTGCGTAATTATTAGTCATGCAACAAATATTCATAATATCAGTTGTACAATTTAATTAGGTGTATCAGATGCTGCAATGATATTTCCAATATCTCTAATAGCTTTCGAGAAAATGAGGAGTAAAGTCATGTTTCTATATAAATATAAAGTTTTATTTTACTGCGTAATTATGAGTCATAGAACAAATATTCATAATTACAGTTGTACAGTTTAATTAGGTCTATCAGATGCTGCAATGATATTTCCAATATCTCTAATAGCTTTCGAGAAAATGAGGAGGAAAGTAATTTTTTATATAAATATAAAGTTTTATTTTACTGCGTAATTATTAGTCATACAACAAATATTCATAATATCAGTTGTACAGTTTAATTTGGTCCATCAGATGCTGCAATGATATTTCCAATATCTCTAATAGCTTTCGAGAAAATAAGGAGGAAAGTCATGTTTTTATATAAATATTAAGTTTCATTTTACTGCGTAGTTATGAGTCATAGAACAAATATTCATAATTACAGTTGTACAGTTTAATTAGGTCTATCAGATGCTGCAATGATATTTCCAATATCTCTAATAGCTTTTGGGAAAATGAGAAGGAAAGTCATGTTTTTATATAAATATAAAGTTTAATTTTACTGCGTAATTATTAGTCATAGAACAAATATTCATAATATCAGTTGTACAATTTAATTAGGTGTATCAGATGCTGCAATGATATTTCCAATATCTCTAATAGCTTTCGAGAAAATGAGGAGGAAAGTCATGTTTTTATATAAATATTAAGTTTCATTTTACTGCGTAATTATTAGTCATAGAACAAATATTAATAATGACAGTTTTACAGTTTAATTAGGTATATCAAATGCTGCAATGATATTTCCAATATCTAATAGCTTTTGAGAAAATGAGGAGGAAAGTCATGTTTTTATATAAATATACGGTTTTATATTACTGCGTAATTATTAGTCATAGAACAAATATTCATAATGACAGTTCTACAGTTGAATTAGGTATATCAGATAGTGCAATGATATTTCCAATATCTCTAATAGCTTTCGAGAAAATGAGGAAGAAAGTAATTTTAAAAAAAGTAAAATTCAGTATATATTAGTACTAGAGCAAATATTCATAATGACAGTAGTAGATTTTAATTAGGTCTATCAGATTCTGTAATGATATTTCCAATATCTCTAATATATTTCGAGAAAATGAGGAGGAAAGTCGTGTTTTTATATAATTTTACGGTTTTATTTTACTGCGTAATTATTAGTCATAGAACAAATATTCATAATGTCAGTTTTACAGTTTAATTAGGTGTATCAGATAGTGCAATGATATTTCCAATATCTCTAATAGCTTTCGAGAAAATGAGGAGGAAAGTCATGTTTTTATATAAATATAAAGTTTAATTTTACTGCGTAATTATGAGTCATAGAACAAATATTCATAATTACAGTTGTACAGTTTAATTAGGTCTATCAGATGCTGCAATGATATTTCCAATAACTTTAATAGCTTTCGATAAAATGAGGAGGAAAGTAGTGTTTTTATATAAATATAAAGTTTTATTTTACTGCGTAATTATTAGTCATACAACAAATATTCATAATGACAGTTGTACAGTTGAATTAGGTGTATCAGATGGTGCAATGATATTTCCAATATCTCTAATAGCTTTCGAGAAAATGAGGAAGAAAGTAATTTAAAAAAAAGTAAAATTCAGTATATATTAGTACTAGAGCAAATATTCATAATGACAGTAGTAGATTTTAATTGGGTCTATCAGATTCTGTAATGATATTTCCAATATCTCTAATATCTTTCGAGAAAATGAGGAGGAAAGTCGTGTTTTTATATAATTTTACGGTTTTATTTTACTGCGTAATTATTAGTCATAGAACAAATATTCATAATGTCAGTTTTACAGTTTAATTAGGTGTATCAGATGCTGCAATGATATTTCCAATATCTCTAATAGCTTTCGAGAAAATGAGGAGGAAAGTCATGTTTTTATATAAATATTAAGTTTCATTTTACTGCGTAATTATGAGTCATAGAAAAAATATTCATAATTACAGTTGTACAGTTTAATTAGGTCTATCAGATGCTGCAATGATATTTCCAATATCTCTAATAGCTTTCGAGAAAATGAGGAGGAAAGTAATGTTTTTATATAAATATAAAGTTTTATTTTACTGCGTAATTATTAGTCATGCAACAAATATTCATAATATCAGTTGTACAATTTAATTAGGTGTATCAGATGCTGCAATTATATTTCCAATATCTCTAATAGCTTTTGAGAAAATGAGGAGTAAAGTCATGTTTCTATATAAATATAAAGTTTTATTTTACTGCGTAATTATTAGTCATAGAATAAATATTCATAATGACAGTTTTACAGTTTAATTAGGTGTATCAAATGCTGCAATGATATTTCCAATATCTCTAATAGCTTTCGAGAAAATGAGGAAGAAAGTAATTTTAAAAAAAGTAAAATTCAGTATATGTTAGTACTAGAGCAAATATTCATAATGACAGTAGTAGATTTTAATTAGGTCTATCAGATTCTGTAATGATATTTCCAATATCTCTAATAGCTTTCGGGAAAAAGAGAAGGAAAGTCATGTTTTTATATAAATATAAAGTTTAATTTTACTGCGTAATTATTAGTCATAGAAAAAATATTCATAATATCAGTTGTACAAATTAATTAGATGTATCAGATGCTGCAATGATATTTCCAATATCTCTAATAGCTTTCGAGAATATGAGGAAGGAAAGTCATGTTTTTATATAAATATTAAGTTTCATTTTACTGCGTAATTATGAGTCATAGAACAAATATTCATAATTACAGTTGTACAGTTTAATCAGGTCTATCAGATGCTGCAATGATATTTCCAATATCTCTAATAGCTTTCGGGAAAATGAGAAGGAAAGTCGTGTTTTTATATAAATATAAAGTTTAATTTTACTGCGTATTTATTAGTCTTAGAACGAATATTCATAATATCAGTTGTACAATTTAATTAGGTGTATCAGATGCTGCAATGATATTTCCAATATCTTTAATAGCTTTCGAGAAAATGAAGAGGAAAGTAATGTTTTTATATAAATATAAAGTTTTATTTTACTGCGTAATTATTAGTCATACAACAAATATTCATAATATCAGTTGTAAAATTTAATTTGGTCCATCAGATGCTGCAATGATATTTCCAATATCTCTAATAGCTTTCGAGAAAATGAGGAGGAAAGTCATGTTTTTATATAAATATAAAGTTTTATTTTACTGCGTAATTATGAGTCATAGAACAAATATTCATAATTACAGTTGTACAGCTTAATTAGGTCTATCAGATGCTGCAATGATATTTCCAATATCTCTAATAGCTTTCGGGAAAATGAGAAGGAAAATCATGTTTTTATATAAATATAAAGTTTAATTTTACTGCGTAATTATGAGTCATAGAACAAATATTCATAATTACAGTTGTACAGTTTAATTAGGTCTATCAGATGCTGCAATGATATTTCCAATATCTCTAATAGCTTTCGAGAAAATGAGGAGGAAAGTAATGTTTTTATATAAATATAAAGTTTTATTTTACTGCGTAATTATTAGTCATACAACAAATATTCATAATATCAGTTGTACAGTTTAATTTTGTCCATCAGATGCTGCAATGATATTTCCAATATCTCTAATAGCTTTCGAGAAAATGAGGAGGAAAGTCATGTTTTTATATAAATATAAAGTTTTATTTTACTGCGTAATTATGAGTCATAGAACAAATATTCAGAATTACAGTTGTACAGTTTAATTAGGTCTATCAGATGCTGCAATGATATTTCCAATATCTCTAATAGCTTTCGGGAAAATGAGAAGGAAAGTCATGTTTTTATATAAATATAAAGTTTAATTTTACTGCGTAGTTATTAGTCATAGAACAAATATTCATAATATCAGTTGTACAAATTAATTAGGTGTATCAGATGCTGCAATGATATTTCCAATATCTCTAATAGCTTTCGAGAAAATGAGGAGGAAAGTCATGTTTTTATATAAATATTAAGTTTCATTTTACTGCGTAGTTATGAGTCATAGAAAAAATATTCATAATTACAGTTGTACAGTTTAATTAGGTCTATCAGATGCTGCAATGATATTTCCAATATCTCTAATAGCTTTCGGGAAAATGAGAAGGAAAGTCATGTTTTTATATAAATATAAAGTTTAATTTTACTGCGTAATTATTAGTCATAGAGTAAATATTCATAATATCAGTTGTACAATTTAATTAGGTGTATCAGATGCTGCAATTATATTTCCAATATCTCTAATAGCTTTCGAGAAAATAAGGAGGAAAGTCATGTTTTTATATAAATATTAAGTTTCATTTTACTGCGTAGTTATGAGTCATAGAACAAATATTCATAATTACAGTTGTACAGTTTAATTAGGTCTATCAGATGCTGCAATGATATTTCCAATATCTCTAATAGCTTTTGGGAAAATGAGAAGGAAAGTCATGTTTTTATATAAATATAAAGTTTAATTTTACTGCGTAATTATTAGTCATAGAACAAATATTCATAATATCAGTTGTACAATTTAATTAGGTGTATCAGATGCTGCAATGATATTTCCAATATCTCTAATAGCTTTCGAGAAAATGAGGAGGAAAGTCATGTTTTTATATAAATATTAAGTTTCATTTTACTGCGTAATTATTAGTCATAGAACAAATATAATAATGACAGTTTTACAGTTTAATTAGGTATATCAAATGCTGCAATGATATTTCCAATATCTAATAGCTTTTGAGAAAATGAGGAGGAAAGTCATGTTTTTATATAAATATACGGTTTTATATTACTGCGTAATTATTAGTCATAGAACAAATATTCATAATGACAGTTCTACAGTTGAATTAGGTATATCAGATAGTGCAATGATATTTCCAATATCTCTAATAGCTTTCGAGAAAATGAGGAAGAAAGTAATTTTAAAAAAAGTAAAATTCAGTATATATTAGTACTAGAGCAAATATTCATAATGACAGTAGTAGATTTTAATTAGGTCTATCAGATTCTGTAATGATATTTCCAATATCTCTAATATATTTCGAGAAAATGAGGAGGAAAGTCGTGTTTTTATATAAATATAACGTTTATTTTACTGCGTAATTATTAGTCATAGAACAAATATTCATAATGTCAGTTTTACAGTTTAATTAGGTGTATCAGATAGTGCAATGATATTTCCAATATCTCTAATAGCTTTCGAGAAAATGAGGAGGAAAGTCATGTTTTTATATAAATATAAAGTTTAATTTTACTGCGTAATTATGAGTCATAGAACAAATATTCATAATTACAGTTGTACAGTTTAATTAGGTCTATCAGATGCTGCAATGATATTTCCAATAACTTTAATAGCTTTCGATAAAATGAGGAGGAAAGTAGTGTTTTTATATAAATATAAAGTTTTATTTTACTGCGTAATTATTAGTCATACAACAAATATTCATAATGACAGTTGTACAGTTGAATTAGGTGTATCAGATGGTGCAATGATATTTCCAATATCTCTAATAGCTTTCGAGAAAATGAGGAAGAAAGTAATTTAAAAAAAAGTAAAATTCAGTATATATTAGTACTAGAGCAAATATTCATAATGACAGTAGTAGATTTTAATTGGGTCTATCAGATTCTGTAATGATATTTCCAATATCTCTAATATCTTTCGAGAAAATGAGGAGGAAAGTCGTGTTTTTATATAATTTTACGGTTTTATTTTACTGCGTAATTATTAGTCATAGAACAAATATTCATAATGTCAGTTTTACAGTTTAATTAGGTGTATCAGATGCTGCAATGATATTTCCAATATCTCTAATAGCTTTCGAGAAAATGAGGAGGAAAGTCATGTTTTTATATAAATATTAAGTTTCATTTTACTGCGTAATTATGAGTCATAGAAAAAATATTCATAATTACAGTTGTACAGTTTAATTAGGTCTATCAGATGCTGCAATGATATTTCCAATATCTCTAATAGCTTTCGAGAAAATGAGGAGGAAAGTAATGTTTTTATATAAATATAAAGTTTTATTTTACTGCGTAATTATTAGTCATGCAACAAATATTCATAATATCAGTTGTACAATTTAATTAGGTGTATCAGATGCTGCAATTATATTTCCAATATCTCTAATAGCTTTTGAGAAAATGAGGAGTAAAGTCATGTTTCTATATAAATATAAAGTTTTATTTTACTGCGTAATTATTAGTCATAGAATAAATATTCATAATGACAGTTTTACAGTTTAATTAGGTGTATCAAATGCTGCAATGATATTTCCAATATCTCTAATAGCTTTCGAGAAAATGAGGAAGAAAGTAATTTTAAAAAAAGTAAAATTCAGTATATGTTAGTACTAGAGCAAATATTCATAATGACAGTAGTAGATTTTAATTAGGTCTATCAGATTCTGTAATGATATTTCCAATATCTCTAATAGCTTTCGGGAAAAAGAGAAGGAAAGTCATGTTTTTATATAAATATAAAGTTTAATTTTACTGCGTAATTATTAGTCATAGAAAAAATATTCATAATATCAGTTGTACAAATTAATTAGATGTATCAGATGCTGCAATGATATTTCCAATATCTCTAATAGCTTTCGAGAATATGAGGAAGGAAAGTCATGTTTTTATATAAATATTAAGTTTCATTTTACTGCGTAATTATGAGTCATAGAACAAATATTCATAATTACAGTTGTACAGTTTAATCAGGTCTATCAGATGCTGCAATGATATTTCCAATATCTCTAATAGCTTTCGGGAAAATGAGAAGGAAAGTCGTGTTTTTATATAAATATAAAGTTTAATTTTACTGCGTATTTATTAGTCTTAGAACGAATATTCATAATATCAGTTGTACAATTTAATTAGGTGTATCAGATGCTGCAATGATATTTCCAATATCTTTAATAGCTTTCGAGAAAATGAAGAGGAAAGTAATGTTTTTATATAAATATAAAGTTTTATTTTACTGCGTAATTATTAGTCATACAACAAATATTCATAATATCAGTTGTAAAATTTAATTTGGTCCATCAGATGCTGCAATGATATTTCCAATATCTCTAATAGCTTTCGAGAAAATGAGGAGGAAAGTCATGTTTTTATATAAATATAAAGTTTTATTTTACTGCGTAATTATGAGTCATAGAACAAATATTCATAATTACAGTTGTACAGCTTAATTAGGTCTATCAGATGCTGCAATGATATTTCCAATATCTCTAATAGCTTTCGGGAAAATGAGAAGGAAAATCATGTTTTTATATAAATATAAAGTTTAATTTTACTGCGTAATTATGAGTCATAGAACAAATATTCATAATTACAGTTGTACAGTTTAATTAGGTCTATCAGATGCTGCAATGATATTTCCAATATCTCTAATAGCTTTCGAGAAAATGAGGAGGAAAGTAATGTTTTTATATAAATATAAAGTTTTATTTTACTGCGTAATTATTAGTCATACAACAAATATTCATAATATCAGTTGTACAGTTTAATTTTGTCCATCAGATGCTGCAATGATATTTCCAATATCTCTAATAGCTTTCGAGAAAATGAGGAGGAAAGTCATGTTTTTATATAAATATAAAGTTTTATTTTACTGCGTAATTATGAGTCATAGAACAAATATTCAGAATTACAGTTGTACAGTTTAATTAGGTCTATCAGATGCTGCAATGATATTTCCAATATCTCTAATAGCTTTCGGGAAAATGAGAAGGAAAGTCATGTTTTTATATAAATATAAAGTTTAATTTTACTGCGTAGTTATTAGTCATAGAACAAATATTCATAATATCAGTTGTACAAATTAATTAGGTGTATCAGATGCTGCAATGATATTTCCAATATCTCTAATAGCTTTCGAGAAAATGAGGAGGAAAGTCATGTTTTTATATAAATATTAAGTTTCATTTTACTGCGTAGTTATGAGTCATAGAAAAAATATTCATAATTACAGTTGTACAGTTTAATTAGGTCTATCAGATGCTGTAATGATATTTCCAATATCTCTAATAGCTTTCGGGAAAATGAGAAGGAAAGTCATGTTTTTATATAAATATAAAGTTTAATTTTACTGCGTAATTATTAGTCATAGAGTAAATATTCATAATATCAGTTGTACAATTTAATTAGGTGTATCAGATGCTGCAATTATATTTCCAATATCTCTAATAGCTTTCGAGAAAATAAGGAGGAAAGTCATGTTTTTATATAAATATTAAGTTTCATTTTACTGCGTAGTTATGAGTCATAGAACAAATATTCATAATTACAGTTGTACAGTTTAATTAGGTCTATCAGATGCTGCAATGATATTTCCAATATCTCTAATAGCTTTTGGGAAAATGAGAAGGAAAGTCATGTTTTTATATAAATATAAAGTTTAATTTTACTGCGTAATTATTAGTCATAGAACAAATATTCATAATATCAGTTGTACAATTTAATTAGGTGTATCAGATGCTGCAATGATATTTCCAATATCTCTAATAGCTTTCGAGAAAATGAGGAGGAAAGTCATGTTTTTATATAAATATTAAGTTTCATTTTACTGCGTAATTATTAGTCATAGAACAAATATTAATAATGACAGTTTTACAGTTTAATTAGGTATATCAAATGCTGCAATGATATTTCCAATATCTAATAGCTTTTGAGAAAATGAGGAGGAAAGTCATGTTTTTATATAAATATACGGTTTTATATTACTGCGTAATTATTAATCATAGAACAAATATTCATAATGACAGTTCTACAGTTGAATTAGGTATATCAGATAGTGCAATGATATTTCCAATATCTCTAATAGCTTTCGAGAAAATGAGGAAGAAAGTAATTTTAAAAAAAGTAAAATTCAGTATATATTAGTACTAGAGCAAATATTCATAATGACAGTAGTAGATTTTAATTAGGTCTATCAGATTCTGTAATGATATTTCCAATATCTCTAATATCTTTCGAGAAAATGAGGAGGAAAGTCGTGTTTTTATATAATTTTACGGTTTTATTTTACTGCGTAATTATTAGTCATAGAACAAATATTCATAATGTCAGTTTTACAGTTTAATTAGGTGTATCAGATAGTGCAATGATATTTCCAATATCTCTAATAGCTTTCGAGAAAATGAGGAGGAAAGTCATGTTTTTATATAAATATAAAGTTTAATTTTACTGCGTAATTATGAGTCATAGAACAAATATTCATAATTACAGTTGTACAGTTTAATTAGGTCTATCAGATGCTGCAATGATATTTCCAATAACTTTAATAGCTTTCGATAAAATGAGGAGGAAAGTAGTGTTTTTATATAAATATAAAGTTTTATTTTACTGCGTAATTATTAGTCATACAACAAATATTCATAATGACAGTTGTACAGTTGAATTAGGTGTATCAGATGGTGCAATGATATTTCCAATATCTCTAATAGCTTTCGAGAAAATGAGGAAGAAAGTAATTTAAAAAAAAGTAAAATTCAGTATATATTAGTACTAGAGCAAATATTCATAATGACAGTAGTAGATTTTAATTGGGTCTATCAGATTCTGTAATGATATTTCCAATATCTCTAATATCTTTCGAGAAAATGAGGAGGAAAGTCGTGTTTTTATATAATTTTACGGTTTTATTTTACTGCGTAATTATTAGTCATAGAACAAATATTCATAATGTCAGTTTTACAGTTTAATTAGGTGTATCAGATGCTGCAATGATATTTCCAATATCTCTAATAGCTTTCGAGAAAATGAGGAGGAAAGTCATGTTTTTATATAAATATTAAGTTTCATTTTACTGCGTAATTATGAGTCATAGAAAAAATATTCATAATTACAGTTGTACAGTTTAATTAGGTCTATCAGATGCTGCAATGATATTTCCAATATCTCTAATAGCTTTCGAGAAAATGAGGAGGAAAGTAATGTTTTTATATAAATAAAAAGTTTTATTTTACTGCGTAATTATTAGTCATGCAACAAATATTCATAATATCAGTTGTACAATTTAATTAGGTGTATCAGATGCTGCAATGATATTTCCAATATCTCTAATAGCTTTCGAGAAAATGAGGAGTAAAGTCATGTTTCTATATAAATATAAAGTTTTATTTTACTGCGTAATTATGAGTCATAGAACAAATATTCATAATTACAGTTGTACAGTTTAATTAGGTCTATCAGATGCTGCAATGATATTTCCAATATCTCTAATAGCTTTCGAGAAAATGAGGAGGAAAGTAATTTTTTATATAAATATAAAGTTTTATTTTACTGCGTAATTATTAGTCATACAACAAATATTCATAATATCAGTTGTACAGTTTAATTTGGTCCATCAGATGCTGCAATGATATTTCCAATATCTCTAATAGCTTTCGAGAAAATAAGGAGGAAAGTCATGTTTTTATATAAATATTAAGTTTCATTTTACTGCGTAGTTATGAGTCATAGAACAAATATTCATAATTACAGTTGTACAGTTTAATTAGGTCTATCAGATGCTGCAATGATATTTCCAATATCTCTAATAGCTTTTGGGAAAATGAGAAGGAAAGTCATGTTTTTATATAAATATAAAGTTTAATTTTACTGCGTAATTATTAGTCATAGAACAAATATTCATAATATCAGTTGTACAATTTAATTAGGTGTATCAGATGCTGCAATGATATTTCCAATATCTCTAATAGCTTTCGAGAAAATGAGGAGGAAAGTCATGTTTTTATATAAATATTAAGTTTCATTTTACTGCGTAATTATTAGTCATAGAACAAATATTAATAATGACAGTTTTACAGTTTAATTAGGTATATCAAATGCTGCAATGATATTTCCAATATCTAATAGCTTTTGAGAAAATGAGGAGGAAAGTCATGTTTTTATATAAATATACGGTTTTATATTACTGCGTAATTATTAGTCATAGAACAAATATTCATAATGACAGTTCTACAGTTGAATTAGGTATATCAGATAGTGCAATGATATTTCCAATATCTCTAATAGCTTTCGAGAAAATGAGGAAGAAAGTAATTTTAAAAAAAGTAAAATTCAGTATATATTAGTACTAGAGCAAATATTCATAATGACAGTAGTAGATTTTAATTAGGTCTATCAGATTCTGTAATGATATTTCCAATATCTCTAATATATTTCGAGAAAATGAGGAGGAAAGTCGTGTTTTTATATAATTTTACGGTTTTATTTTACTGCGTAATTATTAGTCATAGAACAAATATTCATAATGTCAGTTTTACAGTTTAATTAGGTGTATCAGATAGTGCAATGATATTTCCAATATCTCTAATAGCTTTCGAGAAAATGAGGAGGAAAGTCATGTTTTTATATAAATATAAAGTTTAATTTTACTGCGTAATTATGAGTCATAGAACAAATATTCATAATTACAGTTGTACAGTTTAATTAGGTCTATCAGATGCTGCAATGATATTTCCAATAACTTTAATAGCTTTCGATAAAATGAGGAGGAAAGTAGTGTTTTTATATAAATATAAAGTTTTATTTTACTGCGTAATTATTAGTCATACAACAAATATTCATAATGACAGTTGTACAGTTGAATTAGGTGTATCAGATGGTGCAATGATATTTCCAATATCTCTAATAGCTTTCGAGAAAATGAGGAAGAAAGTAATTTAAAAAAAAGTAAAATTCAGTATATATTAGTACTAGAGCAAATATTCATAATGACAGTAGTAGATTTTAATTGGGTCTATCAGATTCTGTAATGATATTTCCAATATCTCTAATATCTTTCGAGAAAATGAGGAGGAAAGTCGTGTTTTTATATAATTTTACGGTTTTATTTTACTGCGTAATTATTAGTCATAGAACAAATATTCATAATGTCAGTTTTACAGTTTAATTAGGTGTATCAGATGCTGCAATGATATTTCCAATATCTCTAATAGCTTTCGAGAAAATGAGGAGGAAAGTCATGTTTTTATATAAATATTAAGTTTTCATTTTACTGCGTAATTATGAGTCATAGAAAAAATATTCATAATTACAGTTGTACAGTTTAATTAGGTCTATCAGATGCTGCAATGATATTTCCAATATCTCTAATAGCTTTCGAGAAAATGAGGAGGAAAGTAATGTTTTTATATAAATATAAAGTTTTATTTTACTGCGTAATTATTAGTCATGCAACAAATATTCATAATATCAGTTGTACAATTTAATTAGGTGTATCAGATGCTGCAATTATATTTCCAATATCTCTAATAGCTTTTGAGAAAATGAGGAGTAAAGTCATGTTTCTATATAAATATAAAGTTTTATTTTACTGCGTAATTATTAGTCATAGAATAAATATTCATAATGACAGTTTTACAGTTTAATTAGGTGTATCAAATGCTGCAATGATATTTCCAATATCTCTAATAGCTTTCGAGAAAATGAGGAAGAAAGTAATTTTAAAAAAAGTAAAATTCAGTATATGTTAGTACTAGAGCAAATATTCATAATGACAGTAGTAGATTTTAATTAGGTCTATCAGATTCTGTAATGATATTTCCAATATCTCTAATAGCTTTCGGGAAAAAGAGAAGGAAAGTCATGTTTTTATATAAATATAAAGTTTAATTTTACTGCGTAATTATTAGTCATAGAAAAAATATTCATAATATCAGTTGTACAAATTAATTAGATGTATCAGATGCTGCAATGATATTTCCAATATCTCTAATAGCTTTCGAGAATATGAGGAAGGAAAGTCATGTTTTTATATAAATATTAAGTTTCATTTTACTGCGTAATTATGAGTCATAGAACAAATATTCATAATTACAGTTGTACAGTTTAATCAGGTCTATCAGATGCTGCAATGATATTTCCAATATCTCTAATAGCTTTCGGGAAAATGAGAAGGAAAGTCGTGTTTTTATATAAATATAAAGTTTAATTTTACTGCGTATTTATTAGTCTTAGAACGAATATTCATAATATCAGTTGTACAATTTAATTAGGTGTATCAGATGCTGCAATGATATTTCCAATATCTTTAATAGCTTTCGAGAAAATGAAGAGGAAAGTAATGTTTTTATATAAATATAAAGTTTTATTTTACTGCGTAATTATTAGTCATACAACAAATATTCATAATATCAGTTGTAAAATTTAATTTGGTCCATCAGATGCTGCAATGATATTTCCAATATCTCTAATAGCTTTCGAGAAAATGAGGAGGAAAGTCATGTTTTTATATAAATATAAAGTTTTATTTTACTGCGTAATTATGAGTCATAGAACAAATATTCATAATTACAGTTGTACAGCTTAATTAGGTCTATCAGATGCTGCAATGATATTTCCAATATCTCTAATAGCTTTCGGGAAAATGAGAAGGAAAGTCATGTTTTTATATAAATATAAAGTTTAATTTTACTGCGTAATTATGAGTCATAGAACAAATATTCATAATTACAGTTGTACAGTTTAATTAGGTCTATCAGATGCTGCAATGATATTTCCAATATCTCTAATAGCTTTCGAGAAAATGAGGAGGAAAGTAATGTTTTTATATAAATATAAAGTTTTATTTTACTGCGTAATTATTAGTCATACAACAAATATTCATAATATCAGTTGTACAGTTTAATTTTGTCCATCAGATGCTGCAATGATATTTCCAATATCTCTAATAGCTTTCGAGAAAATGAGGAGGAAAGTCATGTTTTTATATAAATATAAAGTTTTATTTTACTGCGTAATTATGAGTCATAGAACAAATATTCATAATTACAGTTGTACAGTTTAATTAGGTCTATCAGATGCTGCAATGATATTTCCAATATCTCTAATAGCTTTCGGGAAAATGAGAAGGAAAGTCATGTTTTTATATAAATATAAAGTTTAATTTTACTGCGTAGTTATTAGTCATAGAACAAATATTCATAATATCAGTTGTACAAATTAATTAGGTGTATCAGATGCTGCAATGATATTTCCAATATCTCTAATAGCTTTCGAGAAAATGAGGAGGAAAGTCATGTTTTTATATAAATATTAAGTTTCATTTTACTGCGTAGTTATGAGTCATAGAAAAAATATTCATAATTACAGTTGTACAGTTTAATTAGGTCTATCAGATGCTGTAATGATATTTCCAATATCTCTAATAGCTTTCGGGAAAATGAGAAGGAAAGTCATGTTTTTATATAAATATAAAGTTTAATTTTACTGCGTAATTATTAGTCATAGAGTAAATATTCATAATATCAGTTGTACAATTTAATTAGGTGTATCAGATGCTGCAATTATATTTCCAATATCTCTAATAGCTTTCGAGAAAATAAGGAGGAAAGTCATGTTTTTATATAAATATTAAGTTTCATTTTACTGCGTAGTTATGAGTCATAGAACAAATATTCATAATTACAGTTGTACAGTTTAATTAGGTCTATCAGATGCTGCAATGATATTTCCAATATCTCTAATAGCTTTTGGGAAAATGAGAAGGAAAGTCATGTTTTTATATAAATATAAAGTTTAATTTTACTGCGTAATTATTAGTCATAGAACAAATATTCATAATATCAGTTGTACAATTTAATTAGGTGTATCAGATGCTGCAATGATATTTCCAATATCTCTAATAGCTTTCGAGAAAATGAGGAGGAAAGTCATGTTTTTATATAAATATTAAGTTTCATTTTACTGCGTAATTATTAGTCATAGAACAAATATTAATAATGACAGTTTTACAGTTTAATTAGGTATATCAAATGCTGCAATGATATTTCCAATATCTAATAGCTTTTGAGAAAATGAGGAGGAAAGTCATGTTTTTATATAAATATACGGTTTTATATTACTGCGTAATTATTAATCATAGAACAAATATTCATAATGACAGTTCTACAGTTGAATTAGGTATATCAGATAGTGCAATGATATTTCCAATATCTCTAATAGCTTTCGAGAAAATGAGGAAGAAAGTAATTTTAAAAAAAGTAAAATTCAGTATATATTAGTACTAGAGCAAATATTCATAATGACAGTAGTAGATTTTAATTAGGTCTATCAGATTCTGTAATGATATTTCCAATATCTCTAATATATTTCGAGAAAATGAGGAGGAAAGTCGTGTTTTTATATAATTTTACGGTTTTATTTTACTGCGTAATTATTAGTCATAGAACAAATATTCATAATGTCAGTTTTACAGTTTAATTAGGTGTATCAGATAGTGCAATGATATTTCCAATATCTCTAATAGCTTTCGAGAAAATGAGGAGGAAAGTCATGTTTTTATATAAATATAAAGTTTAATTTTACTGCGTAATTATGAGTCATAGAACAAATATTCATAATTACAGTTGTACAGTTTAATTAGGTCTATCAGATGCTGCAATGATATTTCCAATAACTTTAATAGCTTTCGATAAAATGAGGAGGAAAGTAGTGTTTTTATATAAATATAAAGTTTTATTTTACTGCGTAATTATTAGTCATACAACAAATATTCATAATGACAGTTGTACAGTTGAATTAGGTGTATCAGATGGTGCAATGATATTTCCAATATCTCTAATAGCTTTCGAGAAAATGAGGAAGAAAGTAATTTAAAAAAAAGTAAAATTCAGTATATATTAGTACTAGAGCAAATATTCATAATGACAGTAGTAGATTTTAATTGGGTCTATCAGATTCTGTAATGATATTTCCAATATCTCTAATATCTTTCGAGAAAATGAGGAGGAAAGTCGTGTTTTTATATAATTTTACGGTTTTATTTTACTGCGTAATTATTAGTCATAGAACAAATATTCATAATGTCAGTTTTACAGTTTAATTAGGTGTATCAGATGCTGCAATGATACTTCCAATATCTCTAATAGCTTTCGAGAAAATGAGGAGGAAAGTCATGTTTTTATATAAATATTAAGTTTCATTTTACTGCGTAATTATGAGTCATAGAAAAAATATTCATAATTACAGTTGTACAGTTTAATTAGGTCTATCAGATGCTGCAATGATATTTCCAATATCTCTAATAGCTTTCGAGAAAATGAGGAGGAAAGTAATGTTTTTATATAAATAAAAAGTTTTATTTTACTGCGTAATTATTAGTCATGCAACAAATATTCATAATATCAGTTGTACAATTTAATTAGGTGTATCAGATGCTGCAATGATATTTCCAATATCTCTAATAGCTTTCGAGAAAATGAGGAGTAAAGTCATGTTTCTATATAAATATAAAGTTTTATTTTACTGCGTAATTATGAGTCATAGAACAAATATTCATAATTACAGTTGTACAGTTTAATTAGGTCTATCAGATGCTGCAATGATATTTCCAATATCTCTAATAGCTTTCGAGAAAATGAGGAGGAAAGTAATTTTTTATATAAATATAAAGTTTTATTTTACTGCGTAATTATTAGTCATACAACAAATATTCATAATATCAGTTGTACAGTTTAATTTGGTCCATCAGATGCTGCAATGATATTTCCAATATCTCTAATAGCTTTCGAGAAAATAAGGAGGAAAGTCATGTTTTTATATAAATATTAAGTTTCATTTTACTGCGTAGTTATGAGTCATAGAACAAATATTCATAATTACAGTTGTACAGTTTAATTAGGTCTATCAGATGCTGCAATGATATTTCCAATATCTCTAATAGCTTTTGGGAAAATGAGAAGGAAAGTCATGTTTTTATATAAATATAAAGTTTAATTTTACTGCGTAATTATTAGTCATAGAACAAATATTCATAATATCAGTTGTACAATTTAATTAGGTGTATCAGATGCTGCAATGATATTTCCAATATCTCTAATAGCTTTCGAGAAAATGAGGAGGAAAGTCATGTTTTTATATAAATATTAAGTTTCATTTTACTGCGTAATTATTAGTCATAGAACAAATATTAATAATGACAGTTTTACAGTTTAATTAGGTATATCAAATGCTGCAATGATATTTCCAATATCTAATAGCTTTTGAGAAAATGAGGAGGAAAGTCATGTTTTTATATAAATATACGGTTTTATATTACTGCGTAATTATTAGTCATAGAACAAATATTCATAATGACAGTTCTACAGTTGAATTAGGTATATCAGATAGTGCAATGATATTTCCAATATCTCTAATAGCTTTCGAGAAAATGAGGAAGAAAGTAATTTTTAAAAAAAGTAAAATTCAGTATATATTAGTACTAGAGCAAATATTCATAATGACAGTAGTAGATTTTAATTAGGTCTATCAGATTCTGTAATGATATTTCCAATATCTCTAATATATTTCGAGAAAATGAGGAGGAAAGTCGTGTTTTTATATAATTTTACGGTTTTATTTTACTGCGTAATTATTAGTCATAGAACAAATATTCATAATGTCAGTTTTACAGTTTAATTAGGTGTATCAGATAGTGCAATGATATTTCCAATATCTCTAATAGCTTTCGAGAAAATGAGGAGGAAAGTCATGTTTTTATATAAATATAAAGTTTAATTTTACTGCGTAATTATGAGTCATAGAACAAATATTCATAATTACAGTTGTACAGTTTAATTAGGTCTATCAGATGCTGCAATGATATTTCCAATAACTTTAATAGCTTTCGATAAAATGAGGAGGAAAGTAGTGTTTTTATATAAATATAAAGTTTTATTTTACTGCGTAATTATTAGTCATACAACAAATATTCATAATGACAGTTGTACAGTTGAATTAGGTGTATCAGATGGTGCAATGATATTTCCAATATCTCTAATAGCTTTCGAGAAAATGAGGAAGAAAGTAATTTAAAAAAAAGTAAAATTCAGTATATATTAGTACTAGAGCAAATATTCATAATGACAGTAGTAGATTTTAATTGGGTCTATCAGATTCTGTAATGATATTTCCAATATCTCTAATATCTTTCGAGAAAATGAGGAGGAAAGTCGTGTTTTTATATAATTTTACGGTTTTATTTTACTGCGTAATTATTAGTCATAGAACAAATATTCATAATGTCAGTTTTACAGTTTAATTAGGTGTATCAGATGCTGCAATGATATTTCCAATATCTCTAATAGCTTTCGAGAAAATGAGGAGGAAAGTCATGTTTTTATATAAATATTAAGTTTCATTTTACTGCGTAATTATGAGTCATAGAAAAAATATTCATAATTACAGTTGTACAGTTTAATTAGGTCTATCAGATGCTGCAATGATATTTCCAATATCTCTAATAGCTTTCGAGAAAATGAGGAGGAAAGTAATGTTTTTATATAAATATAAAGTTTTATTTTACTGCGTAATTATTAGTCATGCAACAAATATTCATAATATCAGTTGTACAATTTAATTAGGTGTATCAGATGCTGCAATTATATTTCCAATATCTCTAATAGCTTTCGAGAAAATGAGGAGTAAAGTCATGTTTCTATATAAATATAAAGTTTTATTTTACTGCGTAATTATGAGTCATAGAACAAATATTCATAATGACAGTTTGTACAGTTTAATTAGGTCTATCAGATGCTGCAATGATATTTCCAATATCTCTAATAGCTTTCGAGAAAATGAGGAGGAAAGTAATTTTTATATAAATATAAAGTTTTATTTTACTGCGTAATTATTAGTCATACAACAAATATTCATAATATCAGTTGTACAGTTTTAATTTGGTCCATCAGATGCTGCAATGATATTTCCAATATCTCTAATAGCTTTCGAGAAAAAGAGGAGGAAAGTCATGTTTTTATATAAATATTAAGTTTAATTTTACTGCGTAGTTATGAGTCATAGAACAAATATTCATAATTACAGTTGTACAGTTTAATTAGGTCTATCAGATGCTGCAATGATATTTCCAATATCTCTAATAGCTTTCGGAAAATGAGAAGGAAAGTCATGTTTTTATATAAATATTAAGTTTAATTTTACTGCGTAATTATTAGTCATAGAACAAATATTCATAATATCAGTTGTACAATTTAATTAGGTGTATCAGATGCTGCAATGATATTTCCAATATCTCTAATAGCTTTCGAGAAAATGAGGAGGAAAGTCATGTTTTTATATAAATATTAAGTTTCATTTTACTGCGTAATTATTAGTCATAGAACGAATATTCATAATGATCAGTTTTACAGTTTAATTAGGTGTATCAGATGCTGCAATGATATTTCCAATATCTTTAATAGCTTTTCGAGAAAATGAGGAGGAAAGTCATGTTTTTATATAAATATAACGTTTTATATTTACTGCGTAATTATTAGTCATAGAACAAATATTCATAATGACAGTTCTACAGTTGAATTAGGTATATCAGATAGTGCAATGATATTTCCAATATCTCTAATAGCTTTCGAGAAAATGAGGAAGAAAGTAATTTTAAAAAAAGTAAAAATCAGTATATATTAGTAATAGAGCAAATATTCATAATGACAGTAGTAGATTTTAATTAGGTCTATCAGATGCTGCAATGATATTTCCAATATCTCTAATAGCTTTCGAGAAAATGAGGAGGAAAGTCGTGTTTTTATATAATATTAGTTTTATTTTACTGCGTAATTATTAGTCATAGAACAAATATTCATAATTCAGTTTTACAGTTTAATTAGGTCTATCAGATGCTGCAATGATATTTCCAATATCTCTAATAGCTTTCGAGAAAATGAGGAGGAAAGTCATGTTTTTATATAAATATAAAGTTTAATTTTACTGCGTAATTATGAGTCATAGAACAAATATTCATAATTACAGTTGTACAGTTTAATTAGGTCTATCAGATGCTGCAATGATATTTCCAATATCTCTAATAGCTTTCGAGAAAATGAGGAGGAAAGTCATGTTTTTATATAAATATAAAGTTTTATTTTACTGCGTAATTATTAGTCATACAACAAATATTCATAATGACAGTTGTACAGTTTAATTAGGTGTATCAGATGCTGCAATGATATTTCCAATATCTCTAATAGCTTTCGAGAAAATGAGGAGGAAAGTCATGTTTTTATATAAATAAAGTTTTAAATTTTACTGCGTATATATTAGTCATAGAACAAATATTCATAATGACAGTTGTACAGTTTTAATTAGGGTCTATCAGATGCTGTAATGATATTTCCAATATCTCTAATAGCTTTCGAGAAAATGAGGAGGAAAGTCATGTTTTTATATAATTTTACGGTTTTATTTTACTGCGTAATTATTAGTCATAGAACAAATATTCATAATGTCAGTTTGTACAGTTTAATTAGGTGTATCAGATGCTGCAATGATATTTCCAATATCTCTAATAGCTTTCGAGAAAATGAGGAGGAAAGTCATGTTTTTATATAAATATTAAGTTTCATTTTACTGCGTAATTATGAGTCATAGAACAAATATTCATAATTACAGTTGTACAGTTTAATTAGGTCTATCAGATGCTGCAATGATATTTCCAATATCTCTAATAGCTTTCGAGAAAATGAGGAGGAAAGTCATGTTTTTATATAAATATAAAGTTTCATTTTACTGCGTAATTATTAGTCATGCAACAAATATTCATAATATCAGTTGTACAGTTTAATTAGGTGTATCAGATGCTGCAATTATATTTCCAATATCTCTAATAGCTTTTGAGAAAATGAGGAGTAAAGTCATGTTTCTATATAAATATAAAGTTTTATTTTACTGCGTAATTATTAGTCATAGAATAAATATTCATAATGACAGTTTTACAGTTTAATTAGGTGTATCAAATGCTGCAATGATATTTCCAATATCTCTAATAGCTTTCGAGAAAATGAGGAAGAAAGTAATTTTAAAAAAAGTAAAATTCAGTATATGTTAGTACTAGAGCAAATATTCATAATGACAGTAGTAGATTTTAATTAGGTCTATCAGATTCTGTAATGATATTTCCAATATCTCTAATAGCTTTCGGGAAAAAGAGAAGGAAAGTCATGTTTTTATATAAATATAAAGTTTAATTTTACTGCGTAATTATTAGTCATAGAAAAAATATTCATAATATCAGTTGTACAAATTAATTAGATGTATCAGATGCTGCAATGATATTTCCAATATCTCTAATAGCTTTCGAGAATATGAGGAAGGAAAGTCATGTTTTTATATAAATATTAAGTTTCATTTTACTGCGTAATTATGAGTCATAGAACAAATATTCATAATTACAGTTGTACAGTTTAATCAGGTCTATCAGATGCTGCAATGATATTTCCAATATCTCTAATAGCTTTCGGGAAAATGAGAAGGAAAGTCGTGTTTTTATATAAATATAAAGTTTAATTTTACTGCGTATTTATTAGTCTTAGAACGAATATTCATAATATCAGTTGTACAATTTAATTAGGTGTATCAGATGCTGCAATGATATTTCCAATATCTCTAATAGCTTTCGAGAAAATGAAGAGGAAAGTAATGTTTTTATATAAATATAAAGTTTTATTTTACTGCGTAATTATTAGTCATACAACAAATATTCATAATATCAGTTGTAAAATTTAATTTGGTCCATCAGATGCTGCAATGATATTTCCAATATCTCTAATAGCTTTCGAGAAAATGAGGAGGAAAGTCATGTTTTTATATAAATATAAAGTTTTATTTTACTGCGTAATTATGAGTCATAGAACAAATATTCATAATTACAGTTGTACAGCTTAATTAGGTCTATCAGATGCTGCAATGATATTTCCAATATCTCTAATAGCTTTCGGGAAAATGAGAAGGAAAATCATGTTTTTATATAAATATAAAGTTTAATTTTACTGCGTAATTATGAGTCATAGAACAAATATTCATAATTACAGTTGTACAGTTTAATTAGGTCTATCAGATGCTGCAATGATATTTCCAATATCTCTAATAGCTTTCGAGAAAATGAGGAGGAAAGTAATGTTTTTATATAAATATAAAGTTTTATTTTACTGCGTAATTATTAGTCATACAACAAATATTCATAATATCAGTTGTACAGTTTAATTTTGTCCATCAGATGCTGCAATGATATTTCCAATATCTCTAATAGCTTTCGAGAAAATGAGGAGGAAAGTCATGTTTTTATATAAATATAAAGTTTTATTTTACTGCGTAATTATGAGTCATAGAACAAATATTCAGAATTACAGTTGTACAGTTTAATTAGGTCTATCAGATGCTGCAATGATATTTCCAATATCTCTAATAGCTTTCGGGAAAATGAGAAGGAAAGTCATGTTTTTATATAAATATAAAGTTTAATTTTACTGCGTAGTTATTAGTCATAGAACAAATATTCATAATATCAGTTGTACAAATTAATTAGGTGTATCAGATGCTGCAATGATATTTCCAATATCTCTAATAGCTTTCGAGAAAATGAGGAGGAAAGTCATGTTTTTATATAAATATTAAGTTTCATTTTACTGCGTAGTTATGAGTCATAGAAAAAATATTCATAATTACAGTTGTACAGTTTAATTAGGTCTATCAGATGCTGTAATGATATTTCCAATATCTCTAATAGCTTTCGGGAAAATGAGAAGGAAAGTCATGTTTTTATATAAATATAAAGTTTAATTTTACTGCGTAATTATTAGTCATAGAGTAAATATTCATAATATCAGTTGTACAATTTAATTAGGTGTATCAGATGCTGCAATTATATTTCCAATATCTCTAATAGCTTTCGAGAAAATAAGGAGGAAAGTCATGTTTTTATATAAATATTAAGTTTCATTTTACTGCGTAGTTATGAGTCATAGAACAAATATTCATAATTACAGTTGTACAGTTTAATTAGGTCTATCAGATGCTGCAATGATATTTCCAATATCTCTAATAGCTTTTGGGAAAATGAGAAGGAAAGTCATGTTTTTATATAAATATAAAGTTTAATTTTACTGCGTAATTATTAGTCATAGAACAAATATTCATAATATCAGTTGTACAATTTAATTAGGTGTATCAGATGCTGCAATGATATTTCCAATATCTCTAATAGCTTTCGAGAAAATGAGGAGGAAAGTCATGTTTTTATATAAATATTAAGTTTCATTTTACTGCGTAATTATTAGTCATAGAACAAATATTAATAATGACAGTTTTACAGTTTAATTAGGTATATCAAATGCTGCAATGATATTTCCAATATCTAATAGCTTTTGAGAAAATGAGGAGGAAAGTCATGTTTTTATATAAATATACGGTTTTATATTACTGCGTAATTATTAATCATAGAACAAATATTCATAATGACAGTTCTACAGTTGAATTAGGTATATCAGATAGTGCAATGATATTTCCAATATCTCTAATAGCTTTCGAGAAAATGAGGAAGAAAGTAATTTTAAAAAAAGTAAAATTCAGTATATATTAGTACTAGAGCAAATATTCATAATGACAGTAGTAGATTTTAATTAGGTCTATCAGATTCTGTAATGATATTTCCAATATCTCTAATATATTTCGAGAAAATGAGGAGGAAAGTCGTGTTTTTATATAATTTTACGGTTTTATTTTACTGCGTAATTATTAGTCATAGAACAAATATTCATAATGTCAGTTTTACAGTTTAATTAGGTGTATCAGATAGTGCAATGATATTTCCAATATCTCTAATAGCTTTCGAGAAAATGAGGAGGAAAGTCATGTTTTTATATAAATATAAAGTTTAATTTTACTGCGTAATTATGAGTCATAGAACAAATATTCATAATTACAGTTGTACAGTTTAATTAGGTCTATCAGATGCTGCAATGATATTTCCAATAACTTTAATAGCTTTCGATAAAATGAGGAGGAAAGTAGTGTTTTTATATAAATATAAAGTTTTATTTTACTGCGTAATTATTAGTCATACAACAAATATTCATAATGACAGTTGTACAGTTGAATTAGGTGTATCAGATGGTGCAATGATATTTCCAATATCTCTAATAGCTTTCGAGAAAATGAGGAAGAAAGTAATTTAAAAAAAAGTAAAATTCAGTATATATTAGTACTAGAGCAAATATTCATAATGACAGTAGTAGATTTTAATTGGGTCTATCAGATTCTGTAATGATATTTCCAATATCTCTAATATCTTTCGAGAAAATGAGGAGGAAAGTCGTGTTTTTATATAATTTTACGGTTTTATTTTACTGCGTAATTATTAGTCATAGAACAAATATTCATAATGTCAGTTTTACAGTTTAATTAGGTGTATCAGATGCTGCAATGATATTTCCAATATCTCTAATAGCTTTCGAGAAAATGAGGAGGAAAGTCATGTTTTTATATAAATATTAAGTTTCATTTTACTGCGTAATTATGAGTCATAGAAAAAATATTCATATTTACAGTTGTACAGTTTAATTAGGTCTATCAGATGCTGCAATGATATTTCCAATATCTCTAATAGCTTTCGAGAAAATGAGGAGGAAAGTAATGTTTTTATATAAATATAAAGTTTTATTTTACTGCGTAATTATTAGTCATGCAACAAATATTCATAATATCAGTTGTACAATTTAATTAGGTGTATCAGATGCTGCAATTATATTTCCAATATCTCTAATAGCTTTTGAGAAAATGAGGAGTAAAGTCATGTTTCTATATAAATATAAAGTTTTATTTTACTGCGTAATTATTAGTCATAGAATAAATATTCATAATGACAGTTTTACAGTTTAATTAGGTGTATCAAATGCTGCAATGATATTTCCAATATCTCTAATAGCTTTCGAGAAAATGAGGAAGAAAGTAATTTTAAAAAAAGTAAAATTCAGTATATGTTAGTACTAGAGCAAATATTCATAATGACAGTAGTAGATTTTAATTAGGTCTATCAGATTCTGTAATGATATTTCCAATATCTCTAATAGCTTTCGGGAAAAAGAGAAGGAAAGTCATGTTTTTTATATAAATATAAAGTTTAATTTTACTGCGTAATTATTAGTCATAGAAAAAATATTCATAATATCAGTTGTACAAATTAATTAGATGTATCAGATGCTGCAATGATATTTCCAATATCTCTAATAGCTTTCGAGAATATGAGGAAGGAAAGTCATGTTTTTATATAAATATTAAGTTTCATTTTACTGCGTAATTATGAGTCATAGAACAAATATTCATAATTACAGTTGTACAGTTTAATCAGGTCTATCAGATGCTGCAATGATATTTCCAATATCTCTAATAGCTTTCGGGAAAATGAGAAGGAAAGTCGTGTTTTTATATAAATATAAAGTTTAATTTTACTGCGTATTTATTAGTCTTAGAACGAATATTCATAATATCAGTTGTACAATTTAATTAGGTGTATCAGATGCTGCAATGATATTTCCAATATCTTTAATAGCTTTCGAGAAAATGAAGAGGAAAGTAATGTTTTTATATAAATATAAAGTTTTATTTTACTGCGTAATTATTAGTCATACAACAAATATTCATAATATCAGTTGTAAAATTTAATTTGGTCCATCAGATGCTGCAATGATATTTCCAATATCTCTAATAGCTTTCGAGAAAATGAGGAGGAAAGTCATGTTTTTATATAAATATAAAGTTTTATTTTACTGCGTAATTATGAGTCATAGAACAAATATTCATAATTACAGTTGTACAGCTTAATTAGGTCTATCAGATGCTGCAATGATATTTCCAATATCTCTAATAGCTTTCGGGAAAATGAGAAGGAAAATCATGTTTTTATATAAATATAAAGTTTAATTTTACTGCGTAATTATGAGTCATAGAACAAATATTCATAATTACAGTTGTACAGTTTAATTAGGTCTATCAGATGCTGCAATGATATTTCCAATATCTCTAATAGCTTTCGAGAAAATGAGGAGGAAAGTAATGTTTTTATATAAATATAAAGTTTTATTTTACTGTGTAATTATTAGTCATACAACAAATATTCATAATATCAGTTGTATAGTTTAATTTTGTCCATCAGATGCTGCAATGATATTTCCAATATCTCTAATAGCTTTCGAGAAAATGAGGAGGAAAGTCATGTTTTTATATAAATATATAGTTTTATTTTACTGCGTAATTATGAGTCATAGAACAAATATTCAGAATTACAGTTGTACAGTTTAATTAGGTCTATCAGATGCTGCAATGATATTTCCAATATCTCTAATAGCTTTCGGGAAAATGAGAAGGAAAGTCATGTTTTTATATAAATATAAAGTTTAATTTTACTGCGTAGTTATTAGTCATAGAACAAATATTCATAATATCAGTTGTACAAATTAATTAGGTGTATCAGATGCTGCAATGATATTTCCAATATCTCTAATAGCTTTCGAGAAAATGAGGAGGAAAGTCATGTTTTTATATAAATATTAAGTTTCATTTTACTGCGTAGTTATGAGTCATAGAAAAAATATTCATAATTACAGTTGTACAGTTTAATTAGGTCTATCAGATGCTGCAATGATATTTCCAATATCTCTAATAGCTTTCGGGAAAATGAGAAGGAAAGTCATGTTTTTACATAAATATAAAGTTTAATTTTACTGCGTAATTATTAGTCATAGAGTAAATATTCATAATATCAGTTGTACAATTTAATTAGGTGTATCAGATGCTGCAATTATATTTCCAATATCTCTAATAGCTTTCGAGAAAATAAGGAGGAAAGTCATGTTTTTATATAAATATTAAGTTTCATTTTACTGCGTAGTTATGAGTCATAGAACAAATATTCATAATTACAGTTGTACAGTTTAATTAGGTCTATCAGATGCTGCAATGATATTTCCAATATCTCTAATAGCTTTTGGGAAAATGAGAAGGAAAGTCATGTTTTTATATAAATATAAAGTTTAATTTTACTGCGTAATTATTAGTCATAGAACAAATATTCATAATATCAGTTGTACAATTTAATTAGGTGTATCAGATGCTGCAATGATATTTCCAATATCTCTAATAGCTTTCGAGAAAATGAGGAGGAAAGTCATGTTTTTATATAAATATTAAGTTTCATTTTACTGCGTAATTATTAGTCATAGAACAAATATTAATAATGACAGTTTTTACAGTTTAATTAGGTATATCAAATGCTGCAATGATATTTCCAATATCTAATAGCTTTTGAGAAAATGAGGAGGAAAGTCATGTTTTTATATAAATATACGGTTTTATATTACTGCGTAATTATTAATCATAGAACAAATATTCATAATGACAGTTCTACAGTTGAATTAGGTATATCAGATAGTGCAATGATATTTCCAATATCTCTAATAGCTTTCGAGAAAATGAGGAAGAAAGTAATTTTAAAAAAAGTAAAATTCAGTATATATTAGTACTAGAGCAAATATTCATAATGACAGTAGTAGATTTTAATTAGGTCTATCAGATTCTGTAATGATATTTCCAATATCTCTAATATATTTCGAGAAAATGAGGAGGAAAGTCGTGTTTTTATATAATTTTACGGTTTTATTTTACTGCGTAATTATTAGTCATAGAACAAATATTCATAATGTCAGTTTTACAGTTTAATTAGGTGTATCAGATAGTGCAATGATATTT
>JAPQNM010000002.1:20702757-20710257 GCA_029783475.1 Metacarcinus magister | reverse complement strand
ATATATTTTTATCATTAATATATATTTTTATCATTAATATATATTTTTATCATTAATATTTATTTTTATCATTATATTTATTTTTATCATTAATATTTATTTTAATATTAATATTTATTTTTATCATTAATATATATTTTTATCATTAATATTTATTTTTATCATTAATATTTATTTTTATCATTAATATTTATTTTTATCATTAATATATATTTTTATCATTAATATATATTTTTATCATTAATATATATTTTTATCATTAATATTTATTTTTATCATTAATATTTATTATTATAATTATTAATATTTATTTACTCCAACAGCAACACTTCCTTAACATGTATTATTATTAATTTCAAAACCTTTAACTTCAATATAAGTTTTCGTGGATTTGTGATGAAAATGGATTCGTGAAATTTTTGGCCCGAAGATTTCCACCAGAATTTGAGTCCAAAATAGTTTAGTCATTTTACAAGTAAAGTATTAGTCCTACAACAAAGATGTATAGAAACAAAGTTGTTCAGCTTGACAAGTTCTATCTGATGGTGTCATCCGTTTGTAAATTACTCTTTTGGTTTAGGAGAAAAATGTAATTAAGTAGAAGTTTCGTGTAAAATACAAATATATCAATATCTCCATTACTTACATTCCAATTACATTCTAGTAAAGCTCAAAGGAACGGGCGTCTCCTGCTCTATATTTACTATTACGTATGTTTTTTACGTAAACCTCATACTTTTCGAGTTATTTTGAAAAACATGATTTCATGAAAAAAAATCTAAGGTGACACCCTTGAAAATTTCGTGAAAAATTTCCACACCTCAGAATTTCATGAAAATTTGTACCTAAAGGTTTTCAGTCAAACTGAACACGAATCTGGACTCAGTTTCATCATTACTATAATATTAAACACTATATACGCATGTGTGATACGCCTAAAACTATTTATTCTCTCTATTTATCTCTCTATCTCTATCGCGCTCTCTCTCTCTCTCTCTCTCTCTCTCTCTCTCTCTCTCTCTCTCTCTCTCTCTCTCTCTCTCTCTCTCTCTCTCTCCCTCTCTCCAAACTCCTACAGCAAAATCATAATATTCTCCCCCTCCTCCCCTCTCCTCCTCCTCCCTCCTCCTCCTCCTCCTCCTCCTCCTCCTCCTTTGTGTCTTCCTTCTTAAATAGTCTTCAGTGGACCAATTAGCGCCAATATTTATTTTATCATTAATATTTATTTTTATCATTAATATTTATTTTTATCATTAATATTTATTTTTATCATTAATATTTATTTTTATCATTAATATTTATTTTTATCATTAATATTTATTTTTATCATTAATATTTATTTTTATCATTATATTTATTTTTATCATTAATATTTATTTTTATCATTAATATTTATTTTTATCATTAATATTTATTTTTATCATTAATATTTATTTTTATCATTAATATATATTTTTATCATTAATATTTATTTTTATCATTAATATATATTTTTATCATTAATATATATTTTTATCATTAATATTTATTTTTATCATTAATATATATTTTTATCATTAATATTTATTTTTATCATTAATATTTATTTTTATCATTAATATTTATTTTTATCATTAATATTTATTTTTATCATTAATATTTATTTTTATCATTAATATTTATTTTTATCATTAATATTTATTTTTATCATTATATTTATTTTTATCATTAATATTTATTTTTATCATTAATATTTATATTTTATCATTAATATTTATTTTTATCATTAATATTTATTTTTATCATTAATATTTATTTTTATCATTAATATTTATTTTTATCATTAATATTATTTTATCATTAATATTATTTTTATCATTAATATTTATTTTTTATCATTATATTTCTTTTTATCATTAATATTTATTTTTATCATTAATATTTATTTTTATCATTAATATTTATATTTATCATTAATATTTATTTGCATCATTAATATTTATTTTTATCATTAATATTTATTTTTATCATTAATATTTATTTTTATCATTAATATTTATTTTTATCATTAATATTTATTTTTATCATTAATATATATTTTTATCATTAATATTTATTTTTATCATTAATATTTATTTTTATCATTAATATATATTTTTATCATTAATATTTATTTTTATCATTAATATTATTTTTATCATTAATATATATTTTTATCATTAATATTTATTTTTATCATTAATATATATTTTTATCATTAATATTTATTTTTATCATTAATATATATTTTTATCATTAATATTTATTTTTATCATTAATATTTATTTTTATCATTAATATTATTTTATCATTAATATTTATTTTTATCATTATTATTTATTTTTATCATTAATATTGATTTTTATCATTAATATTTATTTTTATCATTAATATTTATTTTTTATCATTATTATTTATTTTAATCATTATTATTTATTTTTATCATTATTATTTATTTTTATCATTAATATTTATTTTTATCATTAATATTTATTTTTATCATTAATATTTATTTTTATCATTAATATTTATTTTTACCATTAATATTTATTTTAATCATTTAAATTTATTTTTATCATTAATATTTATTTTAATCATTAATATTTATTGTTAACATTATTATTTATTTTTATCATTAATATTTATTTTAATCATTAATATTTATTTTTTATCATTATTATTTATTTTTATCATTAATATTTATTTTTATCATTAATATTTATTTTTGTCATTAATATTTATTTTTATCATTGATATTTATTTTTATTATTGATATTTATTTCTATCATTCATATTTATTTTCATCATTAATATTTATTTTTATCATTAATATTTATTTTTATCATTAATATTTATTTTTATCATTATTATTTATTTTTATCATTAATATTTATTTTTATCATTAATATTTATTTTTACCATTAATATTTATTTTTATCATTAATATTTATTTTTATCATTAATATTTATTTTTATCATTAATATTTATTTTTATCATTATTATTTATTTTTATCATTATTATTTATTTTTATCATTAATATTTATTTTTATCATTAATAAGAAAAATTTGAATAAAATCATAATTTTTTAAAAAATCTATAAATCGAACACTTCTAAAAGACCTCGGCAGTGTAAGGGTTAATACTGGCAATAAGTTATGTTTATCCTGCCATTACCACCGAAACGAAGGATGCGAGGGGATTTCATTGAAATGTTCAAGATAATCAAAGGATTCGATAATATCAATACTGAAGATTACATTACTTTTGATTGATCAAATATAACAAGAAGACATCATTCTTTTAAGATTTCTGGTAAAAGATCCACATCAAACAAAGCCAAGCACTTCTTTTTCAATCGGATCGTTAACGTTTGGAACTCCCTGCCCGCCAATGTCGTCGACAGTAAAACAATTACTACGTTCAAAAATAGACTTGACAAATATTTAGAAGCCAATCCACAACTAAAATACTATCCGTTAACGTAGCAAACTTTGAGTAAGTTCATCCTGATGTACCTAACTTACGAAATGTCGATTCAAAAGACGTCGCTAGTGGCCTGACATCGCTTGCCAGGAAGTAGTGGTAGCAGTAGTGGTAGTGACAGTAGTGATAGCTGTCTGGGGCTTCTTTCCCTGCAGCCTGGGGAGAGACCCCCCTTATACTGATCTTCACTTAGAGTAGATAGTGTAGTCTCACAAACAGCCTCGTAAGGGCCAGCAGGCCTGTTGCTGTTTGTTCTTCCTATGTGTCCTATGTGTTCCTCCTCCTCCTCTTCCTCCTCCTCCTCTGGGAAGTACTGAATCCTTTCAAACAAATGATCCAGACTTTGAACACAGATGCTCTCTCTCTCTCTCTCTCTCTCTCTCTCTCTCTCTCTCTCTCTCTCTCTCTCTCTCTCTCTCTCTCTCTCTCTCTCTCTCTCTCCTGTTTGTGGCTGGATTGTTATGTAAGTGATGAAAAGTACCACACACACACACACACACACACACACACACACACACACACACACACACACACACACACACACACACACACACACACACACAGTCTTGCCTTAAGCTCGCCTTCAGGAAATTACTTCGTGACGACATTTTTATAATAGAGAAAAAACAAATAAATAAACAAACAAACAAACAAACAAACAAACAAACACACAACACAGGGCTTGAGGCTGTGTTTAAATAGAAGGAAATGTATTTTTTTTTTTTTTACTTGTTCTTCTTGTTTTTGTAAATGTTCTTGTGGCAATATTTTCTTGTTCTCTAATTGTTATTCTTCTTCCCTTTCCCTCTCTTTTTAATTCTCCATATTTCCTCTCTCCTCTTAACCAGCTTCTTCTCTCCCTTCCTCCCATTTCTCTTCTTATTTCTCTCTCCTTTCCCTTCCTCCCTTTCCCTCTTCTTTCACGTTCCCTCTCTCTCTCTCTCCTTCTCTTTCCATTCAATTTCCTTCTTTCTCCTCCTTTCTCCTTTTCCTTTCCCCTTCCTCTTCTCCCTCATGAGTGTATTCTAATTGTATGAGGTAATGCATTCAAGGTCAGGTCAGGTCAGGTTAGGTAAGGTCAAGTTAGGTTAGGTCAAGCTAGGTTAGGTCAAGTTAGTATCAGTTAGGTCAGGCAGTTAGGTTAGTCAAGTTAGGCTAGGTCGCAAGTTAGGTTAGAAGTTAGTAGTCAAGTTAGGTTAGGTGCAAGTTAGTAGGTAGGTCAAGTTAGGTCAGGTCAAGTAAGGTCAGGTCATTAAATAAATAATTATCGTATTCTTTAACCTTTACTTCCGGTAGAGTAATAATGAAATTTGTGAAGCTATTAATTAAGCCAGTTGCAAAAAAGAGAAAAAAAAGAGAGATAGTTATGTGAATAGAGACATTCTTAATTTCATAATATAATGTTATTCATAGTTTCCGAAATAAATTAATTACCTAATTTTTCAACCCTTTTATTTTGATATTTATATTTTACTTCTTGTATGTCCTTCAGTTATTTATTTATTTGTGTGTGTGTGTGTGTGTGTGTGTGTGTGTGTGTGTGTGTGTGTGTGTGTGTGTGTGTGTGTGTGTGTGTGTGTGTGTGTGTGTTGGGTAAGATTAATGATGTTCTGTTGAAAAATGAATCGAATATCGCTGTTGTAAAGTGTTTGTAAATTACTTACACACACACACACACACACACACACACACACACACACACACACACACACACACACACACACACACACACACACACACACACACCTGGAGTCTATTTAATTAATGTCTTAGCTGTGAGGTGTAAGACAGGTGTAAATGGAACGAAAGAATTCAATTAATAAACATAATAAAGGAGGATGAAAGGGAAGAAAAAGAGAAGATTATTATTACAAGATTAGAAGATTTGAAAAGAAAAAATATAAGTTACAGGAAGAAGGATTAGATGTTTATAAGTTTATGATTAAAGGATTTGAAAATGTTAAAGGAATAATGGAGAAGATTAGACAGTAATTAAATAAAGAAAAAAAGGAAAGATGCTGAAGAGTAAATGATAAGAAAGAATAATGATAATAATAATAATAAAACATAAATAGAGAATAATAAAGAAAATGATGATAAAGAGTATGGTAAAATATAAAACTAATAATAACAATAATAATAATGACAATAATAATGATAATAATAATGATAATAATAATAATAATAATAACAATAATAATGATAAGTATAAAAATAAAACTCAACTATGTGTGATAAAGAAATATTTAAAAAAAAGTTAAAGAAGTAATGGTAACACTTCTCATATTCTCTCTCTCTCTCTCTCTCTCTCTCTCTCTATCTCTCTCTCTCTCTCTCTCTCTCTCTCTCTCTCTCTCTCTCTCTCTCTCTCTCTCTCTCTCTCTCACACAAACGCTGGGAGGAAAACATTTTGGAATATTCTCCATCAAGAATGACAAATTACTGTGTGTATGTAAGGGAAAGGATGTCTGTATGTGTGTATGTACGTCTATTTGTCTGTCTGTTTGTATGTATGTCTCTCTCTCTCTCTCTCTCTCTCTCTCTCTCTCTCTCTCTCTCTCTCTCTCTCTCTCTCTCTCTCTCATTCTCTCGGGCAATATCAAATAAAAGCAGATTTATGATGATCTACTGCGCTTGAGAGAGAGAGAGAGAGAGAGAGAGAGAGAGAGAGAGAGAGAGAGAGAGAGAGAGAGAGAGAGAGAGAGAATGAGAGAGTGAGTGTGTGTGAATGAATGAACGCTATTACCTGTTCTACCTGTCTAATCCACCTGTACATTCCTCTCCATTTGTCTTCCTATGTAATACAAGTGTGGTGGTGGTGGTGGTGGTGGTGGTGGTGGTGGTGGTGATGGTGGTGGTGGTGGTGGTGGTGGTGGTGGTGGTGGTGGTGATGGTGGTGGTGCTGGTGGTGACAATAATAGTAAAAAGTGATGTATGTAAATAATAAAGTCAAGTTATGGTGTAGTATTTTTGACGGTGGTGATAGTGGTGGTGGTGGTGGTGATGGTGGTGGTGGTGGTGGTGGTGGTGGTGGTGTGGTGGTGGTGGTGGTGTTGATAAATGGTGTTGTTTTAAGGAATATTACGTCAATTTCCTTATATTTTATTGTACACACTATCTCTCTCTCTCTCTCTCTCTCTCTCTCTCTCTCTCTCTCTCTCTCTCTCTCTCTCTCTCTCTCTCTCTCTCTCTCTCTTCTTCCTTTATTGTATCTGGCTCAAATGAAGGGAAGAATTAGGGCGATGAAGAGTGGGCGAGGCAGCTAGACACACACACACACACACACACACACACACACACACACACACACACACACACACACACACACACACACACACACACACACACACACACACACAGGATAAGAAGTAGTACACTCATTCTGATAATCTCTGTCAATACACTCTTCTTCTCTTTTTCCTCCTCCTCCTCCTCCTCCTCCTCCTCCTCCTCCTCCTCCTCCTCCTCCTCCTCCTCCTTTTCTCTCTATGATCTCTCCAATCCTTTCATTTTTCTCCTTTCTTCCTATCTTCCTTCCTTCTACTTTTTATTCCTTCTCTTCTCCTCCTCCTCTTCCTCTTCTTCCTCTTCCTACTTTTTTCCCCCTTCTCCTCCTCTATGATTGGGGAAACAAGGGTGAAGGAGAATCACCCCAATAAAAAGGTTCATAAGGGTGGTTGTTCCTTGTAGTTTCCCCTCAGAAGTGTCCTTGTTAGTGAGGGGAATCCAGACTTTCCCCTTTCTTTCCTCTCTCTCTCTCTCTCTCTCTCTCTCTCTCTCTCTCTCTCTCTCTCTCTCTCTCTCTCTCTCTCTCTCTCTCTCTCTCTCTCTCTCTCTCTCTCTCTCTCGCTCTCGCTCATTAGCCGTAAAACCAAACATTCACATTTACCTAGAAAAATAAGATAAATCCTCACTCACTTTTTTTTCTCAATAAGTTAATTGTATATATTTTTTTTCCCCACATTACATGAAAGGAACAAAGTTAATTTTCCCCAA
>JAPQNM010000002.1:20687757-20690257 GCA_029783475.1 Metacarcinus magister | reverse complement strand
GAATAGTGGAATAGATAACTAGAAAGAAAAGAAAATTATAGAATGAAAAAGAAGAGAAAATACTCGTAGTTAAAGAAGAAGAAGAAGAAGAAAGAAGAGAAGAGAAGAGAAGGTCAATAACTCTGGATAATAAATAAAAATAAAAACTAATCTCACAACCTGACGTTTATATCCTTTCATGCGTTGAGGAAGATTTTGACAGCAAGATTAAAGAGAATTTGAAACTCTGACTAATTCTCTCTCACCTCACACACACTTTCGTCTCTCTCTCTCTCTCTCTCTCTCTCTCTCTCTCTCTCTCTCTCTCTCTCTCTCTCTCTCTCTCTCTCTCTCTCTCTCTCTCTCTCTCTCTTCCTTCCCTCTGTCTCACTTTAACCTAAACCCTCCATGACTTACTGACTTTGAGGGATTAACTGAGAAATAGTCTCCTGGAAACTGACTGAATCACTCTCACTCTCGAAGAATTTACTGAGTCTAAAACTGATAATTATACTGATTGAACTTTACTGATTCTGGATTCATTGTGGTGTTAATGATATAATAAAGGGATTACTGACTTTACTGAGGCTTGTTAAAATGGTTTGTTGTGCTGCTGACTTACTGAGTGTTATGCTATTAAGGATTCTACTGATTTAAGATGAGAATGTGATGATAGGAATGCTATACTGCTGATTGACTGAACTTTTTGTATGCTTTCTAACTGATTGACTGAGTGCGGAGAGAGATTTTATTTCACGAACTTTACTGATGAATTAACTGACAATTCTTAGTAGGAGGATTACATACGAGTGTTTAACTGACTAATTAACTGACTGATTGACTGACTGACTGACTGATTTAGTGATTAGCGGCTGAATCAGTTAATTATAGCCAATTCCCAGTCGTTATGCGCCATTTACTGAACACGCAGAGGGTTTGACTTAACTGACTGACTATCATTAACATTATTGGACTGAACTGAACTGAACTGAACTGAGTGATCTAAATACATGTTAAACTGAGATCAACACACAATTATAAGAGAGACTCACTCAGTACATGTTTTTTTACTGTACATACTTAACTAACAATTAACTGAACTAACACAACTTAAAATCAAAGAAAGAAAAGAGAGATAGAAAGAAAAGAAGGACAGATCAACATGAAAATTAATAATTACATATAAATTAAAGAAAAAAATATATACTTTACCACATCAAACCATACAAACCAATCCACCAACCGAACTTGACTGATTGACTGACTGGACTGACTGAACTGAATTTTAACTTTGACTGAATTAACTTCCGCTACTCACCACTGCTTTGAACTTGACTGAATTCTGAATTTTGACTGCCTGAACTGAACTGAACAGAACATTGACTGAAATAAACCTTAAAATGAAACTGAACTCACCACTGAACTTTTACTTAACTTTAACTAAACATAACAGGACTTACCAAATTTGAACTGAACTGAACTGACTCTGAACTGAACTGACCACCACTACTCACCACTGAACCTGACTTCCTTCCATGCGCGGTGGAAGGTGCGCATGAACCGGTGATACAGTGACGCAAAACTCCACCCATGACGACGAGCACGCATAGAAGACTGGGAAGGCCGCGCAGATCCTGGCGAGTGGGTCACCTCACCTATCTCCCCCTCCTCTACCCCCTCCTCCTCCTCCTCATTGTCTTCCTCCTCCTCCTCCGCCTCCTCGTCATTCTCCGTGGTTTTTCTCCTCCTCCTCCTCCTCTCTGGTGTCACGTCGTAGTACTCCTCCTCCTCGTTGAACGTCTCTTCGTTGATGTAAACTGTTCGTGTTTCCGTAAATGTAGTCGTCATTGTTTGGGTTTGTGTGTTAAACGACTCCAGTTTCGTCGTTTTCTGTTGAGTTTTGGGTTTTTTTTATTATTATTATTTTTTGAGGGGGTGTTTATGTATTATTTTATTTCTTTTTTTCTTTTTTTTTATTTGGTTGTGTATTATTGTTTTTTTTATTATGTATGTATGACTGCTTTGTTTTATTATTATTATTATTATTATTATTATTATTTTATTATTTCTTACATCTCTTTCGTTTTTTTTCCCGTTATTATTCGATTATATTTTATCTACACATCATTTATTTATCTTTTCTATTTCTTTTTCTTTATTTTCTTGCCTCGTTTTCTCTTTCACTTATTCCCTTTCTATTATCTTTTCAATAACAATTTTTCACACACACATACACACATACAAACAAACAAACAAACACATACACCATAAAATTCCTCTATATTCCTTTATTTATTCCTTTATTTATTTCAACCAATCACATCACTCCATTTATTTGCACTTATCACGTGACACTATAAACTTGTTGTCGCTCCACCAATCACGTGATAGATAGGCCTTTCGCTTGCACCAATCACGTGTTGAGTAGGCCTAGGGGGTCCCTCCGTGGCGTGGGGGGGCGGGGGGCGAGGGGGGCGTGGGGGAGGGGGGCGGGCATGGTCCTAAACACACCTGAGGAACG
>JAPQNM010000002.1:20667757-20682757 GCA_029783475.1 Metacarcinus magister | reverse complement strand
AATACATGGCTTTTCTAGTCTACTTTTATCTTCATTCTAATTCATATCAGTTATTATTTTTGTATAATTTTCGTAAACATTTTTTTTTCTTATATTCTTCGGACATATAAAGATTGAAATCACTTTTTAAACTTAACCCAAACGTCTTTCTGAACTTCCTGACCGACCACCACCACTACCACCACCTAAACCACCACCACCACCACCTAAACCACCACCACCACCACCTCATGACACACTCTTTATTAAATAGTTAAAAAATCGTAAAAGCAACCCTAACAATCTCGTAATAAAGGGTTAAAGGGTGTTTTTTAAAGCGCGATATAAAGACTTTACGACCTTGCACCAAAATCTGATAAAAAAAAAAGTAGTAGACTAAAGTGGTTTGGAAATCTTTACTTATTTATTTATTCTTTTTTTCCTTCACTTATTTTCAGCTGAGCGACGTGACACCAACACTCCGGGGAAACTAATGCATTGTGGGAGACTAAACCACAGTGATGCAAAGCCTGTTATTGGCGGAGAGTGTTGTGCCTTGAGCCAATAGGAGGAGAAAGCGAGAGAGAGAGAGACGGGGAGGGAGGAAGGCAGGAAGGGATAGATGGCTGGAAGGGAGGAAGAAAGATGGTATGAGGGAAGAAGGACGGGATGGAGGGAAGGAGGAAGAGGGAAGGAGGGAGAGATAGAAATAAATAGAGAGAGAGAAAGAGATGGAGAGAGAGAGAGAAAAAAAAAAAGGTGAAGGATAGACAGTAATCCCTTAAGAATAGGATAGGAAGGATAGTGGCTCTTTACCACGTTTTCTTTCTTCATCCTTTGGGGGTTACTGAACTTTTTTTCTTATTTCCTCAACGTTTGCGTGTCTAAGGGGGAACGTTTTTCTGCACTAGAGGGAACGTTTTTTGTAATATATAGTGAATGGAATGGATGTGAATGGCTGTCTGTGGGATGCTTCTGCCGTGAACGTTCTATTTTGATGCTGTCTAGAGCGTTCTGGTAAGGCTGTTCCTGTCATTCTTCTATTTGTATCGTTTTGTTTCTTCTCCTTTTAGTATTGATTGGCAGGGTGGCAGGGAGGGAGGTAAGGAGGTAGGGATGGCAGGGTAACTTAGAAGAAGGGGTTGTGACCTTGGTATATAGAAAGTAGTAGTTGTTGTAGTAGTAGTAGTAGTAGTAGTAGTAGTAGTAGTAGTAGTAGTAGTAGTAGTAGTAGTAGTAGTAGTAGTAGTAGAAGTATAGAATCTTGACAGTGATATTAATGACATACATAAACGTCTTTGAATCTACTTGTCTCTGTTACTGACACGTACAAGTTTACTCAATGGTTGTGGTGTTGTAGTTTTCATTATAACTTTGAATAAGGTTAATGAATGAGTTCTTCAATTATAACTATAGGTATGGTAATTAAACCTTCAACACAATGTATGGTTCAGAATGACAGGCTCGTTAAGTAGTGGACATTTCCTGTTTTTTTCTCCTATGCTTCTTTTCTATTCTTCTCTTTTATCTCTATTTCGTATTATTCTTTCATATTTTTCTTTCTTATTTTTCTTTCACATTCTCATCTTCATTCTTCTTTCCGTTGTATCAAAAAAGAGGAAAATATTTTAATCTCCAAACTATTTTTAGCTTGTTATCTAAAATACTTACAATACTTCGTCGTTTGTGAAGGCTTTACACAATCTTTCCTCCGCATTCCCACACACTCCCTCTAATTAAAGCGAGAGTTTAGTAGTAACTTCACTCTCTCACACGCAGTACTGAGTGAGTGAGTGAGTGAGTGTGTGAGTGAGTGAGTTAGTTTATGTATGTGAGTGTGTGAGTGAAAGAATGACTGAGTGAGTGAGTGAGTGAGTGAGTGAGTGAGTGAGTGAGTGAAGAATGAGTGAGTGAGTGAGTGAGTGAGTGAGTGAGTGAGTGAGTGAGAGACTGACACCCAACCTATTAATACCACCACCACCACCACCACTACCCTTCTCTTCTTAGCAGACATACATACATACATAGACACAGACAGACAGACAGACAGACAGACAGACAGGAAACAAAAGAATAAGATGAAAATTTTACATATAGATTGTTTCTTGTTTAATGTATTTTTTTTCACTTTTATTTGCTTGTTTGGTTCTGTTTGTCTTCTGTTTTATTGCTTTTGTTGTTGTTGTTGTTGTTGTTTTATTAATAGTATTGTTTTATTATTTTTTTCGTGTGTTTATGAATTCTGGAACAATACATTTTCATATACATTATTATTATGATTATTTTTTTTATTTATTTATTTTTATCCATTTGGTTTCCGTTTCTGTAAACTTTTAGATGAAATATTTTTTCCTTCTGAGAAAGTCAACTCTTGGGTTCATTACCTGTGTGTGTGTGTGTGTGTGTGTGTGTGTGTGTGTGTGTGTGTGTGTGTGTGTGTGTGTGTGTGTGTGTGTGTGTGTGTGTGTGTGTGTGTGTGTGTGTGTGTGTGTGCGTGTGTGTGTACGTCACCTCCTTAGCTCAAGGGTCAAACAAGAAGACGAAAGTGAAATTTGTCTTTGTTTGTGAAGCTAGGAAGCAATTTCCTTCTTCCTTCCTTCCTTCCTTCCTCCTCCTCCTCCTCCTCCTCCTCCTCCTCCTCCTCCTCTCTCCTCCTCCTCCTCCTCCTCCTCCTCCTCGTCTTCCTCTTCCTCCAGAACTGGGTAATTTTGATTTTTTCACACTGCTCTGAGATTTCTTTTTATTATGTGAATGTGTGGGTGTGTTTGTTCCTCTCTCTCTCTCTCTCTCTCTCTCTCTCTCTCTCTCTCTCTCTCTCTCTCTCCTCTCTCTCTCTCTCTCTCTCTCTCTCTCTCTCTCTCTCTCTCTCTCTCTCTCTCTCTCTCTCTCTCTCTCTCTCTCTCTCTCTCTCTCTTTTCCCCATATTTTTTTTCTTCCATAAACTATTTTTTTTCCTGATGCTATTAACACATTCAGTTCTTGCTGCACACCGTATGTGCCAGCAGCGTCTCCCTCTCCTGTGTTTGCGGCACGACGTCTGTGCCAAGATCTTTAGATCATTCCCATGCATATACATATGATGTATAGGCCAGTGTAACAACTTTTATCATTATTTACAAATTTCTATTGTCTTATGTATCAGAATTACCCTTCTTATGAGTATTTATGTGATATTCAATAGATAATTTTACGGTACGATAACTGCGGTTTGGCAACACTGCCGGCAGCAATATATAACCGTCGCTCCGTCGGCCGTCAGCGACGGGCTTTTCTAGCTAGCATTAGATATTGGATATTGAAAATATTTAAAATATTGGAAATATCATTGCAGCATCTGATACACCTAATTAAACTGTACAACTGTCATTATGAATATTTGTTCTATGACTAATAATTACGCAGTAAAATGAAACTTAATATTTATATAAAAACATGACTTTCCTCCTCATTTTCTCGAAAGCTATTAGAGATATTGGAAATATCATTGCAGCATCTGATACACCTAATTAAACTGTACAACTGTCATTATGAATATTTGTTCTATGACTAATAATTACGCAGTAAAATGAAACTTAATATTTATATAAAAACATGACTTTCCTCCTCATTTTCCCGAAAGCTATTAGAGATATTGGAAATATCATTGCAGCATCTGATACACCTAATTAAACTGTACAACTGTCATTATGAATATTTGTTCTATGACTAATAATTACGCAGTAAAATGAAACTTAATATTTATATAAAAACATGACTTTCCTCCTCATTTTCTCGAAAGCTATTAGAGATATTGGAAATATCATTGCAGCATCTGATAGACCTAATTAAACTGTAAAACTGACAATATGAATATTTGTTCTATGACTAATAATTACGCAGTAAAATGAAACTATATATTTATATAAAAACATGACATTCCTCCTCATTTTCTCGAAAGCTATTAGAGATATTGGAAATATCATTGCAGCATCTGATAGACCTGATTAAAATCTACTACTGTCATTATGAATATTTTCACTAGTACTAATAAATACTGAATTTTACTTTTTTTTAAAATTACTTTCTTCCTCGTTTTCTCGAAAGCTATTAGAGATATTGGAAATATCATTGCATCATCTGATACACCTAATTCAACTGTACAACTGATATTATGAATATTTGTTCTATGACTAATAATTACGCAGTAAAATAAAACCGTATTTTTATATAAAAACATGATTTTCCTCGTCATTTTCTCGAAAGCTATTAGAGATATTGGAAATATAATTGCAGCATCTGATAGACCTAATTAAACTGTACAACTGATATTATGAATATTTGTTCTATGACTAATAATTACGCAGTAAAATTAAACTTAATATTTATTTAAAAACATGACTTTCCTCCTCATTTTCTCGAAAGCTATTAGAGATATTGGAAATATCATTGCAGCATCTGATACACCTAATTAAACTGTACAACTGATATTATGAATATTTGTTCTATGACTAATAATTACGCAGTAAAATGAAACTTAATATTTATATAAAAACATGATTTCCTCCTCATTTTCTCGAAAGCTATTAGAGATATTGGAAATATCACTGCAGCATCTGATAGACCTAATTAAACTGTAAAACTGATATTATGAATATTTGTTCTATGACTAATAATTACGCAGTAAAATTAAACTTTATATTTATATAAAAACATGACTTTCCTCCTAATTTTCTCGAAAGCTATTAGAGATATTGGAAATATCATTACAGCATCTGATACACCTAATTAAACTGTACAACTGTCATTATGAATATTTGTTCTATGACTAATAATTACTCAGTAAAATGAAACTTATATTTTTATATAAAACATAAATTTTCTCCTTATTTCCTCGAAAGCTATTAGAGATATTGGAAATATCATTGCAGCATCTGATACACCTAATTAAACTGTACAACTGTCATTATGAATATTTGTTCTATGACTAATAATTACGCAGTAAAATGAAACTTAATATTTATATAAAACATGACTTTCCTCCTCATTTTCTCCGAAAGCTATTAGAGATATTGGAAATATCATTGCAGCATCTGATACACCTAATTAAACTGTACAAACTAATATTATGAATATTTGTTCTATGACTAATAATTACGCAGTAAAATTAAACTTAATATTTATTTAAAAACATGACTTTTCCTCCTCATTTTCTCGAAAGCTATTAGAGATATTGGAAATATCATTGCAGCATCTGATACACCTAATTAAACTGTACAACTGATATTATGAATATTTGTTCTATGGCTAATAATTACGCAGTAAAATGAAACTTAATATTTATATAAAAACATGACTTTCCTCCTCATTTTCTCGAAAGCTATTAGAGATATTGGAAATATCATTGCAGCATCTGATACACCTAATTAAACTGTACAACTGTCATTATGAATATTTGTTCTATGACTAATAATTACGCAGTAAAATGAAACTTAATACTTATATAAAAACATGATTTTCCTCCTCATTTTCTCGAAAGCTATTAGAGATATTGGAAATATCACTGCAGCATCTGATACACCTAATTAAACTGTAAAACTGACATTATGAATATTTGTTCTATGACTAATAATTACGCAGTAAAATGAAACTATATATTTATATATAAAACATGACATTCCTCCTCATTTTCTCGAAAGCTATAGAGATATTGGAAATATCATTGCAGTATCTGATAGACCTGATTAAAATCTACTACTGTCATTATGAATATTTTCACTAGTACTAATAAATACTGAATTTTACTTTTTTTCAAATTACTTTCTTCCTCATTTTCTCGAAAGCTATTAGAGATATTGGAAATATCATTGCATCATCTGATACACCTAATTCAACTGTACAACTGATATTATGAATATTTGTTCTATGACTAATAATTACGCAGTAAAATAAAACCGTATTTTTATATAAAAACATGATTTTCCTCGTCATTTTCTCTAAAGCTATTAGAGATATTGGAAATATAATTTCAGCTCTGATAGACCTATATAAACTGTACAACTGATATTATGAATATTTGTTCTATGACTAATAATTACGCAGTAAAATGAAACTTAATATTTATTTAAAAACACGACTTTCCTCCTCATTTTCTCGAAAGCTATTAGAGATATTGGAAATATCATTGCAGTATCTGATACAACTAATTAAACTGTACAACTGGGATTATGAATATTTGTTCTATGACTAATAATTACGCAGTAAAATGAAACTTAATATTTACATATAAACATGACTTTCCTCCTCATTTTTCCGAAAGCTATTAGAGATATTGGAAATATCATTGCAGCATATGATACACCTAATTAAACTGTAAAACTAATATTATGAATATTTGTTCTATGACTAATAATTACGCAGTAAAATTAAACTTAATATTTATTTAAAAACATGAATCTCCTCCTCATTTTCTCGAAAGCTATAAGAGATATTGGAAATATCATTGCAGCATCTGATACACCTAATTAAACTTTACAACTGATATTATGAATATTTGTTCTATGGCTAATAATTACGCAGTAAAATGAAACTTAATATTTATATAAAAACATGACTTTCCTCCTCATTTTCTCGAAAGCTATTAGAGATATTGGAAATATCATTGCATCATCTGATACACCTAATTCAACTGTACAACTGGGATTATGAATATTTGTTCTATGACTAATAATTACGATGTAAAATGAAAATTAATATTTATATAAAAACATGACTTTCCTACTCATTTTCCCGAAAGCTATTAGAGATATTGGAAATATGATTGCAGCATCTGATACACCTAATTAAACTGTACAACTGTCATTATAAATATTTGTTTTATGACTAATAATTACGCAGTAAAATGAAACTCAATATTTATATAAAAACATGAATTTCCTCCTCATTTTCTCGAAAGCTATTAGAGATATTGGAAATATCACTGCAGCATCTGATAGACCTAATTAAACTGTAAAACTGAAATTATGAATATTTGTTCTATGACTAATAATTACGCAGTAAAATTAAACTTTATATTTATATAAAAACATGACTTTCCTCCTAATTTTCTCGAAAGCTATTAGAGATATTGGAAATATCATTACAGCATCTGATACACCTAATTAAACTGTACAACTGTCATTATGAATATTTGTTCTATGACTAATAATTACTCAGTAAAATGAAACTTAATATTTTTATATAAACATAAATTTTCTCCTTATTTCCTCGAAAGCTATTAGAGATATTGGAAATATCATTGGAGCATCTGATACACCTAATTAAACTGTACAACTGTCATTATGAATATTTGTTTTATGACTAATAATTACGCAGTAAAATGAAACTTAATATTTATATAAAAACATGACTTTCCTCCTCATTTTCCCAAAAGCTATTAGAGATATTGGAAATATCATTGCAGCATCTGATACACCTAATTAAACTGTACAACTGTCAATATGAATATTTGTTCTATGACTAATAATTACGCAGTAAAATTAAACTTAATATTTACATATAAACATGACTTTCCTCCTCATTTTTCCGAAAGCTACTAGAGATATTGGAAATTTCATTGCAGCATCTGATACACCTAATTAAACTGTAAAACTAATATTATGAATATTTGTTCTATGACTAATAATTACGCAGTAAAATTAAACTTAATATTTATTTAAAAACATGAATTTCCTCCTCATTTTCTCGAAAGCTATAATAGATATTGGAAATATCATTGCAGCATCTGATACACCTAATTAAACTGTACAACTGATATTATGAATATTTGTTCTATGGCTAATAATTACGCAGTAAAATGAAACTTAATATTTATATAAAAACATGACTTTCCTCCTCATTTTCTCGAAAGCTATTAGAGATATTGGAAGTATCATTGCAGCATCTGATACACCTAATTAAACTTTACAACTGTCATTATGAATATTTGTTCTATGACTAATAATTACGCAGTAAAATGAAACTTAATACTTATATAAAATCATGATTTTCCTCCTCATTTTCTCGAAAGCTATTAGAGATATTGGAAATATCACTGCAGCATCTGATAGACCTAATTAAACTGTAAAACTGACATTATGAATATTTGTTCTATGACTAATAATTACGCAGTAAAATGAGACTATATATTTATATAAAAACATGACATTCCTCCTCATTTTCTCGAAAGCTAATAGAGATATTGGAAATATCATTGCAGTATCTGATAGACCTGATTAAAATCTACTACTGTCATTATGAATATTTTCACTAGTACTAATAAATACTGAATTTTACTTTTTTTCAAATTACTTTCTTCCTCATTTTCTCGAAAGCTATTAGAGATATTGGAAATATCATTGCATCATCTGATACACCTAATTCAACTGTACAACTGATATTATGAATATTTGTTCTATGACTAATAATTACGCAGTAAAATAAAACCGTATTTTTATATAAAAACATGATTTCCCTCGTCATTTTCTCTAAAGCTATTAGAGATATTGGAAATATAATTTCAGCATCTGATAGACCTATATAAACTCTACAACTGATATTATGAATATTTGTTCTATGACTAATAATTACGCAGTAAAATGAAACTTAATATTTATTTAAAAACACGACTTTCCTCCTCATTTTCTCGAAAGCTATTAGAGATATTGGAAATATCATTGCAGTATCTGATACAACTAATTAAACTGTACAACTGGGATTATGAATATTTGTTCTATGACTAATAATTACGCAGTAAAATGAAACTTAATATTTACATATAAACATGACTTTCCTCCTCATTTTTCCGAAAGCTATTAGAGATATTGGAAATATCATTGCAGCATATGATACACCTAATTAAACTGTAAAACTAATATTATGAATATTTGTTCTATGACTAATAATTACGCAGTAAAATTAAACTTAATATTTATTTAAAAACATGAATCTCCTCCTCATTTTCTCGAAAGCTATAAGAGATATTGGAAATATCATTGCAGCATCTGATACACCTAATTAAACTTTACAACTGATATTATGAATATTTGTTCTATGGCTAATAATTACGCAGTAAAATGAAACTAAATATTTATATAAAAACATGACTTTCCTCCTCATTTTCTCGAAAGCTATTAGAGATATTGGAAATATCATTGCATCATCTGATACACCTAATTCAACTGTACAACTGGGATTATGAATATTTGTTCTATGACTAATAATTACGCAGTAAAATAAAATTAATATTTATATAAAAACATGACTTTCCTACTCATTTTCCCGAAAGCTATTAGAGATATTTGAAATATGATTGCAGCATCTGATACACCTAATTAATCTGTACAACTGTCATTATAAATATTTGTTTTATGACTAATAATTACGCAGTAAAATGAAACTCAATATTTATATAAAAACATGACTTTCCTCCTCATTTTCTCGAAAGCTATTAGAGATATTGGAAATATCACTGCAGCATCTGATAGACCTAATTAAACTGTAAAACTGCAATTATGAATATTTGTTCTATGACTAATAATTACGCAGTAAAATTAAACTTTATATTTATATAAAAACATGACTTTCCTCCTAATTTTCTCGAAAGCTATTAGAGATATTGGAAATATCATTGCAGCATCTGATACACCTAATTAAACTGTACAACTGTCATTATGAATATTTGTTCTATGACTAATAATTACTCAGTAAAATGAAACTTAATATTTTTATATAAACATAAATTTTCTCCTTATTTCCTCGAAAGCTATTAGAGATATTGGAAATATCATTGCAGCATCTGATACACCTAATTAAACTCTACAACTGTCATTATGAATATTTGTTTTATGACTAATAATTACGCAGTAAAATGAAACTTAATATTTATATAAAAACATGACTTTCCTCCTATTTTCCCGAAAGCTATTAGAGATATTGGAAATATCATTGCAGCATCTGATACACCTAATTCAACTGTACAACTGATATTATGAATATTTGTTCTATGACTAATAATTACGCAGTAAAATAAAACCGTATTTTTATATAAAAACATGATTTTCCTCGTCATTTTCTCTAAAGCTATTAGAGATATTGGAAATATAATTGCAGCATCTGATAGACCTATTTAAACTGTACAACTGATATTATAATATTTGTTCTATGACTAATAATTACGCAGTAAAATGAAACTTAATATTTATTTAAAAACACGACTTTCCTCCTCATTTTCTCGAAAGCTATTAGAGATATTGGAAATATCATTGCAGCATCTGATACACCTAATTAAACTGTACAACTGTCATTATGAATATTTGTTCTATGACTAATAATTACGCAGTAAAATGAAACTTAATATTTATATAAAAACATGAATTTCCTCCTCATTTTCTCGAAAGCTATTAGAGATATTGGAAATATCATTCCATCATCTGATACACCTAATTCAACTGTACAACTGGGATTATGAATATTTGTTCTATGACTAATAATTACGCAGTAAAATGAAAATTAATATTTATATAAAAACATGACTTTCCTACTCATTTTCCCGAAAGCTATTAGAGATATTGGAAATATGATTGCAGCATCTGATACACCTAATTAAACTGTACAACTGTCATTATAAATATTTGTTTTATGACTAATAATTACGCAGTAAAATGAAACTTAATATTTATATAAAAACATGAATTTCCTCCTCATTTTCTCGAAAGCTATTAGAGATATTGGAAATATCACTGCAGCATCTGATAGACCTAATTAAACTGTAAAACTGCAATTATGAATATTTGTTCTATGACTAATAATTACGCAGTAAAATTAAACTTTATATTTATATAAAAACATGACTTTCCTCCTAATTTTCTCGAAAGCTATTAGAGATATTGGAAATATCATTACAGCATCTGATACACCTAATTAAACTGTACAACTGTCATTATGAATATTTGTTCTATGACTAATAATTACTCAGTAAAATGAAACTTAATATTTTTATATAAACATAAATTTTCTCCTTATTTTCCTCGAAAGCTATTAGAGATATTGGAAATATCATTATAGCATCTGATACACCTAATTAAACTGTACAACTGTCATTATGAATATTTGTTTTATGACTAATAATTACGCAGTAAAATGAAACTTAATATTTATATAAAAACATGACTTTCCTCCTCATTTTCCCGAAAGCTATTAGAGATATTGGAAATATCATTGCAGCATCTGATACACCTAATTAAACTGTACAACTGTCATTATGAATATTTGTTCTATGACTAATAATTACGCAGTAAAATTAAACTTAATATTTATATAAAACATGACTTTCCTCCTCATTTTTCCGAAAGCTATTAGAGATATTGGAAATATCATTGCAGCATCTGATACACCTAATTAAACTGTAAAACTAATATTATGAATATTTGTTCTATGACTAATAATTACGCAGTAAAATTAAACTTAATATTTATTTAAAAACATGAATTTCCTCCTCATTTTCTCGAAAGCTATTAGAGATATTGGAAATATCATTGCAGCATCTGATACACCTAATTAAACTGTACAACTGATATTATGAATATTTGTTCTATGGCTAATAATTACGCAGTAAAATGAAACTTAATATTTATATAAAAACATGACTTTCCTCCTCATTTTCTCGAAAGCTATTAGAGATATTGGAAATATCATTGCAGCATCTGATACACCTAATTAAACTGTACAACTGTCATTATGAATATTTGTTCTATGACTAATAATTACGCAGTAAAATGAAACTTAATATTTATATAAAAACATGATTTTCCTCCTCATTTTCTCGAAAGCTATTAGAGATATTGGAAATATCACTGCAGCATCTGATAGACCTAATTAAACTGTAAAACTGACATTATGAATATTTGTTCTATGACTAATAATTACGCAGTAAAATGAAACTATATATTTATATAAAAACATGACATTCCTCCTCATTTTCTCGAAAGCTATTAGAGATATTGGAAATATCATTGCAGCATCTGATAGACCTGATTAAAATCTACTACTGTCATTATGAATATTTTCACTAGTACTAATAAATACTCGAATTTTACTTTTTTTCAAATTACTTTCTTCCTCGTTTTCTCGAAAGCTATTAGAGATATTGGAAATATCATTGCATCATCTGATACACCTAATTCAACTGTACAACTGATATTATGAATATTTGTTCTATGACTAATAATTACGCAGTAAAATAAAACCGTATTTTTATATAAAAACATGATTTTCCTCGTCATTTTCTCGAAAGCTATTAGAGATATTGGAAATATAATTGCAGCATCTGATAGACCTAATTAAACTGTACAACTGATATTATGAATATTTGTTCTATGACTAATAATTACGCAGTAAAATGAAACTTAATATTTATTTAAAAACATGACTTTCCTCCTCATTTTCTCGAAAGCTATTAGAGATATTGGAAATATCATTGCAGCATCTGATACACCTAATTAAACTGTACAACTGTCATTATGAATATTTGTTCTATGACTAATAATTACGCAGTAAAATGAAACTTAATATTTATATAAAAACATGAATTTCCTCCTCATTTTCTCGAAAGCTATTAGAGATATTGGAAATATCATTGCAGCATCTGATACACCTAATTAAACTGTACAACTGATATTATGAATATTTGTTCTATGACTAATAATTACGCAGTATAATTAAACTTATATTTATATAATAACATGACTTTCCTCCTCATTTTCTCGAAAGCTATTAGAGATATTGGAAATATCATTGCAGCATCTGATACACCTAATTAAACTGTACAACTGTCATTATGAATATTTGTTCTATGACTAATAATTACGCAGTAAAATGAAACTTAATATTTATATAAAAACATGACTTTCCTCCTCATTTTCTCGAAAGCTATTAGAGATATTGGATATATCACTGCAGCATCTGATACACCTAATTAAACTGTACAACTGCCATTATGAATATTTGTTCTATGACTAATAGTTACGCAGTAAAATGAAACTTAATACTTATATAAAAACATGATTTTCCTCCTCATTTTCTCGAAAGCTATTAGAGATATTGGAAATATCACTGCAGCATCTGATAGACCTAATTAAACTGTAAAACTGACATTATGAATATTTGTTCTATGACTAATAATTACGCAGTAAAATGAAACTATATATTTATATAAAAACATGACATTCCTCCTCATTTTCTCGAAAGCTATTAGAGATATTGGAAATATCATTGCAGCATCTGATAGACCTGATTAAAATCTACTACTGTCATTATGAATATTTGCACTAGTACTAATAAATACTGAATTTTACTTTTTTTCAAATTACTTTCTTCCTCGTTTTCTCGAAAGCTATTAGAGATATTGGAAATATCATTGCATCATCTGATACACCTAATTCAACTGTACAACTGATATTATGAATATTTGTTCTATGACTAATAATTACGCAGTAAAATAAAACCGTATTTTTATATAAAAACATGATTTTCCTCGTCATTTTCTCGAAAGCTATTAGAGATATTGGAAATATCATTGCAGCATCTGATACACCTAATTAAACTGTACAACTGATATTATGAATATTTGTTCTATGACTAATAATTACGCAGTAAAATGAAACTTAATATTTATTTAAAAACATGACTTTCCTCCTCATTTTCTCGAAAGCTATTAGAGATATTGGAAATATCATTGCAGCATCTGATACACCTAATTAAACTGTACAACTGATATTATGAATATTTGTTCTATGACTAATAATTACGCAGTAAAATGAAACTTAATATTTATATAAAAACATGAATTTCCTCCTCATTTTCTCGAAAGCTATTAGAGATATTGGAAATATCATTGCAGCATCTGATACACCTAATTAAACTGTACAACTGATATTATGAATATTTGTTCTATGGCTAATAATTACGCAGTAAAATGAAACTTAATATTTATATAAAAACATGACTTTCCTCCTCATTTTCTCGAAAGCTATTAGAGATATTGGAAATATCATTGCAGCATCTGATACACCTAATTAAACTGTACAACTGATATTATGAATATTTGTTCTATGACTAATAATTACGCAGTAAAATGAAACTTAATATTTATATAAAAACATGACTTTCCTCCTCATTTTCTCGAAAGCTATTAGAGATATTGGAAATATCAATGCAGCATCTGATAGACCTAATTAAACTGTACAAACTGACATTATGAATATTTGTTCTATGACTAATAATTACGCAGTAAAATGAAACTATATATTTATATAAAAACATGACTTTCCTCCTCATTTTCTCGAAAGCTATTAGAGATATTGGAAATATCATTGCAGCATCTGATAGACCTGATTAAAATCTACTACTGTCATTATGAATATTTTCAGTAGTACTAATAAATACTGAATTTTACTTTTTTTTAAATTACTTTCTTCCTCGTTTTCTCGAAAGCTATTAGAGATATTGGAAATATCATTGCAGCATCTGATACACCTAATTCAACTGTACAACTGATATTATGAATATTTGTTCTATGACTAATAATTACGCAGTAAAATAAAACCGTATTTTTATATAAAAACATGATTTTCCTCGTCATTTTCTCGAAAGCTATTAGAGATATTGGAAATATTATTGCAGCATCTGATACACCTAATTAAACTGTACAACTGTCATTATGAATATTTGTTCTATGACTAATAATTACGCAGTAAAATGAAACTTAATATTTATATAAAAATATAAATTTCCTCCTCATTTTCTCGAAAGCTATTAGAGATATTGGAAATATCATTGCAGCATCTGATATACCTAATTAAACTGTACAACTGAATTATGAATATTTGTTCTATGACTAATAATTACGCAGTAAAATGAAACTTATATTTATATAAAAACATGACTTTCCTCCTCATTTTCCCGAAAGCTATTAGAGATATTGGAAATATCATTGCAGCATCTGATACA
>JAPQNM010000002.1:20625257-20630257 GCA_029783475.1 Metacarcinus magister | reverse complement strand
AAAACAACAACCACTTTTCTCTGCTATACGTACAAACTTTGGAGAGAGGGAAAAAAAAACATATAAAAACAACCTTGAAAGAAGAAAAGAAAACAAAAATCCAATGAAAGCAAGTAAGAAAGAATCAGTCTATATAATTCCTAAGTTGTCTTGATTGTCTTGATGGCGAAGGAAGGAAAGAAAGAAGGAAGAAAAGTGAAAAAAAAAATATATAACATCATGGCTACAACTTCACTATTTATTGATCTGGCTTTATTGATCCCATTTTTATCAGATTATTAAACTTCCCGCAACTCAGCACTCCTCGCGCCTCTCCATTGAGCTACTGAGTTACTGAGAGGCTTAGGGAAGACGTGGCAGGGTGACAGGGTGATGAAGTGACAGGGTGATAGAGTGACAGGTTGACAGGGTAGTAGATTGACAGATTGACAAGGTAACAGGAAGCAGTCAGCCAGCTCTTCCTTCCTTCCTTCCTTCCTTCCTTCCTTCCTCCCTTCCTTCCTCATGGACGTTTAACAGATTATGACAATACTTCATGCCAGTTTATGTCACAGTTACCCTTCCATAACTCTCAACAACAACACGTGCACACACACACACACACACACACACACACACACACACACACACACACACACACACACACACACACACACACACACACACACACACACACACACACACACACACACACACACACACACACACACACATATTTACCACAGCTGCCAGTTCATTACTTTATCATTAATATTGTTATTATTATTATTATTATTATTATTATTATTATTATTATTATTATTATCATTATCATTATCATTATCCTTGTAAGCTGCCACACTGCACAACATCACACGACAGAAAAACAAACATATATTTCTTCTTACGTTATTTCCTGTCATATATAAATCAGAAATGTATGAGGTATCTCTAAATTATGTAATAAAGAAAGTAAGAGACGTGCACTCTTGAGTTCTGGTGGAATGCAATTGGAATGGAAAAATACATTTAATCACTTGTAATGCACTATTAGTTATAGAAAGGAAAACCAAATAACATTAATCTGTTGTATTGTGTATATTGTGGGTAGGTTATCTATGTATATTTGTCGTAGAAGACCAGCATCACCCAGTAAAGTTAAATAATAATTATTTCCATTATTCTTATTAGGCAAGACAGGGTGAAAAGGGTTTGATATTATAGTAATCATGAAACTGAGTCCAGATTTGGGTTCAGCATGACAGAGAACCAGAGCATACCAATTTTTATGAAATTCAAAGGGCGTAAAAATTTTTATGAAATTGTATAGGGTATACCCTTAGACTTTTTGTTAGAAATAATGTTTTTCGAAATAACTCAAAAAGTATGAGGTGTGCGTAAAATAAGTATAGAATATAAAAGGAAGAGCAGGAGAAGCTTATTCTTTTGAGATATAGTGGAACGGAATTAAATAATTAATATTGATGTAGGAATGGAAAAAATGCACAAACTTTTTTTTCACAAAACGTAAATGTTCTCTAAAGATATAAGATTTTTTTTGAAAAGTAACGTCAATTATAGATAGACGACATCAAGATCCGTAACTTTGTCTCTATGCATTTTTTCTATAGGAGTAATATTTTCGAGGTAAAATGGGAAAACCTAATGTTTGACCTCAATTATGGTGGAATTTTCCGGCCACAAAATCAAAAATCCATATTATTGTAATCAGAAAATTGAGTCCAGATTCGTGTTCAGCATGACCGAGAACCAGAATATACCAATTTTCATGAGATTCAGAGGTGTAGAAATGTTAATGAAATGTTCAATGGTACATCCGTAGAGTTTTGTCAGAAATAATGTTTTTTTAGAAATAACTCGAAAAGTATGAAGTGTACGTAAAATCAGTATAGAAGGTAAAAGGAAGAGCAAATAACGACTGTTCTTCTGAGTTATAGTGAAATGGAATTGGAACGTAAGTAATTATATAATACTTAAGACAGGATCAAGGTTATAGTTAGTTGGGTTAGGTTATGGTTTTAAGTTAGGTAAGGAAAGGTTAAGTTAGGTTAGGTTAGGTTAGGTTAGGTTATGGTTCAGTTAGGTTTGGTTAGGCTAGGTCAAGCTTTCCTTGCACCCTCCCGCCAGCATTGAGCTCCAGCCTTTTAAAGAGTCACCGAGAGAAGAAAGAGAGGAAGAAGAGAAGGAGGAGAGGATGAAGTGGGGGAGGGAGGTGAATAAAGTTTTTTCCCACTCGACAGACTTTGAACGTAATCCTTGTCATCCAGTGTGTGTGTGTGTGTGTGTGTGTGTGTGTGTGTGTGTGTGTGTGTGTGTGTGTGTGTGTGTGTGTGTAAGTGGAAAGACAAACAAAGGAGAGGAAAAACAAAGGATTAAAAACTCAAATATACGAACACAAAGACACTTGTAAAGCAATTAAAACACAGAGAAAGGTTATTATTATTATGATTATTTGAGTGTCTGTGTGTGTGTGTGTGTGTGTGTGTGTGTGTGTGTGTGTGTGTGGGTGTGTGTTAATTGACGCTTGCTTGTTCTGTTTACCTCACTAATTAGGTCTATGTTAGGACACTCTTAATGATGATGATGATGATGATTTATTCGTGAATTGTATATTTTTAGATGGGTTGGTGTAATATGATTCTCTCTCTCTCTCTCTCTCTCTCTCTCTCTCTCTCTCTCTCTCTCTCTCTCTCTCTCTCTCTCTCTCTCTCTTTATTTAGTTCTTTATCTCACCCTCCTTTGCTTATTTCCTGTTCAAGCTTTCCTCATTGCATCGTAAAGGGTTCTGGAAAAGCTTTGGGATTATTAAGCTTAATGAGGAAAGAAAATTAAGCTTTTTCGTGTACAAATAGTTTTCCTTGTATCATATTTTCCTTCCTTGTGTCATTATTTTTTTTTCTAATTATTTTTTAACATATATTGCATTACATATGGATTTTAATAATGTAGTTTTGATATTTTGTGGGGATATAACTTATTAATTACTGTTGTATACTTTTTTTCAATATATTTTTTCTCTTTTCCTCACTCTTCTTTTTCTATTTTTTCTGTCATTGTATAAAAAAAAGTATTGAGGGAAATACTAATAAAAAAAAACGTTGTAATTGAACGTTTTAGGTCAAAAAAAATGTAAGAGAACGTTTCCAATTGTCCTTTTTTTCTTTTTTTCTTCATTACTCTTTATGTTATTTTATATTATGTTAAAATTATATTGAGTTGAATTAGATGCTAAAAACTGATCGACTCTTATCTATATATTAATGAAGTCTTGCACGATTCGTTAAAAAATTTGAGTTCACCCGAAATCAAACTGAGCAGAAAAGAACGAGTTTCAGCCTCTCTTTTTTTCCTCTTTTTTTCCTCCTCTCTTTTTTTCCTCTTTTTTTCCTCCTCTCTTTTTTTCCTCCTCTCTTTTTTTCCTCTTTATTTCCTCCTCTTGTTTTTTGTCTCTTTTTTCCTTTCTTTTTTTTCTTATTTCTTTTTTCTCCTTTATTTCCCTTTTCCTTTTTTCCTCTTCTTTTTTTCCTTTCCTTTTTTTCTTTTCTTTTTTCCCTCTCGTTAATGATGTGTAGACTAAAAGTAGTACACACACACACACACACACACACACACACACACACACACACACACACACACACACACACACACACACACACACGTCTATACACATCGCTGCTGCTCCTGTGTATCATCCAATCACCTTAAGAGAACCTGCTGTTTCCTCCTTTCCCCCTTCGTTCCGCTCAGCCAATCAGCGTTCAGCACCCTAGCGAAGACTTACTGTGATTGGTGGATGAGTTATGACAAAGTACCAAGGATGCGACACTCACCTGGAAAAAAGAAAAATAGAAGAAGAAATTAGTTTGCAATACAATTAAAAAAAAATATCTACACCAATAATTCAACTTTAAGAATGAACGAAAACTTATTAAAATGTATTGAAAGTGAATGATAGTTTTAGAATAATGACAATTGAAGGGGAAAGAAAACGGAAATGGGGACTCAGGAGAAAGAAAACAGAGGTGGGGACTCAGGAGAAAGAAAACGGAGGTGGGGACTCAGGAGAAAGAAAACGGAGATGGGGACTCGGAAGAAAGAAAACGTAATAAAGAAAACTTGAATTGTGGTTCTTTCTTTTGATTGCAAGATAAAAGAGAGCGAGTGGAAGTCTTTCATTAGGACGTGTGTTATCTTACTGAAAGAGAGAGAGAGAGAGAGAGAGAGAGAGAGAGAGAGAGAGAGAGAGAGAGAGAGAGAGAGAGAGAGAGAGAGAGAGAGAGAGAGAGAGAGAGAGAGAGAGAGAGAGGAGAGATGCATATTAACTGATTGACAAAAGAAAAGCAAACACAGACAGACACACATACATACATGCATACATACATAGATACAGACATACACACATACAGACAGACAGACAGACAAATACAGACAAACAGACAGACAGACACATACCAGAATATGCATGTAAAAGAATGGGAAACAGGATAAACTAGGTAGAGTCAGGGGACCGGAGTTTACTATTAATATGTTGCACGCACGCAGCGAGGGATGAGAGAGAGGAGAGGACCTAGACGCGACCCCCCCCCCCCCCCGGGGGATCGGGCGTCGAGAGACGCACCTTTTGTGGACGGCATCATTGCCTGAACACTGGGCAATGATTAGAAAAGTAATGGCCTGAATGGCGCGGGTAATAGTTTTACGTCATGTGTGAGGAAAACAATGCGAGTCGTACTAGAGAGATAGTCAGGAAGGCAGGAGACGCTGCTGCCACACAATAGGAAAGGCGAACTAATGGAGCAACCTAGGCTATGTGGAAATATGCAAGGGGGAGGTTCGGATCGTCGATGTGAGCTTCTTTGTTTTTCTACATCCTGCATTGAAACACTGCATGACTTAAGCAGAACGAAACCTTTGACATGTGAGGCAACGCAGTGTTATTGATGCGTGTTTTCGTGCTGGCATTGAATGGTGCACGGAAACTGAACGAGGGGGAGAGAGAG
>JAPQNM010000002.1:20613362-20615862 GCA_029783475.1 Metacarcinus magister | reverse complement strand
GTGTGTGTGTGTGTGTGTGTGTGTGTGTGTGTGTGTGTGTGTGTGGATGAGAAAAAATATCAATACATTTACACAACACAAATATTGATAATACAGAAAAAATATGATTTATTCCACTTTAGGTGTTATTGAACCTGACCTAACGCACGACACACACACACACACACACACACACACACACACACACACACACACACACACACACACACACACACATGCTGTTATACTATTACTAAAATATTTCGCCACAACAGTTTGATTAATTAGAGGAAACTCCCAGACCAGCACACCAGCGATGCTCTAGTGAAGGATGAATAAGAAATAATATATAATAAAAAAAGATAATGTATAATAAAAAAAAGATAATGTAACTTGAAAAAAGACAATATAATAAAAAAATAAATAATAAATAAAGTATTGATGCTAAAAAAAAATTGCATTAATCACATAAGAAAAATTTTGAGCTGTAAAATAATTATAAAAAAAAGAGATTACGTCCATAATTTACATATTCTTAATACATACATACATACATACATACATACATACATACATACATACGTACATACATACATACATACAAACAAAGGAAGCAAAGGACACCATAAAAATAATAAAATGGAATTATGACGTTGATTATAGAAAAGAGAGAGAAAGCGAGAGCGAGAGAGAGAGAGAGAGAGAGAGAGAGAGAGAGAGAGAGAGAGAGAGAGAGAGAGAGAGAGAGAGAAGAGAGAAGAAGAAAAAAACGACCGATTCATTACCCTCTGCTGGACTTTTATGCAAATTTGACGATGATTAAACTGGAGTGCTTGTTGACATAATGTTACTCCCTCCAACCCTACTCCTCCCCTCCCCTCCCTTCCCCTTCCCTCTCCCCTCACCTTACCTCCCCTCTCCTACCTTTCCTACCCTCACTTCTCCCTGTCCCCTCTCTCCTCTCCCTTACTCTCTCATCCCCTCCCCTCACATACCCTCCCTTCCTTTCCCCTCCACTACCTTTCCTACCCTCTCCCCTCCCTCTCCCTTCCCCTCCCTTTAAAGTGCTGGTCCGGCCCCTTTGATCCGGCAGATACACACAGAACGGAGAGAGAGAGAGAGAGAGAGAGAGAGAGAGAGAGAGAGAGAGAGAGAGAGAGAGAGAGAGAGAGAGAGAGAGAGAGAGAGAGAGAGAGAGAGTATGTGGGAATATATTGAAGATGGAAATTGAGCGAAAGAGCGGGATCAGAGAGAACGAGAGAGAGAGAGAGAGAGAGAGAGAGAGAGAGAGAGAGAGAGAGAGAGAGAGAGAGAGAGAGAGAGAATGGAGGAATAGTAATAGTAGTATTGATAGTAATAATTGTAATAGTAATAATAATAATAATAATAATAATAATGATAAGGATAATAATAGTAATAATCATCATGCAAACTTTGAATCCTTCACTAATTAACAATACAGAGAAAGATATGAGAGATAAAAAAAAAGATAAACAGACAGATAAACAGACAGACAGACACAGACAGACAAGCAGCAAAATCACAAAACAAAAATAATAATAAAAAATAAAAAAAATGTCACGCCACATTTTTTCCATTAAGAGTTTTAAAAAATAATATTAAATCTGTTTCCGCTCATTGACTAACATATAGGAAATTGCGTCCAAAATGTGCGTGGCAAGGGGTGTGTATGTGGGTGGGCGAGTGGGTGAGTGGGTGGGTGGATGGGTGGGTGGGTGGGTGGGTGGGTGGGTGGGGTGGGTGGGTGGGTGTGGGTGAGTGGTGTGGGTGTGTGGGTGGTGGGGTGTGCGTGGAGGGCGGGTGGAAGGTTAGTGAAATGCGAAAGCAACGCCCGTAGAGTTTAATGTTAGTTAGCGCGTGTCGCTCTCTCCCTCTCTCGCTTTCTCGCTCGCTCTCTCTCTCTCTCTCTCTCTCTCTCTCTCTCTCTCTCTCTCTCTCTCTCTCTCTCTCTCTCTCTCTCTCTCTCTCAGGGCACATTAGATCTTCGCCTCAAGTGGTTTGCGTGAACACCCTGACGTTTGTGAATTAATTACAGTCATATACACTTAGCATGTGTGTGTGTGTGTGTGTGTGTGTGTGTGTGTGTGTGTGTGTGTGTGTGTGTGTGTGTGTGTGTGTGTGTGCGTGTGTGTGTGTGTGCTTACTGAATTAGTAATTGAAGGACACCATGATAGTGGAAGGCGTTCCTCCTCCTCTTCCTCCTCCTCCTCCTCCTCCTCCTCCTCTTCGTCCTCCTCTTCCTCTTCCATCATCATGAACTAATAATCTGATTGGTCTCTTCACCGTTTCTCTCCACCAATCACGTTACGCCTCGTTCTGTTGACACACGACACGAACAAATATTAATATAAACAAAAACGTAATAAAGTAATTCATCTCGATTTCCGTATCCAACTCTGAAGCGAACCGTATCCGAATTTACCATGATCTTTATTTTTTTTCTCTCACACTCTCTCTCTCTCTCTCTCTCTCTCTCTCTCTCTCTCTCTCTCTCTCTCTC
>JAPQNM010000002.1:20600862-20605862 GCA_029783475.1 Metacarcinus magister | reverse complement strand
CTAACTCGTCCCCTCTTACCTTCCCCTTCATTTTCCTTCCCTTTCATCATCTAATCCCTTCTTTCCCCCTCCCTTCCCTTCCCTTCCCTTCCCTTCCTTCCCCTCCCTTCCCCTCCCACTGAGTGTCTGACTGTCTGACAAAGAGGCATAAACTCTTGAGGGGAAAAAATCATTAAGAGAGAAAAAAGGAAAAAAAGGTTCATTTTTTTCTCACTAAGTTTGGAAAGACAAGAGAGAGAGAGAGAGAGAGAGAGAGAGAGAGAGAGAGAGAGAGAGAGAGAGAGAGAGAGAGAGAGAGAGAGAGAGAGAGAGAGAGAGATAATATATTAACGGCAATAGTCTGACCCTAAATCTCTCTCTCTCTCTCTCTCTCTCTCTCTCTCTCTCTCTCTCTCTCTCTCTCTCTCTCTCTCTCTCTCTCTCGCTCTCTCTCAAGCCTGTCATTGCTTCTCAATTTCTTTTTCCTTCAACACACACACACACACACACACACACACACACACACACACACACACACACACACACACACACTTCACAAATATCGTTTCTCAAAATATGCCACTGAATAATTTTCCTTCCTTCTTTCTTTCCTTCCTCCTTCCTTCCCTCCTCTTCCTCCTCTTCCTCTTTCTCTTCCTCCTCCTCCTCCTCCTCCTCCTCCTCCTCAAGAAAACACACACTCATTCGTATTTCTGGATTCCAAAATGATTGGATATTTATCTAGAAGGAGGAGGAGGAGGAGGAGGAGGAGGAGGAGGAGGAGGAGGAGGAGGAGGAGGAGGAGGAAGAGGAGGAAGAAAGAAGGAGAAAGCAGAGAAAAAATAAACTACCTTGAAAGCCTTACACTTTTTTTCCTTCTCTTTTTTTTCCTCTTTTTTTCCCTCCTTTGAACTCCACATATACCACTTTTCATTTTCCTCTTGCTGTAAAGGGGAAAATTTTGAAATAAAGGGTTTTATATCAATTGTGTGTGTGTGTGTGTGTGTGTGTGTGTGTGTGTGTGTGTGGTGTGTGTGTGTGTGGTGTGTGTGCTTTTGTTTTGATTACTACTCATCATCATCATCATCATCATCATCATCACTAAGGGAACGGAAGGGAAGTGAAGTGAAGGGAAGGGAATATTCTAGCCATACAGAGAGAGAGAGAGAGAGAGAGAGAGAGAGAGAGAGAGAGAGAGAGAGAGAGAGAGAGAGAGAGAGAGAGAGTACTATATAACTTTTCTGCAACTCTCTTAATTCAATCTCCATCCCTTCTCTCACAATCTCCATTCTCATAGTTCAACTCAACAACAATTGCTTTCCTATTTACATTAATGAACATAAATTATAATGAACATAACACTTCCCTTCTGGTTAATCTGGAATTACATACAAAATAAAAATAAATAAAATAGTACAGGAAAAATGATAATCTGATGTTTTTTTTCTTCTGAATTACAATTATTATTATTTTTTTATTATTTGGTTAAGTTAGGTTAGGTTAGGTTAGGTTAGGTTAGGTTAGGTTAGGTTAGGTTAGGTTAGGTTAGGTTAGGTTAGATTAGATTAGATTAGATTAGATTAGATAAGATTAGGTGAGGTGAGGTTAGGTTTTTATTTTTATTATTATTATTATTATCATTATTATCATTATTATCATACGAGTCATTAACATTTAGTATTCCTATATTTATTTATTTATTTTCTACCATAGTTGTTCAAATAAGTAATGACACTTGTAGCCACGCACTCAATTATCCTTTACATCAAGTGCTGAACGTGAGTGCTGATGTATGTATGTATGTGTGTATGTATGTATGTATGTATGTGTGTATGTATGTATGTATGTATGTACGTATAGGGGATTGGCAAGGCAAGCACTTCACCTAGACAACTAAGCTTACACATAACTTTTTCAGTGTTTTGGTTCAAATAATAATAATAATAAAAATAATAATAATAATAATAATAATAATAACAATAATACTAATCTATCTATACAATTGTCTTACATACAATTTAAGAGAGAGAAAGAGTAGCTGTCAAGTCTACACACACACACACACACACACACACACACACACACACACACACACACACACACACACACAACCTAACCTAACCTAACCACACTTCTAAAATCCTTCAGTGCTGCACAACGCAAATTCGAAACCAAAACAGTGTGACTTCTTTCTGACTTATAAAGAAAAAAAAGAAAAACAATAGAACAGAAAAATAGAAAACAATTTGAAAAAGAGCGGGAAAAAAAGAGAGAAAAAAAAGAGAGACGTGTAAACTACCACTCACTCTCTCTAACTATCTCTAATTACCTCGTTTCATCATAGGACTAATGACCACCACACTTAAAAAACACATTAAAAAACAGTAGTAATAATAGTACTACTTTACCACCACAAGAAAAAATTAATATATAGAAAAAAAACGAAAAAAAACAAGAGATGGTACAAAAATATAGAGAAAAACAGGAAATAGATGCTGAAAAAATATACATCACAAGAAAAAAGTTTATAAGTAACGTAAAGTGAAGGTTGAAGGCTGACTTGAAGAGGAAATTAATACCTACTATTACTATAAGTGTTAGTAGTAGTGGTAGTAGTGGTGGTGGTGGTGGTGGTGGAGAGTGTGAAGTAGAAGAGGTGTGGTAGTAGTGAGGGTTGTGGTGGTGAAGGAAGGAAGGAAGGAAGGACAGAAGGAAAGGAAAGGAAAGGAAAGGAAAGGAAAGGAAAGGAAAAGAAAAAGTAAGGAATGAATAATAAATAAATAAAGGAAGTAAGGAAGGAAGGAAGAAAAGGAGGACAGTTGGAAGGAAAAGAAAAGAAGTGAAGGAAAAAAAAGGAGTGAAGGAGTGAAGGAAAACAAAGGTGTGAGTGTAAGTTCAGTCTCTCTCATGGCAAAGTTTCTGAGACGAAGCTTGAAAAGGAAGAAAGGTACTGTGACCTTCTTAAGTAAGTTACTACACCTTTGTTGTGTTGTGTGTGTGTGTGTGTGTGTGTGTGTGCGTGTGTAATCACCATAACGTACATTCGAATCAAAACAAATATATCATAACAAATGGACACACACACACACACACACACACACACACACACACACACACACACACACACACACACACACAGAAATAGAGCATACATGAATAGAGAAGTGCTTGTTAAGAGAATTTCAACACTCTTTATCTATCTATCTATCTATCTATCTATCTATCTATCTATCGCAAAAAAAAAGAAGAAGGGAAGGAGTTCAGTCCACCACCACTACTACTCCTCCTCCTCCTCCTCCTCCTCCTCTCCTCCTCCTCCTCTTCGCACTATTTCACACTTGTTTACGAATAGGGGACGTGAGGGTGTGTGACAGGGTGAGAGCAGGGAAGAAAGGGAGAGTGAAAGAAATGTAGAGGGAAGAGGAGAAGAGAATTGAAAAAGAAAAGAATATATGTACGGAACACACATAGATAGATAGATAGATAGATAGATAGAAGGTTGGATAGATAGATAGATAGATAGATAGATAGATAGATGATTGATTTATATAGAAAAATAAATGCATAGATGGAAAAATAAATAGATAGATAGATAGATATAGATTGATTGATTGATAGAGGTAGATAGTTAAATATAGATAGATAGCTACAGAGAGAGAGAGAGAGAGAGAGAGAGAGAGAGAGAGAGAGAGAGAGAGAGAGAGAGAGAGAGAGAGAGAGAGAGAGAGAACACTGGTTGAGAAGGAAATCTGATGCAAATACCTTACCAATAATCTCTAAATCATGAATATATTAACGGATTACAGATGTACTCAATTTGTGTGTGTGTGTATGTGTGTGTGTGTGTGTGTGTGTGTGTGTGTGTGTGTGTGTGTGTGTGTGTGTGTGTGTGTGTTTAAACAGGATTTATTACACCGATATTGCCGTAAAAAAAATCATAAACAATTAATATTCAGTTTTAAAAATAAAAAAACCATAAAATAATAATAATAATAATAATCTTCCCCTAAAAAAAATATAATTGAAGACTTATTATGATCAACACAAACATAATAATCATGATGGAAATATTATATAAAACAATAAATAAAAAAAAGATATAAAGAAAGCCTTGCAAAACTATATATATTGAAAACAGGAATATATGACTTAATACGTATTGAAAACTATGATCCAGAGAGAGAGAGAGAGAGAGAGAGAGAGAGAGAGAGGAGAGAGAGAGAGAGAGAGAGAGAGAGAGAGAGAGAGAGTAGTGACCGGTTACGCACTTTAATTAAATTGCACCGAGAGAGAGAGAGAGAGAGAGAGAGAGAGAGAGAGAGAGAGAGAGAGAGAGAGAGAGAGAGAGAGAGAGAGAGAGAGAGAGTGAGAGAGCAAACACTAATCCAAGAGCAGTCTCCATTAACTCTTTAAAACTCTTCGCCTCCTTCCACCTGTAGCATCCACACCCTCCACCCACTCCCCTACCACCCAGCCTCCACCCACTTCCTCCCCTCCACCCAGCCTCTTCCTGAAAGCAGTCTCGTGTCGCCTTATCTGCCTCAAAAACTACCATTTCCACACACACACCCACACGCACACACACACACACACACACACACATTGCTGTACGATATCCTCTCCCCTTTACACACCCTCCCGGCAGCGCGCTATAGTACTACCAGTGTTGTCTGACGTACGAGTAGGATTACTTCTACTACGTGGTTCATGATTAATTATATAGTTTTTCACCATTGAATTTTTTTGTATTTATTGTATTTATTTCATTTACGTTTTTATATATTTTTTTATTTTTCCTTCCTTGGGTGTTAAGTCATGTTAACGGCCAATTTCTATGTAGTGCCTGACCTCTATTGTTTTTTTTATATATATTTATTATTTATTATTTATTTCATTTACATCTATTATCATTATTTTTATTATTTTGTGTTTCCTTCCTTGGGTGTTAAAAATAAAAAATATAAAATAGTTTGCACGGGAATTTTTTATTTATTTAGACAGGGACGAAAATGGAACTGTAA
>JAPQNM010000002.1:20582633-20585133 GCA_029783475.1 Metacarcinus magister | reverse complement strand
AAATTACGCTTAAAAAGTCTTGTTCAAGGAGAGTGTGTGTATGCCTGACCGTCCCCGACACACGCCATCTAGGAAGTGAGGAAGATCGCTGGTTTCAAGTTCAATGTTTCGAATCGTTTAAATGAATCACGAAGCTTTGAATCTAATCTGCTTCGAATCTTTCATTGAATAACCGTTTGAAATGATGAATTGTAACTATCACAAACGAAAATTATTATTAATGATGATGATACTAATGAATGATGATATAAATAGATAGATTTATTTTTACGTAACTCTAAGTGTAAGTGGAATATTAAGTTAATGTGTTAGAGTTATTCCGTTTCCAAATGTTTTCATCTGAATGACGAAACTTTTAGAAACAGGATGAAAAACTTTGATTCTTTCTAACTTTCTCACGACATCATAAAAACAGTCATTCTTTTTAACGCCGTAACACAGTGTTGATCTGTGTGGAGTGTTGCAGCGACCCCTGGCAACACGCAACACACAACACGCAACACACAACACGCAACACACAACACGCAACACGCAACACACAACACGCAACACACAACACGCAACACGCAACACGCAACACACAGCACGCAACACTTGTTATTGCATCACTTTTAAACACAACAGTAACACCGAAGAACACTTTAATTGCATTCTTTTGTTCTTATTTGGTTCTCAGGTAATGAATACATGAACAACATACCTGTGTAAGTGTTGTTTACCTGCATTATCGACTGGTTAATTCTCTCTCTCTCTCTCTCTCTCTCTCTCTCTCTTTCTCTTCCTCTCTCTCTCTCTCTCTCTCTCTCTCTCTCTCTCTCTCTCTCTCTCTCTCTCTCTCTCTCTCTCTCTCTCTCTCTCTCTCTCTCTCTCTCTCTCTCTCTCTCTCTCCCCGTGGTACCTTGGGGGATAGAAATGCAAAGATGAAAGAGTAAACCGAACTACTAGAAAAATCTCTTACTAACTGATTTCAAAGACAAACCTCAATGAATATTCAATTACTTTACGTTAATGTGGGAAGGAACGAACACTTAGCAAACCAAATACTTACATCAGCTTTTTCCTGCCTCCTCTTTCCCCTCGCTCGTGGTGGTGTAAGGTGTTGGGTGTTGGGTGTGAAGGACGCGAAGGAAATAATGGTGTTGAGGGTGTAGGAAGGAGGGTGAACAGTCCAGTAAGATGAGAAAATAGAAGTGAAATAAAAAAAGAGTACATTCTTCTCTGATCACTGTCTTGTGTTTCGTTCTGAGGAAGATATTAAGTCACAAATATTGTTCATACAACTTAACTTCCTATTTCTAATGTTTTTTTTTATTATCTTACTTTATATTCTACTTTTGATATAGTTCGACATATGTGTGATTGTGATATTTTTGTTTAGTATTTTGATATAGAAGTGAAGGTGGAGAGTTTAGGGTACGAAGTGTGTGTGTGTGTGTGTGTGTGTGTGTGTGTGTGTGATGTTCCCTTGGTGGGTCTGTCTGTCATCGGATTCCAAACTGTTACCAGACACGCGGAGGTCACTGTCAGGACTAGAAAGACTTTTTGTTTTGTCGATCCAGGAATATACATGGTGAAGGCAGATAGCTTTGAAGGTGATGTAAGTGTTTGGTATTAACGAATTCCTGGAAACTTTCAGGTGATAAGGTATATACTAAGGGTTTGTCAAGTGTCGAGTATTTCATCACTTCAGTAATTGTTGTTTTTCTTTCTTATCTTGCTTCAAACACAAACTTATGAACTAGAATTATGATGATTTAGCACTACGCGTGTTAACCATCATTGTGGTGTGTGAATATATCGTAAAAGTTAATCTAACACTATAAGGTTTTAACGAAAATTCTGATAATAAATAAAATAAAACTCAACAAACATCAGAATCGTTCATTATAATTAACAACGAGTCTTCGGGACAAACAAAACCGATATAAACTATTTAACAACACCTTTAGGGATGATTGTAGGTGAGCCGCCATCCAGTTATTAAACCAAATGTCCATAGTAGCCAATACACTAATACTTCAATAACCAATAACGCTTTAATGGCCATTCCAGTTTATTGGTTATCTTTGACTGGTTTGTCGGGACCTCAGCGTGGACCCACACACACACACATGACTGGCGGGAAGGCGTGGAAGGCGTGTTTGTTTCAGGTTTGGGTGAGGCTTCGTCCGCTATCGCCTCACCACCCAATGCTCTTCAAACACTGCGCCGCCACGTCAAGGAAAACAAGATATATTTATTTATTTTTATTCTATTTATTTACCCTTCTCCGGAAACACGATGTCCAGTGACGAGCCGCAGCGAAGAGTGACGCGACCAGTGACCTTGAACTTAGAGAAGGAGGAGAACGGCACCTTCCTGCCGCTGCGGGTGGGCACAAAGATGGTCAGGTTCCTGGTGGACACTGGCGCCTTCTGGACACTGATGAGCACGGCACTGGTGGAGAAGTGCGGCCTGCTTGATGCCGTCACTACCATCTATGACGTGACCGTGGGCGTGA
>JAPQNM010000002.1:20572633-20577633 GCA_029783475.1 Metacarcinus magister | reverse complement strand
TTGTAGCAATTAAAGGAATGCGTTGTGCTATTAATTGGTTTTTAGTTTAATTTATCTATATGGTGTACAATATGACCCATTAACTATATTATAATTATGACATATGTGTAGCTTCCTGCAACGTATTAAACTTTGAATATATATAAAATGGGTGAGCGAGTGTTTCAACTAATATGAATTCTGCTTTCTTCATCTTTTACAATTCAAGTTTATTTTTGGAGTCGCTGTGTGTGTGCAAAATCAACGCAGAAGTGAAATTTCAGGAATAAAAAAAAAAAAAAACCCACTAGTAATCTGCTTCTAATTGACTGCAAATGAATGAATGTGTGTGTGTGTGTGTGTGTGTGTGTGTGTGTGTGTGTGTGTGTGTGTGTGTGTGTGTGTGTGTGTGTGTGTGTGTGTGTGTGTGTGTGTGTGTGTGTGTGTGATTTACGACAGCTAACGAATGATAAAAAAAGACTTAATTACAATGTGCAAATGTTTCGAGAGAGAGAGAGAGAGAAAAAAAAAAAAATAGAAAATAGAGATATAGAGAGAGCAAATGAGAAACACTAATGACACCAAGCTCCATTCTTTCTCTTTCTTTCTTTCCTTCCCTTTCTTTCCTTGCCTTTCTTTCCTTGCCTTTCTTTCCTTCCCTTCCCTTAAGCTAAACTCATTATCAACACATCATTCCGGGGCTCAAGATCAAGATAAAAAATGCGTCTTCCAACTAAGGCTTACAAGACAAACAGTTAATGAGTCTATTACATCACCATCAAACTAATTACCACCGCTCCTTTACCTGTATTTTCAAGGCGTAATTAACAGGTAAATTGTCTCATTAGTACCCAACAGCTTGTCAAATTTTACGTAATTATTATATTCATCAGTAATAACTTTGATTTCTATTTCACTAAAAGACGTAAGCTTCTCCACTCTCTCTCTCTCTCTCTCTCTCTCTCTCTCTCTCTCTCTCTCTCTCTCTCTCTCTCTCTCTCTCTCTCTCTCTCTCTCTCTCTCTCTCTCTCTCTCTCTCTCTCTCTCTCTCTCTCTCTCTCTCTCTCTCTCCACAAATTTCCGATGAAGGCTTTTAGTAAATTTCCCTAGCCTCGCTTCACCACTTAAACTTTCTGTTCTCATTTCATTTCACGTCGAAGAGTAATGATTCGATTTAAATTCATTATATATTTCTTGTATATTCAACCCATAATATTATAATGTTTATATAAATTTTTTTCTGGATAGTGAATATTTACGATTATTATGATGCGGTTTTCCTGTCCATCCATGTCACACGTGTAATTTTTGTTTTTTTAGGATATTTATACAACATTGAAAAACTAACATTGTATTGCATTGTTATTTATTTATCTACTCATGAATATAGTTGTAGTCGTAGCAAATAAACATCAATAATATAAGTTCTTCATCACTTTCTCTCTATTACCAACGGAGTCACTATTAACAACGGACGACAATTATATAAGTAACACGAAAAACAAATGAATACAAGATCAAAAAAATTCAAATAAAAAGCTACTACAGATTGAGTTCCTTTATGCCTTCTAGCGGTGAGGTCTTCCAGGAAAAAAAATAGATAAATAAAAGATTTCCAATTCACAAAAACAAAAGCCATTCAACTATAGAAATTTAGTTAAAGTGTTCCAGGAAGAAAAAGAAAGAAAAAAGGCTTATCTTCTCGTAGTATAAAATGTGGCGCATGAGAAGAAGGATCGAGGAAGGAAAAAGTTTTAATATATTTCATTTAATTCAGACCATCGCTTAGAGAGTAACCAGAACTGACTCTAAAAGTTTCTGGTCTTCTTTTTAAATTCCAGACACACACACACACACACACACACACACACACACACACACACACACACACACACACACACACACACACACACACACACACACACACACACACACACACACACACACACACAAAGGAGAAAAAAAAGTTTGTTGGTAGCATTCTCAGAAGAAGAAAAATAATTCAAAGAAAAAGACAAGTTTAAAAAAAAATAAAATTCAGAAGCTAGGAACAGCGACACACAACACACAACACACTCTAAGAACATCATAACACACTCTCATAACACACTCTAAAACATCACAACACACTCCCTTTATTCTTGCCAATGTTATTACGAAAATGCCATGTACGATGAGTGTGTGTGTGTGTGTGCGCGTGTGTGTGTGTGTGTGTGTGGTTGCCTGGCACTCCCATTTACTTGTAACATGCTTTCAAAGGCTTATTTCAGGAGGCAGTTATTGTGGCACTTCCCTCTTCGTCCTCGTCCTCGTCCTTACTAAGTGTATTCAATCAAGGACACACACAGCTTACCTTCCCTCCCTCCCTCCCTCCCGCCCGCCCGCCATCCTTACAACGGGGTTACTAAGCTGCTTTCAACCAACTCACGATATTTTTGATGAAGCTTCCTCTAAAATCATGAAATCCCAGACATAGAAAACGAAATATCCTAAATAATGTTATTAATCATATTTCTATTTTCTTCTTTACGACAGATTTTTCTTATCACGCCATCTTGTGTCAATTATTTACGTTAATTTTCCGCTTCTAGATCTGCGGGACATTTAGAGTTAGATCCTTATTCTAATGCGATTGGAAACTAAACTCATTGAGGTTCTAGTAGACGACACCACCAGCAGCGCCATCTAGCCGCCCACTCAGCCACGCGCACCCACTCACCCACGTGCACTCAAGAAAGTAGAACAGGACAGCACACGCGTCAGTCCGTATCATTTTTAATCTCTGACTTGTTATTAATACTTCTAACGGTGCTATTCGAGTCTTATGGTACGTGTGTGTGTGTGTGTGTGTGTGTGTGTGTGTGTGTGTGTGTGTGTGTGTGTGTGTGTGTGTGTGTGTGTGTGTGTGTGTGTGTGTGTGTGTTAGGTCTGTTTGTAATGTAATAACTCACTGCCCATCACCGCCCACACACCCGCTCTCCCTCCTCCTCCTCCTCCTCCTCCTCCTCCTCCTCAACCTCAACCTCCTCCTTCTCAACCTCAACCTCCTCCTCCTCAACCTCCTCCTCCTCCTCCTCCTCCTCCTTTAAAACACACGACTGTTGAATAAATGACAAACAGGCAATTTAACTACAGTGGTTCTGGTACTGTGATTAAAGAACGATAATCAAATAATTCCTAGTTAGTTATAGACCATATAGTTCTGCTAGGGTTAACGAGAGAGCGCTGCCCCTCTCACCCAGAAGCTGCCGTGAACCAGGATCGAACTCACCACCTGTAGTTCACGAGACAAGCACTGTACCACTGAGCCAACTAGGTGACAATAGGATGAACTTAAACCTACTATATATTATACCTATGTGTTGTTACTGAGGTGACACATACTGTTCTTGCGGCATTGGTTACACTGTTTCATCACCTCCACCACCACCACCACCACCACCACGACCACGACCAGAATAGAGAACACGTATCTGTGGCGTAATCTAACCTTTGTCTCCGTGGTGAAGAAATCGCTTCCAGTCTCGCCACCACCGCCGCTGTCCTCTCTGTCTTGAAGAGCACACACAACCCGTTCTGCCTCTCAGTACAACCTCCTAGCAAGAAAAAAACGTATAATATTAAATGTTGTATTATATTGTATTATATTTTTTTGTGTGCTGTTGAAATAGTTCTGCTTCTATTGTTTTTTGTTGTTTTTAGCACGATGTTGTTTTTGTGTTGGAATATTTCTACCAATTAAGCAATTACATTATTAATTAAACAATTTATTCATTTATTAAGTCTGTCCCTCTATACCTCTCTAATTTTTTTTTCTCTCTCTCTTTCTCTTTCTCCTTTCCCTCCCTCTCTATCTCCTCCATTCTCCCTCCCTCTCTACCTCCTTCATCCTCCCTCCCTGTCTACCTCCTTCATTCTTCCTTCCTTCATCCCTCCATGTCGGTCGCTCTTCACTTCTTCCTTGGTCTCAGTTGTGGGGAAAAGATATCAAGTGCTTGGCAAACACGACCGTATTTTTGAAGTTTGTGTTTGATAACTTTTTGATTGAACTGGGGACGATCAGTGTATGTGCTTGTGTGTATGTGTGTGTGTGTGTGTGTGTGTGTGTGTGTGTGTGTGTGTGTGTGTGTGTGTGTGTGTGTGTGTGTGTGTGTGTGTGTGTGTGTGTGTGTGTGTGTGTTATTGATGCTGCTGCTCTTCTTCCTCCTCCTCCTCCTCCTTTTCCTCTTCCTCTTCCTCTTCCTCTTCCTCTTCCTCCTCCTCCTCCTCCTCCTCCTCCTCCTCTAGTAGAATCGTTGCTCATATCATTGTTACTCCAATTATCAAGATTACTATGACTGCTGTTGTTACTTCATTAAATTATTATCAAAGCTGAAAGGAAACTACATGTGGAGAAGGAGAGAGAGAGAGAGAGAGAGAGAGAGAGAGAGAGAGAGGAGAGAGAGAGAGAGAGAGAGAGAGAGAGAGAAAAAAAAATAATAATAGTCTCTTCCCGAAATTCTAGTATGTATTTACATAATCAGGTCATCTTCTACAATATCATCCTTCCCTCCTCCTCCTCCTCCTCCTCCTCCTCCTCCTCCTCCAACCTTCATCCTTCTCCTTGTTGTGTCATGGGACAAACACGACACTTTAGAGACAGGAAGGCAAACAGGACTCTCTAACCTTTTTTTTATCTCTCTCTCTCTCTCTCTCTCTCTCTCTCTCTCTCTCTCTCTCTCTCTCTCTCTCTCTCTCTCTCTCTCTCTCTCTCTCTCTCTCTCTCTCTCTCTCTCTCTCTCTCTCTCTCTCTCTCTCTCTCTCTCTCTCTCTCTCTCTCTCTCTCTTTCACAAATGCTTGCGTAAGAGACATTTAAGAGCCAATTTAGCTTTGGCAGCAGCTTACCTTACGATGATCTCATGACAAATCGCTTTATAATAATTGGTGGCAGCGGTTGGCTCGGTGCGGCAAGGACTACGAGGCGGTATCAAGTGTCGGTGTAATGGTTAGTGTGTTGCTGCTTCGGCCAAGTCTCAACGGA
>JAPQNM010000002.1:20545133-20547633 GCA_029783475.1 Metacarcinus magister | reverse complement strand
TCTAATCTAGTCTTCACTTACAATTGCTTAAAAAAATTCCTTGAAAAAAATAAAAATATAAAACCAGAAAAGAACATACAACCAAACGAGAGAGTCGGACAAGGGAAACAATGAGAAGGAAAACGCCCACACGAAGGAAAAAGATACCTAACCTTACAACACTACAGACCGAATACCTAACTAATTTATTCCCCCTATACTCTCCTCCTGGGGGGGAGCAAACAGGAGGCCAAGACATGCATCAAGGGAGATTGAGGAAAGAAAAGGGAAAAAAAAAAAAACAAAAAAAAAAAAACGCAGGAAGAATTATATAAAAACCGTTTAAACTATAACTAAGTACCCACGATTAGGGGCTTGTTTTCCTTCCCTGCCTGCACCATTCCATCCGCCTCCCGTCCCCTATTTCCCCATTAGACCCACACTTCTCTTATCTCTGTACTTTCATTTATTGTTTTTATTTTTTTTTATTTTTTTTTTTTTCGCCGCTCCTATTCCCGAGAATTGAATTTCCCTTCTCAATCGGTCAACCGACGGTTACTCGGGTACAGAAATCACCACCCTCTGGTAAGCGAATGGACAAGTCCTATCTTCGCCCCCCTCCAGCCCACCAAGTCCTTAACAGGCCTACTTTACCCCTCACGAAAAGCAAAGATATATGGGAGCCGTGGCTCCCCTAATCCTTTACATTCTGTTCCTTTTAACGCCGCCTTCTTCTCTTCCCCCTTGCGCTTTTTTGATCACTCTCTGGACCTTGACTTTTATTGATAATCTTTTACCCCCACCTTCTCTTTACTAGGATTATCTTTCCCCGACCCTTGTACCCTCTTTTTTTCCGTCCTTCACCGTCCCCTTGAGCCCACCCTCGTTGCCTCACACCCCCTTGTTTCTTCTTCTTTCTCTTTTTCGTTTTTCCTTCTTCTGTCTACTTGTGTTTCCCTTCTGTTTCATCTAATCTTCTTTTCTTATAAACCTTCTTGCGTCTTCGTCATTCTTCTTTCTTTTCTTCTCATTTTTCTCCTCTTTTATATTTTTCTTTTTTTTTTTTTTTTTTTTCTTTCTTTTTCTTTTCCTTCTTTTTTCTCCCTTATTTTATTTTTTTTTTTTTTTCCATTATTTCACCCATTCCACCTTTCCCCTTTTTTTTTTTCTTTCTTTTTCATACTTCTTCTCTTTCTTTCTTTTTTCCTCCCTTAATCACCAACGGACCGCCAGTGGTTTTCCCCTTCGTCCAGCACGCTGAAGAAACAAAACGAACTACAAGGAGAGGATAATCAATAAAATATAAAAAATACTGAATATCTGTGAGGAAAAATAATCTGTTAATATGGTGTAAGGACAATTGAACGTTTATGCTTTTTTAATTCTTTGTTAATTTAATAGTTTAGTGTCAATGTTAATCGGGGAGTATCATCTCCTCATCCGCTCTCACATTCTCCTCAAGCTTCTCGGTCGGAGAAAGACCTCCTCCTACTCAGCGAAGTCTCATAGATCTCTCTCCCGTCTCTCCTCTAACGTCGGTCCTGCTCTCTCTCATCGTCTCTCTAGTCTCTCATCATGTCCTCAGCTAATCTATCTACGAGTTCCAACACTCTCCTAAAGGTCGTCCACGTCTCCTCTCTCCATCAGATGCTCGGGGTCTACTCTACAGGCTCCCCGCGCTGCCCATCCCTCTCTTCCGCGGTCCGTCTCGGTCGGTCAACCCCGCTCCTCACCCCCGATCCTCATCTCACCCCCTCTCGTTCCTCTTCAAATCTCTCGCAATCGAGAACATCCCTATTCTATCGAAAGCAGACGTCAGTCACTTCAAACTTCCGCTGAGATCCACACACCCACGTACTCCCGCGGACATACGGACGTCCATCAATCATACACACTCTCGCGTCATCATCCACTCTCATGCGATCTGTCACGATCAGCTCCTCAGATCGTCATAAACCTCCAGAATCCAGGTCATCGTCTTCTGTCACCCGCTCCGAACTCTCCACCCAGCTCGTCCGCCTCGCCCATCTCCTCCTCTTAGGTCCGGTACATTCTCAGTCTCGGACGTCCTCTCTCTCGTCTCTCCGATCCTCGCTGCTTCCTCTTCGTCACTCTGGATCACCATCTCTACTCCTCAAATCCCTCGTCTCTCTCCGCGTCATCTCTAATTCTCTCATCTCCCTCTCTCCTCCCCGTCGTATCATATCTCTCTCGTCTCCTCTCTTCTCTTCTCTCCCTCTCTGGGTACGCTCTCGATCTCTCTTACTCTCGCCTCATTCTCATGATCTCTATTCTCCCGCGACCTCTCTCGTCTCCCTCTAGTCTCATCTAATTCTTTCTCTCGTCATTACTATCTCCTCCGCATCTCTCCTCTCCCTCTCAGTCTCGTCGCGTCCTGTCTCGCTCGCATCTCTCCATCCGTCATCAAGGTTTCACCGTCTCACCCTATCTCCCTTCTCGGGTCATCCTCAGCTCGATTCTCGTCCCCTCTCCCACTCAGCCCTCATTCATCTCTCCGCCC
>JAPQNM010000002.1:20527069-20539569 GCA_029783475.1 Metacarcinus magister | reverse complement strand
TGAACACATAACATAGTCTCTTAAGGTCAACACTTAATTAGGAAACAAGAAAGGAGAATCGAAAACCCTTCAACAGTTCCACTTAAGGGATTCAAACCAATAATGGAAAGTTTCATTGTAACTTTGAAACTCTCTTTTGTTCAATATACGTGGCTGTGCGAGAGAGAGAGAGAGAGAGAGAGAGAGAGAGAGAGAGAGAGAGAGAGAGAGAGAGAGAGAGAGAGAGAGAGAGAGAGAGAGAGAGAGAGAGAGAGAGAGAGAAGGGGGGATAGGAAGAGTGAGAAGAAGAGAGAGTTAAGAATGATGAATGGGAGAAGAAAGAGGAGGAGGAGGAGGAGGAGATGAGAAGAGGTGAGAGGAGGAACACGAAAGGAGACAGGAAGAGAAGGGAAAGAAGGAGATAAAAAAGGAAGAGAATGGAGTGAAAGGAGAAAGGGTGTGTGTGTGTGTGTGTGTGTGTGTGTGTGTGTGTGTGTGTGTGTGTGTGTGTGTGTGTGTGTGTGTGTGTGTGTGTGTGTGTGTAAAAAGATGAAAGGGAGACGAGAGGAAATGAGGTACAGCGGAAAGGGGAGATGAGAGAGAGAGAGAGAGAGAGAGAGAGAGAGAGAGAGAGAGGAGAGAGAGAGAGAGAGAGAGAGAGAGAGAGAGAGAGTACAGTTGGGAGGGGAGGAGGAGTATTTGAGAAGAGGGGATATAAGTTGGGGAAAGATGAGTTCTGTCGTAGTAATGAAAGTGGTGGTGGTGGTGGTGGTGGTCGTGGTGGTGGTGGTGGTGGTGGGTGGTGGTGGTGGTGGTGGTGGTGGTGGTGGTGGTGGTGGTGGTGGTGGTGATGAAAGAACTCGACAGGTTTTCTTGAATGCATCTCAAATTTATTCCAAGTATTTTATTCTTTTGTATGTCATTTTATGGAATATTTTATCGGAAGAATACACACAAGGAAAAAAAGAATATAGAACGGAAGCCATAAAATATACTAATACTTCCCTCACACCCACACACACACACACACACACACACACACACACACACACACACACACACACACACACACACACACACACACACGGCGTCACTTAATCTTCCTTCCACCTGACACAATTTTTTTATTTATGGTCTGAGTAAGTAACACAAATATTTTTTTTCCATATATTTTTTTTCCTCCGGTGTTCCATATTTTTTTTTTCCTTTCTGATTTATAAGTAAGAAAAACAATACTAAAAAAATATATATATAGAAAAGTATTTCAAGAAACCTTCAATGTACACGTATCATTTATCATGTGTGTGTGTGTGTGTGTGTGTGTGTGTGTGTGTGTGTGTGTGTGTGTGTGTGTGTGTGTGTGTGTGTGTGTGTGTGTGTGTGTGTGTGTGTGTGTGTGTGTGTGATGGAAGAGGAGAAGGAAGAGGAAGGAAAGGAAAGGAAAGAAGGACGAGATGAGTCATTGTAATTTCCAGTCTGCTTCTCATTGGTCTCTCTCTCTCTCTCTCTCTCTCTCTCTCTCTCTCTCTCTCTCTCTCTCTCTCTCTCTCTCTCTCTCTCTCTCTCTCTCTCTCTCTCTCTCTCTCTCTCTCTCTCTCTCTCTCTCTCTCTCTCTCTCTCCCTTGCTTTTTATTCTATCAATATTCTTAAAATGTACATTCCTTCACATATTTTGAAAAATCTTATATATCTTTAACATTTTATATATATTTTTTTCTTGTATATTTCATTTCCATAAAATCAATTGTAACTGAAAAAGCCTGTATCTTTTATTTTGATATTTTGCTGACCTACTTTGACCTGCTCTAACCTACCCTGCTTTGACCTACTTTCTACACTTCTCTCTACCTTTCTTACTACTACTACTACTACTACTACTATACTACTACTACTACTACTACTACTACTACTACTACTACTACTACTACTACTACTACTACTACTACTATCTCAATTTATTAAAAAGTATCAGTCATTTAATCCACATCCAACACGCCCCACATTAATCCACTCCACTTTCTCCCACTTAATCACCACGTACAGTACATCCACCTTCCATCCACTAATTCCACTTCTTGCACTTTGAATCCTTAGTTACTCTTAGATCAGTTATTCTTACACCTCTTCTTTCTTCTTCTTCTTCTTCTTCTTCTTCGTCTTTTTCACTCTGAAGTATTTCCCTCAGTTCATTTTGCCTCATTTCCACATATTTTCACTTATCTTCCTCTTCCTCTTCCTCTTCCTCTCCTTCCTCCTCCTCCTCTTGAAACAATTTTTCCTGCCACATCAACACTTTTCAGCATATTTGCCACATTCTTTCGACTTTTAACCACATTCCTGCCACGCATTCCACACACGGACCAAAGGCGTGTAACTTAGGTGTATTGACTGTGTGTGTGTGTGTGTGTGTGTGTGTGTGTGTGTGTGTGTGTGTGTGTGTGTGTGTGTGTGTGGATTTTCTGTTACTGAATTATCTTCTTTTTTTTTTATTGGTGAATTTCTAGTTTACAATCATCTATAAGTTCCTCTGTGTAAAATTAATGACACACACACACACACACACACACACACGCGCGCGCACACACACACACACACACACACACACACACACACACACACACACACACACACACACACACATTCCTCTTCACTCTCCCCTGTCCTGTGCAGTGAAAAATAGAAAGAAAAAAAGAAAGAAAAACTTGACCATCTCTCTCTCTCTCTCTCTCTCTCTCTCTCTCTCTCTCTCTCTCTCTCTCTCTCTCTCTCTCTCTCTCTCTCTCTCTCTCTCTCTCGTTCTCTGACTTTAAAAGGAGAGGAAATGTGACTCCAAAAAATCCCATAAAACCTCATTGTGACCTTTTTCATGACCTCATTTTTTTTCATCATTGACCTTAATTAAATCGGAAACTCCAAATATTTTTTTTATTATATTTTTTTTTATTATTTGGTTTTTTTTTTATTATTATTATTTCCCTGTGATTTTGTCTAGTATTTGTTTTTTGTTTCTTTCATTTTGGATTGAATTAATGTGAATGAAAAAAATAAATAATAATAGATGAATGGTAAATGAAGTCTGGATAACATTTCTTTCCATTAAAAAAAAAAGTCCATCTATACCCAATATGTTTTAACTTTTATTGTATCACTTTTTGTCATTTCATTTTTTTTTTTCTCTCTCTCTCTCATTCTTTCTCTCTAAGTCCTTCCAACAGATGGCGTTTCTCACGTGTCTTCCTTCCTCCCTTCCTTCCATCCTTCCTTCATTCCTTCCTTCCATCCTACATTCATTCATGCAAACAACTTGAGTGTCTAATGTCTCCACACAAATCTTGGCATAGAACTCTGAGGCCAAAACCTTCCCTTTCCCTCTCATGTTTGTGTCCCCTTAATTGCTAACACCCTACCTCACCCACCTCACGCTTCCTTTCCCCTTTTCCCCTTACCAGCTTTGCCTTTCCCCTTCGTTACCTCCATAATCCCCCCTCACTTCACTATGCTTTCCTCTTACATAAATAACTGTCTCACACGTTGTCTCTCTCTTTCCCTCTGCCCAAAATAGCTTTCACTAAGTTCTGACTCAATCCCATTCACTAGTAATCAGTTTTTTTTCTCTCTCTCTACTTCTTAATATCTTTTTTTATAACTTGTTTTTTTTTTTTCTTCCTTCAGCTGCTTGTGTTCCATGTTGTGAGAGGACCCTTCATCGAGGACTTCTATCAGTGTGTGACGTATGGCCTCTACTCCCCGGCGTGGCTGGAGAAGCTCTACGCAGTGTTCAGTCTAGTGTGTATGTTTGTGCTGCCTCTCCTCATCCTACTGCTCACCTATATCTCTACGTTCATCACCCTGCATAGTAAGTGTCAGTATGTGTTTGTGTTTGTGTGTGTGTGTGAAGTGATACTCAAAAATGATTCACTTTTTTTTCATGAATTTATAAAGCCAATCTCTGTCTAAACTCCTGATTGTAGTGCTTATTTCATATGTAAGTATATATGTATATTGGATTTTTTATTTTATTTATTTATTTATTTATTTATTTTTGCCTTTTATTGTTAATTCAAAAATCCTCTCGACGAACAAAGGCCTGGAATTGATATGCTGGAATTTGATGATTCGATAATCGCGATTTTTGCATTGGTATAATGTGGACTAATTTTTGAGTCTGTGATATACAAAAAAAAAAATTGAGTTATGATAATGATTTGCTGTCATACGAGAAGCATATTATTACTATTACTACTACTATTACTAACACCAAGGCCAACAATAGTATATTTCATAACTAAATGGTCACTAGTTCTCTATAACTACTACTACACAATCACCTCTACATAATAGTTACCATTTACAGACCTACATATCACCCTACCAACATTACTTCCATATACAAATAACACTACACAATACTCACTACTCTCTACGTAACTCTATATAATCCTTACTACTTGAAAACTCGTCCTGTTCTATAAGTATCCTTCCTACGCAGCCATTATATCGCATTATATAAACATACACTTACATAATAATAATAGTGTCAATTCCCTTCACTAGAGAGACAGCATTTGATAGCCTCAATGACACCACAAAACGAGAAGACTAAAGTAACAGTTGAAACAAGAAATATTTAATACGTCTTTATTTTTTTTCATCGCTTTTTCTTTTCATACCGTGTCAGGCGTAAAGGTGAGATAGATAGATAGATAGATAGATAGATAGATAGATAGATAGATAGATAGATAGAAAGATATAGTCAACCAAAAACAAGAAAAGAAATAAAAAGAATGAATCCAGTTACCTGCAGACTACTCTAAATAATTGATAGTCAAAAAGATAAAAATATATATACAAGGAAAATAAATCGAAGATGTAAGAAAAAATAATGAAAGGTCCCGATCTTTTCCCGCTGTAACCTAACATTGACACATCACCTAGCTTGAAATTTTGAACCCTTGGAATACTTGGAGTAACTGAAAACCTGGTATTCAAAACGACAAAACCTTAACATATCTCGTTTCCAAAAGAGAAGCCATCTTGTTTTACCACGCAATTACCATAAAGAATTTGATTTACACACAAAAAAAAAACTTCAGTATAAATCATTTCTCCAACACGCAGCTCCCATTTTCTTTCACGCCATTCACATAACGCTAGGTATAACTTAAGAAAAAAAAACACACATGATAGCAAATAGATATCAACTGACACTGGTAGGAAAGGAAAGAAAACATGAAAGATAGAGAGAAAATGGAATGTAAGCGACGCGTGACACGGAAAATGAATCACAGAGAGAGGGTGAGAGGAGGAAAAGATGGCGGTCATAAAGTTGTAGCAAGAGTAGGAGGAAGGAACGAGAAAATTACTGCTGGAAAGAAAAATGTGTTAAGGCTTCAGAGGAAAAGAATGGGAGGAAAGGAGGAGGAGGAGGAGGAGGAGGAGGAGGAGGAGGAGGAGGAGGAGGAGAAGAAGAGGAACAAGAAGAAAAACAAGAGAAAGAGGAGAAAGTAGAACACAAACAGAAACATATATAGAATAGTAGTAGCAATAATAATAATAACAACAATAACAATGATAATAATAACAACTCTCTCTCTCTATCTCTCTCTCTCTCTCTCTCTCTCTCTCTCTCTCTCTCTCTCTCTCTCTCTCTCTCTCTCTCTCTCTCTCTCTCTCTCTCACAACCATCCAGAGAGTGAGAAAGTGTTCAGGAGTGAGCGTACCACCTTGGGGAACACCTGCCCGGAGTTTAACAGGAGGAGGCTGCTGAGGAAGGCTAAGATGCGTGCCCTTCGCATCTCAGTAGTGATCGTCCTCGCCTTCATCATCTGCTGGACTCCTTACTACATGATGATGATTATATTCCTCTTCACCACAGTAGAGGATAATGTAAGTGTGTTTTTTCTTCTTCTTCTTTTTGAATGCGCGTGTGTATTGCATGAAAATCTTTAGAATATATTGTTCTGTGTGTGTGTGTGTGTGTGTGTGTGTGTGTGTGTGTGGCAGAAAGAGAGAGAAAGAGGAACATACAAAGAGAGAAAGAGGTATAATGAGAGCTCAAGAAAAAAGAGAGAGAAAGAGAGAGAGAGAGAGAGACTGATGTAATGAAAGAGGAAGTGAAATCCATGTATTACCAAGACCAAGACCAAGACCAACAAAGGGAAAGGGAAATGAAAGGGATATTAAGGGAATTTTTGAACTTAAGAAATAATACAAAGATTCGACAGAAAGAAAATAGAAACAAAGTGTGTGTGTGTGTGTGTGTGTGTGTGTGTGTGTGTGTGTGTGTGTGTGTGTGTGTGTGTGTTCGTCACCGTCTGTTTTCGCTTTTAAATCGTGTAGTAATAGAGTTAAAAGTTAATTAACTTTTATCATATTCCTATTTTCTTATCCAGGGAAAACAAAATTATTCAGTTTTGTAGTAGTAGTAGTAGTAGTAGTAGTAGTAGTAGTAGTAGTAGTAGTAGTAGTAGTAGTAGTAGTAGTAGTAGTAGTAGTAGTAATAGTAGAAGTAGTAGTAGTAGTAGTAGTAGTAGTAGTAGTGGTAGTAGCAGTAGTAGTAGTAGTAGTAGTAGTAGTAGTAGTAGTAGTAGTAGTAGTAGTAGTAGTAGTAGTATAGTAGAAGTAGTAGTAGTAGTAGTAGTAGTAGTAGTAGTAGTGGTAGTAGCAGTAGTAGTAGTAGTAGTAGTAGTAGTAGTAGTAGTAGTGGTAGTAGCAGTAGTAGTAGTAGTAGTAGTAGTAGTAGTAGTAGTAGTAGTAGTAATAGTAGAAGTAGTAGTAGTAGTAGTAGTAGTAGTAGTAGTGGTAGTAGCAGTAGTAGTAGTAGTAGTAGTAGTAGTAGTAGTAGTGGTAGTAGCAGTAGTAGTAGTAGATTAGGTTACTACACAATTTAAAAGCGAAAACAGATGGTGACGAACACACACACACACACACACACACACACACACACACACACACACACACACACACACACACACACACACACACACACACACACACACACACACACCACACACACACACACACACACACACACACACACACACACACACACACACACACACACACACACACACACACACACACACACACACACACACACACACACACACACACACACACACACACACACACACACACACACACACACACACACACACCACACACACACACACACACACACACACACACACACACACACACACACACACACACACACACACACACACCACACACACACACACACACACACACACACACACACACACACACACACACACACACACACACACACACACACACACACACCACACACACACACACACACACACACACACACACACACACACACACACACACACACACACACACACACACCACACACACACACACACACACACACACACACACACACACACACACACACACACACACACACACACACACACACACACACCACACACACACACACACACACACACACACACACACACACACACACACACACACACACACACACACACACACACACACACACACACACACACACACACACACACACACACACACACACACACACACACACACACACACACACACACACCACACACACACACACACACACACACACACACACACACACACACACACACACACACACACACACACACACACACACACACACACACACACACACACACAGACACACACACACACACACACACACAACACACACACGTATTACTTTACATCATAGTTTTTCTCGCTCTCTTTTTAGAACACCTTAAGTCTGACACAAATACATTTTCCGTCATTTCGTAGTAGTTTAAAGATACATAGTTACACGAGAATACATACAACCTGGTGGATACACAATTATGGCTTGTTAAAAGGGGCTGTAGCTATCCTAACGCTCATTATTTTGTATTTTGTATTGAACTACCATTGTGTAGAGCAGTCAAGCTTCTTAGTAGATCATTAGAGTCATTAGTATTACATTATTCAATACTTAATTATTATTCCTACTTCATCTCAATTTCCTTCAATATTTCCTTCAATAGTTTCTTTGTTATCATCTTTTCGCTTCCATTCAGTCTTTTTTTTAATACAGTTTCCCTGAATTAGTATCTTTCTCAAGCCTCATCTGTATTCCTTCCTTTCCCTTCTTCCTTCCTTCCTTCCTTCCCCTTACCATACCTTTTCCTGCCAATCATTCTCATCATCAACTAATCCATTCCTTCCTTCCTTCTCGTCCCCTTCCATTCTTTCCTCATCCTTGCATTCCACCCTTAAGACTTATTTCCTTCCCTCCCTGCTTCTCTCTCTCCTTCCTTCTCTTTCTCTTTCCTTCTCAGCCTCATCTAATTAAGCCACAAACACGTTATTTTTAAACATTAATTATCTCTTTTCTCCCTCCCTCCTCCTCCTCCTCCTCCTCTAAGGCTTTTGAAGTAGGAAGGAGAAAAGTTAAAGTAAGGAAGCATTAGTGTGTGTTTATGTGCCACTAATTTCACGCGAGTTAGGTGCGAAGAAATGCAAATCTACTGCAATTGTTATTTTAAATTAGTTGACTTGAATCTGTACTGAATAGGAAGTGGAATTAACTTTCATCGTAAACAAAAACAAGATTATTAGATCAATTCAAATACAGTGAAACTACTACTACTACTACTACTACTACTACTACTACTACTACTACTACTACTACTACTACTACTACTACTACTACTACTACTACTTCTACTACTACTACTACTACTACTACTACTACTACTACTACTACTACTTCTACTACTACTACTACTACTACTACTACTACTACTACTACTACTACTACTACTACTACTTCTACTACTACTACTACTACTACTACTACTACTACTACTACTACTACTTCTACTACTACTACTACTACTACTACTACTACTACTACTACTACTATTACTACTACTAGCAAGTTCAGAAGAGCAGTCAGCATGAAAATAGCGGTAGAAAAGAGATAAAGATGCAACATTGCGTCGGTGACTTAAAGAATCAAGACAGTCAGTTAGAGGAGGAGAGTTGATGAGACGAAAAGCTTTAGACTCCACCCTGTTTAATAAAGCTGTGTGAGTTGAACAACACCCCAAGACATGTGAGCCATACTCCATACATGGGCGGATAAGGCCCCTGTACAGAGCAAGCAGCTGGGAGGGAGAGAAAAATAGACGCAGACGCCATAGGACACCTAACTTCTTGGAAGCTGATTTAGCAAGAGTAGAAATATGAGATTGCCAGTTTAGATTTTTAGTAAAGGATAGACCGAGTGTGTTTAATGTGGAGGAGAGGGGAAGTTGAGTGTCATTGAAGAAGAGGGGATAGTTATTTGTATATATATTTTTTCAAAGATAGAGATTTACATTTTAGGAAAACAACGATATCAAAACACGTCCAACTTCCCCCTTGCCACACAACCCTAGCACACACACCCTGCCACACACACACACCCTGCCACACACACACACCCTGCCACACACACCCTGCCACCCAAACACCCTACCACACACACCCTGCCACACACACCCTACCACACACACCTTACCACACACACCCTGCCACACACACCCTGCCACACACACCCTGCCACACACACACACCCTGCCACACACACCCTGCCACACACACCCTGCCACACACACCCTGCCACACACACACACCCTGCCACACACACACACCCTGCCACACACACACACCCTGCCACACACACACACACCCTGCCACACACACACACACCCTGCCACACACACACCCTACCACACACACACACCCTGCCACACACACCCTGCCACACACACACACCCTACCACACACACACTGCCACACACACCCTACCACACACACCCTGCCACACACACCCTGCCCCACACACCTTACCACACACACCCTACCACACACACACACACCCTGCCACACACACACACACACCCTGCCACACTTCCTCGCCACGTGTCTCCCTTCATAAAGAGAATAAATGGAGCGTTCCAGTTGGATTAATTCAATTTAGTTCTTGGCAACGAGGAGAAAGAGGAAGAGGAGGAGGAGGAGGAGGAGGAGGAAGAGGAGGAGGAGTAGGAGGAGGAGGAGTAGGTTGAAGTCAAAGCTTAAAGAGTATGCCAGTAAAGGAGTAGCAGCGTTAGGATATTAATGCAATAGTATATGCAATAGGACTGAGGGGAAGAATGAAGGATGAGGAGCTTTGCCACAGTGCTCATTTCAGTCTCCTTGGTAATGATATTCTTTATATTTATCTTCTGACTTCAAATTTTCCTTCTTCCTTCTTTATTTCTCCTCCTCGCCTTTTCCCACTCATTTTCCTCCCCCTCCTCCTCTCTCTTCTCCTCCTCCTCCTCATCCTCCTCCTCCTCCTCCTCATCCTCCTCCTCCTCCTCCTCCTCCTCCTAATATTTATTTTTTTATCATTAATATTTATTTTTATCATTAATATTTATTTTTATCATTAATATTTATTTTTATCATTAATATTTATTTTTATCATTATTATTTATTTTTATCATTATTATTTATTTTTATCATTAATAATTATTTTTATCATTAATATTTATTTTTATCATTAATATTTATTTTTATCATTAATATTTATTTTTATCATTAATATTTATTTTTATCATTAATATTTATTTTTTATCATTAATATTTATTTTTTATCATTAATATTTATTTTTATCATTAATATTTATTTTTATCATTATTATTTATTTTTATCATTAATATTTATTTTTATCATTAATATTTATTTTTATCATTAATATTTATTTTTATCATTATTATTTATTTTTTATCATTATTTATTTTTATCATTAATATTTATTTTTACCATTAATATTTATTTTTTATCATTATTATTTATTTTTATAATTATTATTTATTTTTATCATTAATATATATTTTTATCATTAATATTTATTTTTATCATTGATATTTTTTTTTATCATTGATATTTATTTTTATCATTGATATTTATTTTTATCATTAATATTTATTTTTATCATTAATATTTATTTTTATCATTAATATTTATTTTTTTATCATTAATATTTTTTTTTATCATTAATATTTATTTTTATCATTATTATTTATTTTTATCATTAATATTTATTTTTATCATTAATATTTATTTTTATCATTAATATTTATTTTTATCATCAATATTTATTTTTATCATTAATATTTATTTTTATCATTAATATTTATTTTTATCATTAATATTTATTTTTATTATTAATATTTATTTTTATCATTATTATTTATTTTTATCATTATTATTTATTTTTATTATTAGTATATATTTTTATCATTAATATTTATTTTTATCATTAATATTTATTTGTATCATTATTATTTATTTTTATCATTATTATTTATTTTTATCATTAATATTTATTTTTATCATTAATATTTATTTTTATCATTAATATTTATTTTTATCATTAATATTTATTTTTATCATTATTATTTATTTTTATCATTATTATTTATTTTTATCATTAATATTTATTTTTATCATTAATATTTATTTTTATCATTATTATTTATTTTTATCATTATTATTTATTTTTATCATTAATATTTATTTTTATCATTATTATTTATTTTTATCATTAATAAGAAAAATTTGAATAAAATCATAATTTTTTTTAAAATCTATAAATCGAACACTTAGAAAAGACCTCGGCAGTGTAAGGGTTAATACTGGCAATAAGTTATGTTTATCCTGCCATTACCACCGAAACGAAGGATGCGAGGGGATTTCATTGAAATGTTCAAGATAATCAAAGGATTCGATAATATCAATACAGAAGATTACATTACTTTTGATTGATCAAATATAACAAGAAGACATCATTCTTTTAAGATTACTGGTAAAAGATTCACATCAAACAAAGCCAAGCACTTCTTTTTCAATCGGATCGTTAACGTTTGGAACTCCCTGCCCGCCAATGTCGTCGACAGTAAAACAATTACTACGTTCAAAAATAGACTTGACAAATATTTAGAAGCCAATCCACAACTAAAATACTATCCGTTAACGTAGCAAACTTTGAGTAAGTTCATCCTGATGTACCTAACTTACGGAATGTCGATTCAAAAGACGTCGCTAGTGGCCTGACATCGCTTGCCAGGAAGTAGTGGTAGCAGTAGTGGTAGTGACAGTAGTGACAGTCTGGTCTTGGTTGGCCTTCCTTTCCCTGCCAGCCATGGCTGGGGAGAGAAGCCTTCACCCTTACTATCCTGTATCCTTCACTCTAGACTAGATAGTGTACTCACAAACAGCCTCGTAAGGGCCAGCAGGCCTGTTGCTGTTTGTTCTTCCTATGTGTTCCTATGTGTTCCTCCTCCTCCTCCTCCTCCCTCTTCCTCCTAAGTCAAACATTGCAGACGCGGACAGCATCACAGAAAACGGGATAGGAGTGTGGTGTGTAAGAAGTGACACCCAAAAATACTGTGTAAATAGAACGGATGTAATA
>JAPQNM010000002.1:20517069-20519569 GCA_029783475.1 Metacarcinus magister | reverse complement strand
GGGAGGGTGTGAGGGAAGGAGGGAGGATGGGAAGGAAGGAAGAAACATTTGCTTTGGAAGGAGAGTATTTGGGAGGCCAGAGAACGAGGTAACAGGCAGCCACACGTTACCTTTGTTGGTTTTGTTCCTCGAGGCTCTGTATTTATACCTGCATGGAAGACACCGATCTCCTCCACCTTTCCTTTCCTAACCACATATTATTCTTCCTCCTCCTTCTCTTCTTCCTCTTCCTCTTCTTCCTTCTCCTCCTCTTTCTTTTTCTCTTCCTCCTCCTCCAACACTTCGATAAGCATTGCCTCTCAGCTTCACACATTCTTGAGTTGGAAGTTTTGAAAATATGTGTTTCTTGTGGTGTGTCCAAGTTCAATTTTTCCTGATTTTTGCTGCGACTAAAAAATGTTACGTTATGGATTGTATAGGAAGAAATAATATGATTTTCTAACTCAATCAATAAGCTATTAGTTTAAGCATGACTGAATGTTATATTTGTTTGATTTCCACTTGAATGTATTTACGAATAACGCAGTCACCACCCACCCTAACCTAAACTAACCTAACTTAGCCTTACCTAACCTAACCTAACCTAACCTAACCTAACCTAACCTAACCTAACCTAACCTAACCTAACCTAACATAATATAAACCCACCTTACCTTACCTTACCTTACCTAACCTAACCTAACCTAACCTAACCTAACCTAACCTAACCTAACTATCCCTCCCGTTTGTCTCTCGTTCAGAACCGGTTCCAACCTACAGTACCGGGCCAGCACACGCGCCAGTTCCCGGTTCACTACATACCGAAGCTCCGGAGCAGACCTCGACACATCAGTTGTAAATGTGTTTGAAGACGGGGTGAGTCTCCTGTGTGTGTGTGGGTGGGTGTGTGTGGGTGGGTGTGTGTGTGGTGTGTGTGTGTGTGTGTGTGTGTGTGTGTGTCTGTGTCTGTGTCTGTGTTTGTCTCTGTCTCTGTCTCTGTCTCTGTCTCTGTCTCTGTCTCTGTCTCTGTCTCTCTCTAATTAGATCCTTCCTGGGTTCATTTCACTTCATTTCACTTCATTTCATTTCACTTCCTATCTTAAAAGTTTCCTAATCATTCTGGAACTCCTTTACTGACTGATTGACTGACTGACTGACTGACTGATTGACTGACTGACTGACTGACTGATTGACTGACTAACTGACTGACAAACTGACTGACTGACTGACTGACTGACTGACTGATAAACTGACTGACTGATTGACTGACTGACTGACTGACTAACTGACTGACAAACTGACTGACTGATTGACTGACTGACTGATTCATTCATTGGTTGAATAGGTAACTGATTGAATGGTTGGTTGACTGACTGACTGACTGACTTATTAGTTGATTATTAGTTTAAATGACTAGCTAGTTAACAGACTGACTGACTGACTGACTAACGGACTAACTGACTGATTGACTGATTGACTGACTAATTGATATACTGATTGAAAACAATGAAGCTGAATAAATTTTGAAAGATTAATCACGTTTCATGCATGGCTTATAAGTATCAATTGGCAATCTATATGAAGCCTTTTGTTCTAGTCCATTTAGATAGAATGAATAAATAAGCTCAAGTAATATCTATCAAAATGGCTTCTATCTATCTATATTAACTTGGTATCAATATAGAAGATAATAAATATTCTAATGTGTTTCATCAGGTATATGACAACTATTTCTAAATCTATCAATGTGTGTGTGTGTGTGTGTGTGTGTGTGTGTGTGTGTGTGTGTGTGTGTGTGTGTGTGTGTGTGTGTGTGTGTGTGTGTGTGTGTGTGTGTGTGTGTGTGTGTGTGTGTGTGTGTGTGTGTGTGTGTGTGTGTGTGTGTGTGTGTGTGTGTGTGTGTGTGTAAGGTGGGATAAGCCTTTAGAAGAGAGGCGAGATGACGAGGGGAAGAGAGAGAGAGAGCGAGAGAGCGAGAGAGAGAGAGAGAGAGAGAGAGAGAGAGAGAGAGAGAGAGAGAGAGAGAGAGAGAGAGAGAGAGAGAGAGAGAGAGAGAGAGAGAGAGAGAGAGAGAAAGGAGGTTAATGAAAACACAGCAGGAGAGGTGTGAAGTGAGGTGGAAGGGAGGGGAAAGAGGGGAGGGAAGAGGAGGGAAGGGAAACTGAAGGGAAAACATGGAGTGAAAAGGATTAATTAGTAAACAACCTAACTAAGATTTATGTACCTGGATAATTTTTTTTTTTTTATTTTTATTTTTGATTTTTCTGGTTTTCATAATATTTTTGTAGCTCACTCACTACACATTTATTTCCATCGATTATTATAGTCTTGTGTGTGTGTGTGTGTGTGTGTGTGTGTGTGTGTGTGTGTGTGTGTGTGTGTGGGCGTGTGCGTGTGTGTGTGTGTGTGCGTGTCCTCCACTATATAATATTTCTACCATGTATAAGGGGAAGAAAAAAAAATAATAATAATAATAATAATAAGAGAATAAATATTAAAAAAAAACCTCATTAGTATCTCA
>JAPQNM010000002.1:20512069-20514569 GCA_029783475.1 Metacarcinus magister | reverse complement strand
CTCCTTTTCACCCTCACTTCCCCTCTCACTTTCACCCTCACTTTCACCCTTTACCCTCACCCTGAACTCATCCTCTCCGTTACCTTACAATCTTAACATCTCTCACCCTTCCTCTCTCTCCCTCTAAACACGCTTTCCATTCCCTTCTGGTCCATTTTCTATAGGCTATACTCTCTCTCTCCCTCTCTCTCGCTCTCCCCCTCCTCCTCCTCCTCCTCTTCCTCTTCCTCCTCCTCCTCCTCCTCCTCCTCCACCGTATACAAGGAAGTAGTTGTTCTCTTCGTCTTTGTCTTCCTCTTCCCTTCTCTTTTATTCTCTTCATAGTGCCTCCAGCTTCCCCTTAAGAGAGAGAGAGAGAGAGAGAGAGAGAGAGAGAGAGAGAGAGAGAGAGAGAGAGAGAGAGAGAGAGAGAGAGAGAGAGAGAGAGAGAATTTATATCCCAACCTCGAACCCATGATACTGACTCTCTCGTCCGTTCCAGCAGGTCCGTTACTCGTTCCGCCGACGCTCCAGCCGTCAGAAAAACCTGTTGGCACCGTCCACCAGGAGGTCACAGGAGGACACGGGGGGGCGGGGACCCTTCCTGAGGTCATCAATGCGCTACGGCAGGACGTTAAAACCATCAGGAAGAACACACTCCGCCCCTTACGATCCTTCCCCGACAGCGCTCTCCCCTCTAACCAGCTCCTTGGATGAGAAGCGGACGAGGAAGGACAAGGAGGAGGAGGAGGAAGACGAAGAGGAGGCAGTGACCACATCCAACATAGAGGAGGAGAGGAAGAGGCGGTGCAAACATCACATTCTTGAAGTGAACAGTAACGGGAGGAAGGAAGCGAGCGACACTTGGTCCTTAAATGATATGCCAGAGCAGCAGAGGAATAACCGCGCCCTCCCGCACCTGACGCGGCCCCTCGCTAGGCCACGCACGCCCTTGCAGCAGGAGGAGGGCGTGTTGGTGTCCGCCTCGCCCAAGGACATCCAGACACACCAATACAACGGCATCTCACTCCTAGAAACAGATATTCCTCGGCAGTTGGATACACAGCTCTGAGGAGGAGGAGGAGGAGGAGGAGGAGGAGGAGGAGGAGGAGGAGGAGGAGGAGGAGGAGGAGGAGGAGGAGGAGGAGGAGGAGGAGGAGGAGGAGGAGGAGGAGGAGGAATCACACATACAAGAGGAAGAGTAGGAAAAAGCGCATTGAGGAGGTAAGGACTTTTCACCATCACCATCACCACCACCATCACCACCACCATCACCATCACTATCACCTAAAACACTGTACTTCCCTGAGTGGACGAGGTGACGAACGATCCAAACACGTAATGGATTAAGTGCCACGAGACAAACAGATTAAATTCCAAATAAGAAGGAAAGAAATACTTAATGGTTTGTTTTGATATCTAATGTAATCGGTATTATATTTTTTTTTGTTGTTGATTATAATACTACACTACCACCACCATCACTACTACTACTACTACTACTACTACTACTACTACTACTACTACTACTACTACTACTACTACTACTACTACTACTACTACTACTACTATCACTACCTCGACTCTGGTGTAATAAGGATAAAATGCAAAATGGCTTTATTATATACTATCGAAGGTAAAATTATAAAAGTCATTGCATAAACACGAATTCAAATTTAGCATAAAAAAAAAATGGTCTTTCAACAAAAAATAATAATCTGGTGGTAACAAAAAATACAAATAAAAGATTGAAAAAGTGTAGTTTTTTATATATATTTACAAAGTTACAAAGAACATCACACTTTCTTACCGTTAACTATTAGCATTATCATTATTATCATTATCATCATCAGCTATCACAACCATCACTATCATTACCATCATCCCGATCAAAACAACCATTATCAAAATATTTATCAAAAGACCACGTAAAAATAAAGTTAATCAGTTTCCCATTATAACCCAAACACATTAGCCCAATCCTACTTGAGCCTCTTAATTAAAGGGCAAACACCAGGTAAGGCAGGTAAACACGAGGATCAGGTACAGGTGTATTAGGGACGTACAGGTGAAAAGAACGAGAGAGAGAGAGAGAGAGAGAGAGAGAGAGAGAGAGAGAGAGAGAGAGAGAGAGAGAGTGAGAGTGAGAGTGAGTGTGTGTGTGTGGGTGTGGGTGTGTGTGTGTGTGTGTGTGTGTGTGTGAATCAACGTAATATTAGAAAGTTGGAGTCTGCAGGAATTCAGTTTCAGACAAAATTGCGAAAAGAAGAAGAAAGTGAAAACTGAAAATATCTAACGTAATAAAGATGCTGCGGTGAGACTGTGATGATGATGATGATGATGATGATGATGGTGATGATAGTGATGATGATAGTGATGATGATAGTGATGATGGTAATGGTGAGATCATAAAATGGTGAACAGCAGTTGGATATTGACAAAGGTGGTGGTGGTGGTGGTGGTAATGGTGGTGGTAGTGATGATGGTGGTAATGGTGATGGTGGTAGTGATGGTGGTAGTA
>JAPQNM010000002.1:20504569-20509569 GCA_029783475.1 Metacarcinus magister | reverse complement strand
TCTATCTATCTATCTATCTATCTATATAGTAATCAATTCCTCTATCTATTTATCTACCTATCTATCAATTTATCTATCTCTTTCTATCTATCCATCTACGTCTTCGGTCTTATTTGTCCTTGTTTCCTTTCGCCAATTCCATCAGATCAAGTGTTTTTGAAATGCAATGTAAGGATATATTGAGGATTCCTGAGAAGAGGGAAGGAAGGGGGAAGGGAAAGGAAGGGAGGGGGAGGAGAGGGGGAAGGGAGGGAAGGAAAGAAGAAGAGGATGAGAAGGTCACTAGTTCAATAAGAAAAAGGGATATGAGGTGGAGGTAAGAGGGAAACAAGAGATATAAATAGAATACGAAGAAGGGGAAAAGATATATGAAAGGAAAGGAAGAAGATGGAAGAAAAGAGGAAAATGAAGGCAAAGAATGAGATTTTTTGTGATGTTTTTAATTAATTTCATATTGTTTAGTGTGTCTCACTTTTTTTTTTTCTCTCTCTCAAACACACACACACACACACACACGCGCACACACACACACCGCTGCCGCCCCGTGTGTACTTTCCTACCCCTCAACGCCCGCCCCTGCCTTGATGGTCACTTCACTACACGTCTCCGCTGCCGCCCCGTGTGTACTTTACAACTAATCAACCGCTGCCGTCTCGTCTGTACTACACTCGTTATCCCCTCATTGTCCCCAAGTGTTCGTCAGACCCACCAGTCTCCCACTAGTCTATATTACACTCGTTATCCCCCCTCCCCCCATCACCCACCAGTTGTCCGTCAAACCTACCTGTCTCCATTCCCCTTTATTTTTATTTTTGACATGTCTTTTTGTATATTTGTAAATTTTCAGTCTAATAAACTGTTTATTATTATTATTATTATTATTATTATTATTATTATTATTATTATTATTATTATTACACACACACACACATGTATATAAACACAATTAATAGGTATGTATTTTTTTTTATCATCTATCTATTGCTATATCTATTTGTCAATATATCTATCTGTCTGTCTGCCTTTTTGTCTATATTTATATATCATTATATGTCAATGCATTTTTTTTATACATGTCTATATTTATACATCTATTTTTACTTAATATATCTATCTTTTATTAAACATCTCTCTACAGCTATCTGCTTATCTTTTGATCTGTTTATCTATTTATCTGTTTATCTATTTATCTGTTTATCTATCTGTTTAATTCCATACACACACGCAAACCAGCTTATTGGAGGCAGAACGAGCGTGTTAAGATTAGGTGAGTGCACGCAATCCCTACCGTGTGTGTGTGTGTGTGTGTGTGTGTGTGTGTGTGTGTGTGTGTGTGTGTGTGTGTGTGTGTGTGTGTGTGTGTGTGTGTGTGTGTTGTGTGTGTGTGTGTGTGTGTGTGTGTGTGTGTGTGTGTGTGTGTGTGGTGTGTGTGTGTGTGTGTGTGTGTGTGTGTGTGTGTGTGTGTGTGTGTGTGTGTGTGTGTGTGTGTGTGTGTGTGTGTGTGTGTGTTGTGTGTGTGTGTGTGTGTGTGTGTGTGTGTGTGTGTGTGTGTGTGTGTGTGTGTGTGTGTGTGTGTGTGGTGTGTGTGTGTGTGTGTGTGTGTGTGTGTGTGTGTGTGTGTGTGTGTGTGTGTGTGTGTGTGTGTGTGTGTGTGTGTGTGTGTGTGTGTGTGTGTGTGTGTGTGTGTGTGTGTGTGTGTGTGTGTGTGTGTGTGGTGTGTGTGTGTGTGTGTGTGTGTGTGTGTGTGTGTGTGTGTGTGTGTGTGTGTGTGTGTGTGTGTGTGTGTGTGTGTGTGTGTGTGTGTGTGTGTGTGTGTGTGTGTGTGTGTGTGTGTGTGTGTGTGTGTGTGTGTGTGTGTGTGTGTGTGTGTGTACGTATTTATATTTATGTCTGTCCGTCTGTCTGTCTGTATGTATGTATGTATGTATGTATGTATGTAAGTGGTTATACATGAAATTATATAGTTTCATTTATTTATCTTTTCTAATATGAAGAAATAGATGTGTTATTGAATTTTCATTGAATATATTTCCAAGTCAAGTTAGGAAATAAATAGTAACTTATAACTATTAATAATGAAGAGAATGTGTAAGTAGATTAAACACAACTCAACAAATGGAAGAAAGATGCAACACTAATAAAGTTTAATCTTGTGTCCCATTTTTTCTGTGTGTGTGTGTGTGTGTGTGTGTGTGTGTGTGTCTGTGTGTGTGTGTGTGTGTGTGTGTGTGTGTGTGTGTGTGTGTGTGTGGTTGTGTTGATTAAATTTGCATCTCTATGTGTGTTGCCAAAGAAAGTCTATTCTATACAGTGTCATGCCTTGGAGCCATTTACATTATACGATACGGAATAATATACGAATATGGAAGATTTTTTGTGATATACATGCATTAATTTTTACTTTTTTTTTGGGGGGGGAACAAGTAAAGTAAAGTGAAGGTTTCATATTTTAGTTCTACCACATCATTTTCTTTTTTTTTTTCTTTTCACATTTGGCCATCTTGAACTGACCTTGATTGACCTGACCTTGACTTAGCGATTATACACACACGAGAGGTTAAAGCTAAATGACCTTATTCCAGATTACGATATTGAAACTTGACCCATTACATATTTCTAAACTTAATGTTGAAGGTGTTATTGTTGTGCATTAAAAGATTTGCATTATCCTTGCCTCGTTAAAAGTCGCATTAACTTACAAATAGCAACGTTTTAATACTCTTACATCCTAAAGCCATTGAGATTATTAATTAAAAGCTTGAGTGAGTTCAAAATGGCAATAATAATGGTAATATTAATCATAAACAGACATTAACTAAATCATTCCTTCATATATTAACTGAAAACAAGTCGACTAAATTAATATCATGTTACTGGTTACAATACATCGATAAAATGTTGAATGCTTTCCACCTTAATTAAAAACATTCCCAACGTGTAATGAAATGCGATGCTGTTAAAAAAAAGACCACGAGCACCTAAGCATATCCTTGAACCGTCCACCTGACATTCCTGCGTCACTCTTTATGATCTCCTTAAGGTAGCTCCCCCATGTACCGTCCATCCCTTTACCCACACACACGTCCCTTGCTGTCTGTCTGTGTGTGTCCCTCTCCACACCCTACCATGCCCTGCCCTGCCCTGCCCTGCCCTGCCCTGCCCTGCCCTGCCCTGCCTTGTCCCTGCCCCTCACAGCATCCCTCCCCCCTCCATAGCCACCTGCCCCTCACCTCACCTACCTTGTCTGGCATCCCACACCTGTCCTTCCTTCCTTCCTTCCTCTCAGCCTCACTTGCACTCACAACTATGGCAGGTAACACTCACCTGAGGAAGCAAAAAGAAAAAAATATATGATTAAATGGAGTTAGATTATTATTGAAGAAAAAAAACCAGAAGTTAATATTATTTTTTCACTATCACATACCTACACACACACACCTACACCTACACAGACACAGACACAGACACAAACACACACACACACACACACACACACACACACACACACACACACACACACACACACACACACACACACACACACACACACACACACTACATATGTTGACAATATTTCCTTCAAAGAGAATTTTTCAACCTTAAGGAAAGCGGTAAAGAAGAGGAGGGAGTGAAGAGACGCAAGAGGATGAAGAGAACTGAAGAGGATGAGGGAAGAGAAGAGGGGGAAGGGAGGGAAGAAGTTGAGGGTTGGAAAGAGGGAAGGGGGGTAGGGTAGGGAAGAGGAGGAGGGAAGGGAAGAGGAGGAAGGGAAAGAAGAGGAGGTATCACATGAAAATAAAGAATATAAACAACCTTTTCAACTCTACTTTACGATATCAAACTGAAAGATAAATAATAATACCAGACGCCAATGTACAAAGGGAGAAGTGCTAAGTGTAAAGTGTAAAGTGTAAAGTGTAAAGTATAAAGTGCATGTATAAAGGAGTACAAGTAAAGAACTACACAAGAAGGAGCACACAAAGCTAGATTCTGGGGCCACTTCTATTTTTTTTTGTTGAGATTTGAGGTATGAAATATTTATTAGAGATCCAACGAGACAGCGAGAGAGAGAGAGAGAGAGAGAGAGAGAGAGAGAGAGAGAGAGAGAGAGAGAGAGAGAGAGAGAGAGAGAGAGAGAGAGAGAGAGAGAGAAGAGGAGGAGGAAGAAGAAGAAAAGTAGGAAGAGAAAGAGGAAGGAAGAGAGAAAATATATTATGTTGTAGTGTCCTGATGTAAAGAAAAATATGAGAGTTTTATTTTGACAGACTACCCAAAGATTTTTCTGCTTTTAGTGTGTGTGTGTGTGTGTGTGTGTGTGTGTGTGTGTGTGTGTGTGTGTGTGTGTGTGTGTGTGTGTGTGTGTGTGTGTGTGTGTGTGTGTGTGTGTGTGTGTGTGTGTGTGTGTTTAAAATAATAGTAATTGCATAACATGTAGTTAGGATTATTGAATTACTCTCTCTCTCTCTCTCTCTCTCTCTCTCTCTCTCTCTCTCTCTCTCTCTCTCTCTCTCTCTCTCTCTCTCTCTCTCTCTCTCTCTCTCTCTCTCTCTCTCTCTCATATGGATGTAATCTCATAGGAAACATAATGGATTAAAAATAGAGGACGCAAGAGACGAGAGATAAAAGGAGGAGGAGGAGGAGGAGGAGGAGGAGGAGGAGGAGGAGGAGGAGGAGGAGGAGGAGGAGGAGGAGGAGGAGGAGAAAAATAAGGAAAAAGATGATTCACACAATTGAGTTCATAGCTTATCATATTTTTTTTTACTTCTTTCTCCTTTGTCTTCTTTATCATGGTATTGTCTTCTCTCTTATTTCTATTCTCTCTCTCTCTCTCTCTCTCTCTCTCTCTCTCTCTCTCTCTCTCTCTCTCTCTCTCTCTCTCTCTCTCTCTCTCTCTCTCTCTCTCTCTCTCTCTCTCTCTCTCTCTCTCTCTCTCTCTCTCTCTCTCTCTCTCTCTCTCTCTCTCATTACCACCCCTATAATTCCTTCCTCTAATATTCTTT
>JAPQNM010000002.1:20497069-20499569 GCA_029783475.1 Metacarcinus magister | reverse complement strand
AACCTTTTAAATAGAAAACGTAATATACATGTTCTCTATTTCCATTCCAATTCCTGATATGCTTTTTCTCTATTCCCAGTTCCAATTCCGGGAGATGCAGACACACAAAGCTTACTATTAACACTACGTTATTCTGGTATAAAGAAAAATATATAGATAAATAAATAACTGGGTATTGTTATTTTAGTTAAACGAGTGAGTCTATTTTTTTCCTTCCTCTGATTTGTCTGAATAAACTTTTGAGTAAATTGTTCATATTTATTTTAAAAGTGAAAAGGTTTGTTTGAACTTTTTTTTGTTTTGGATTTATGTTGTTTTTGTGATCTTATTGTTTACTCTTTGATGTAAAAAAATAGAAAATAAATAAGTCTCTCTATGATAGAAGGAAATAAAAGTTTGGTTTGTTTTGTTTGTTTTTTTGTTTGGTTTGTTTTTGTATTAATCAGTGAAGCAATAAGATGTGGTAGTCTGTGTTTGTTTGTTTGTTTGTTTGTTTGTTTGTTTGTTTGTTTGTTTGTTTGTTTGTTTGTTTGTTACTGAGTCTGTCTGTCTTCAATGTATTTTACTTTTTCACACATTCAAATTTTTTTCTTTCAAAGTCGAATGTATTTGCAATTTTTTTTCTCTCGTGATTTCTTTCTTTTTAATTTACTTTACTAAAATAACATTACTATTATTGGTTTTTTTTTTAACGATAAACACACACACACACACACACACACACACACACACACACACACACACACACACACACACACACACACACACACACACACACCCACACCCACACACACACACACACACACACTAGTTATAACACAAACATAAACTTACCCAAACTATATTGTTACTGAGTTTCCTATTTCAATGCAAAACCAATCGTGACTGACCGACTGACTGACTGACTGACTGACTGACTGACTGATTGACTGACTAACTGACTGACAACCTGTTCTCTGTCTACTTTACCTGTTCACTTACCTGTCTATCATTCATCAACACATCTCCCTCTCTCCCTCTCTCTCTCTCTCTCTCTCTCTCTCTCTCTCTCTCTCTCTCTCTCTCTCTCTCTCTCTCTCTCTCTCTCTCTCTCTCAACTACTTTACTTACATGTATTCCTAGTCAGTCTTCTTCTTAATACAACCACTCCATCAACCCTTCTGTATCACCTCCACACACACACACACACACACACACACACACACACTCCTCCTCCTCCTCCTCCTCCTACCATCCAAAGAAATGATATATATGTGTTTTGAAGACATTGCACCTGCCTCCCTACTCCCTCCCTCCCCCCCTCACTCATCCTTTCCTCCCTCCTTCCACCCCTCCCTTATCCCTCCTTCCTTCCCTACATACCCACACCTCCCTGCTTCCCTCCCCCTCACCCTTCCCTCCCTCCCTCCCTATCCACACCTCCCTCATCCTTCCTTCCTCCCTCATCCCTCTTCTCCCTCATTATTCTTGGTTACGGAAACACATGCATTAAGTGTGTGATGCAAAACAAATCTTCACCACCACCACCACCACCACCACCACCACCACCACCACCACCACCACCACCACCACCACCACCACCACCACCAGGAGCAGGGAAGGAAGGGAAGGGAGGAGAAGTGAAAGGAAAGGTAGGGAAGGCAAGTGAAGGGAAGGGAAGTAAAGGGAAGGGAAGGGAAGGGAAGGGAAGGGAAGGGAAGGGAAGGGAAGGGAAGGGAAGGGAAGGGAAGGGAAGGGAAGGGAAGGGAAGGGAAGTGAAGGGAAAGGAAGGGAAGGGAAGGAGTAATGGAAGCAATGTGTTGAAGAAAGGAAGCAAATATTGGTGTCCTTCATCACTATCTGAAGACCTGTTACTCTCTGTCTCAAGCCTTCATGGGTCTACGTCTGAGAGAGAGAGAGAGAGAGAGAGAGAGAGAGAGAGAGAGAGAGAGAGAGAGAGAGAGAGAGAGAGAGAGAGAGAGAGAGAGAGAGAGAGAGAGAGAGAGAAAGATAAACTGCACACTCAAGAGCTAAATCTGCATGACTAACTACGCTCACCGCCCACACCTCACGCCCATCACCGCCCACACTCTTGAAACATATATTCCCATCACACACACACCCACACACACACACACACACACACACACACACACACACACACACACACACACACACACACACTGGAGCGAGGGTGAGGTGTGGGGCGCCCTGTCTGTGTATTATATAGGCCGCACACAAGCCCAGCACATCCTTCCTATACTGAAAGGACTACAAAGAGGCGAGTTGATGGTGTGGCGAGGCTTTAAGGGGGATGAGCCGCTGTGCACGACTCTGTACCTTGTCTCTGTCTCTATCTATCTATCTATCTATCTATCTATCTATCTGTATTCACCATCCTTCCTACAGTGTAATAAAACTTTAAAACTACACACATCTTTTTCACACCTATTTTTTTCTCTCTTTTTTACTCCCTCGCTCACCAACTGTTCCAAGAGTTACGCAAGACAGTAAAGAGACA
>JAPQNM010000002.1:20459569-20474569 GCA_029783475.1 Metacarcinus magister | reverse complement strand
AGAGAGAGGATGAGAGAGAGTCGTGTTGATACATCCTCCTCCTCCTCTTTCTCCTCCTCCTCCTCCGCCTCCGCCTCCGCCTCCATCGCCTCCTCCTCCTCCTCCTCCTCCTCCTCCTCCTCCTCCTCCTCCTCCTCCTCCTCCTCCTCCTCCTCCTCCTCCTCCTCCTCCTCCTCCTCCTCCTCCTCCTCCTCCTCCTCCTCCTTTACCTCAGACTTGTAGAGAATATAGAAGTAGAGTAGCTACACAGGCAACCTTGTAAGGCCCACCAGGGCTGTTGTTGCCTGTTATTCCTTTGTATTCCTTTGTATTCCTCCTCCTCCTTGGGGAGACGAGGTTGGTAGGAGACTCCATCCTTTGTGGACAGCTGATTGAGTTCAGTGGCCGTGCCCCAAATAATAGGAAGCGTTACTGTATTCCAGGAGCCAGGCTTGACGACATAACAGAAGTATGCGGAGAGCTCACCAGTGAAGCAGATGATAACACTCTTTTTATCATCCACGCAGGAACGAACGATGTGTCATCCACAGGACCTGAGGAGTTGTTGGAGAAGTACAGGAAGATGATCCGCCAGTTCAGGACAAAGACTAATAACATTGTTAGTTGAGGCATTCTTCCCAGGATGGGTGCTGACTGGAACTCCTACGGCAAGGCGAGCACCATTAATAACAGACTTGATTCTCTCTGTTCACAGGAAGGTGTTGACTTTGTAAACCTGTGGGATGACTTTTATAATGAACCACTTCTTTTCCAGTACGACGGACTGCACCTAAACAGTGTTGGGGATGCACGCTTGGGCAGACTTTTCAGTGACCAAGTTTTTCTCTATAGGTCAAAAAACGCCGAGCAGATGAGAGCAGCAACGACGTGTGATGCCACCGCTGATCCAAATACTAATGTCACTACCGATCCAAATAGTAAAGTTTGTTATGTAAATCCTCCTCCACTTCTTTCTCCACAATACCATGAAAGAATAATAATAATAATAATAATAAAAAGAATGAAAAAAGATAATAGGTTAGTAATTTAATCATCTTTAATTGTACAGCATAATACCTTCTTAATTACTATAATATAATTAGGCCACGACCAATTGCACTATTAATTAATGTTCAAAATTTTACGTCATTAGGTTTTGTGTTACACAACTAACAATGATTAATTAACTCAAGGTATATCTTATTTATCTATTTATTTATTTATTGTTTTCATTTTTATTTATTTTTATTATTATTATCTATGATTTTGTGCAAACATTCATCTTAATAATTATTGATCCTGTATTCTGTTATTTAACATACATGAGTGAGAGGTTGGAGTTGAGGTGGAGGTTGGAGTTGAGGTGGAGGTTGTGGTGGTGGTTGAGGAGTATAATGATTAGATACGAATTTGATACTACCTCAATATTCTCGTCATCTCGGTTTGGCAAGTTGGAGTATTAGCATATATATTAAACCATGACTTGTGCCAAGGGCAACCTAAGTAAGGAGAGCAATCACGAGGACCAACTCGAGGACCAGCTCGAGGACCACCTCGAGGACCAGCACGGTGAGTCTGTGCTCGGCAGGGCAGGCAACACTCTCAAGAGGAAGCTGCCTTGCCCTGCCGGGGACACAGAGGCGAGCACCGCGGCCAAGACTCGAAGGTACTCTGCAAGTGACGCTGTGACGTGTGTCACCGTGCCTTCAAGTGTCACCAAGAGGCGAGCGGTGAGTGAGTGTGGGTTCGAACCCCGCACCAAGAAGCAGCGAGGGGGGACGCGCCCCCTCAACACCCCCCGCACCCCCGCCACCAAGAGGACGTGCCCGCTGCCCTCACCCTCCACGGACTGTTGCCCCGAGGGTAAGAGGCTCAAGGTAGAGGCTGAGTCCTTGTCCTTGTCCTTGCCTAAGAATAAGAGTGTGAAGGGGACCAGTGACAGGGAAAGTGACAGCGACAGCGACTTTGACAGCGAGTCCCCGGATGAAGTGGAGGCAGCCCTGCGTGCGTTGGGCGTGCGTGTGTTGGGCCGGCAGGAGGTGCGTGCCATGACTGGTGTGCGTTGTGAGGTGCTTGGTGAAGGTGCGTTCGGGTCTTGCATCAAGACTCAACACCCGGACACTGGTGCGCCGCTGGTCATCAAGACCCTGTACCAAGCTGACCTGCGCGCCCTGCTGGAGGAGACATCCAACCTGCACCACCTGCAGGTGGAGGGCGTGCAGCGGCTGGTGGGCGTGTGCGTGCAGGACGCGCAGATCGTGAGTCACTTTGCAGGCGAGGCCTTGGACCAGTACTTCTATGGTCGCCAAGTACCGCTGCAGGACGCCGCAGCGGTGTTCGTGCAGGTGTGTCGTGCCCTGCAGCGTGTGGTGAGCTGCGGCTACAGCCACGCCGACCTGCACGCAGGCAACGTGTGTGTGTTGCAGGGCAGCAAAGGCCCCGTGGCCACCGTCATTGACCTTGGCCTGGCGTGCCCTTTGGGTCCGCGTACACACGAGGACGAGGACGTGCACAGCCTCGCTCAGATGATGGACTCCCTGTTAGAGCCAGACAGGACGTGCGAACAACACCCTCTGGTGGGTGACCTCATCACCTGGATCGACGCCGCCGCCTTGTGCAAGCCTGACTCTAAGCCTCAACCTCACCAGAGTCTGGAAGCACTCGAACACGTGCTCACCGCCATCTTGGAGCACACAGAACACCTGGTGTTGCACACCGAGCGAGGCCACGACCATACACCACAAAACAAGAACAGCGTGTGTTCAATGTTCACTGTTGTATTCGAGGACAATTAAGTCTGCCAACGAGGCCACGCGAGGCCAAGCACCTCACACTCAAACACACATCGGGAATCTACTGAAATATGTACTTTAATCAAACAAGCCTAACTTGATCTCTCTCTCTCTCTCTCTCTCTCTCTCTCTCTCTCTCTCTCTCTCTCTCTCTCTCTCTCTCTCTCTCTCTCTCTCTCTCTCTCTCTCTCTCTCTCGACACGTGGAGAAGAAAATATATTGATAAATACAAGAAGAGAGAAAAGATAGAAGAACGGAAGGAATAAAATATAACAAAGAAAATAATAATGGAAATATATTCTTAATGTATAAAAATGTATAAAAAAATGTTTTTTATAATAAATAAAGTGAAATTATTATTGTTGTTATTATTATCATCATTATTATTACTATTATCATTATCATTAATATAAGGATCGTGAAGAAGAATACCAAGAAAAAGAGGACAAGAGGAAATTGATGTTTACCAAATAAACGAAATATTAGACTGATTTCCATTTACATTAATTTCTATATATAATTCCACATCATTTCTTTTTTTCTTTTTTTTTGTCTCGGGTAAAGACTTTCCTTTCAATAACTACTACTACTACTACTACTACTACTAATACTACTACTACTACTACTACTACTACTACTACTACAACAGCTGCTACTGATCCACTCCCAACTAACCTAACCTAACCTAACCTAACTTAACTTAACCTAACCTTTTACCTATAGAGGGAAGGAAGACTGTATGTGAATGATAAAGAATGGAAGTCATCTCGACCTAAGGGGAAGAGAAAGGGAGACAGGGAAGAGAGAAGGGGAAGGGAATGAGGAAGAATTAGCGTTACGAATGAAGATGGAAAGGAAGATAGATGAGAAAGGGGAGGATAATGGAAGGGGAAGAGTAAGAGAATTTGATGATTTAAGAGAAGGAATAAAGAAAGGTTGTGTGTGTGTGTGTGTGTGTGTGTGTGTGTGTGTGTGTGTGTGTGTGTGTGTGTGTGTGTGTGTGTGTAAAAACGTCTCCACCAATATTTATTTCAATGGCATCACTGAGGGTGATGGCAGCCTGCCCCGGCCTCACCGCAGGTTGCTGTGACGTTCAGCCTGCTGGGGAAGGAAAAGTAGAGTGTTTGTGTATGTGGGTGTATGTGTGTGTGTGCCTAAGGAGCGTCGGGGTCTAGTGCTTGGGGGTGGTTGGTGATGGCAGCAGCATTGCCTCGCACCACAGCCAGGCTGACCCTCTGTCGCAGCCAGCAGGTTTCCCGTGTGTCTCCTGTCTCTGCTGCTATCCGCTTACCCAGCTCCTGCAGGATCTTGCGAGAAACTGGGCCGAGCACTCCCGACGTCTCGACCGCCAGCGGATCGAAGCGGTAGCGTGTTGAGAGTGCCGCATAGCGATGCCGTATGCGCTGTTCGGCTGCTTGGGCTGCGGCACCGGGTTTTGTGGTGAAGTTGGTGACGTGCGTGGTGCCAAAGGTGTTGCTGCACGTCACGTCCCACACCAGCGATCGGCCTCCACTGAAGGGGTAAAGGGTCACTCCGTCCGGTCCGTCCTCCTCACTTTCTCGAAAGCTTTTAGAGATATTGGAAATATCATTGCAGAATCTGATACACCTAATTAAACTGTACAACTGTGATTATGAATATTTGTTCTATGACTAACAATTACGCAGTAAAATGAAACTTAATATTTATATAAAAACATGATTTTCCTCCTCATTTTCTCGAAAGCTATTAGAGATATTGAAAATATCACTGCAACATCTGATAGACCTAATTGAACTGTAAAACTGACATTATGAAAATTTGTTCTATGACTAATAATTACGCAGTAAAATAAAACCGTATTTTTATATAAAAACATGACTTTCCTCGTCATTTTCTCGAAAGCTATTAGAGATATTGGAAATATAATCGCAGCATCTGATACACCTAATTAAACTGTACAACTCTCATTATGAATATTTGTTCTATGACTAATAATTACGCAGTAAAATGAAACTTAATATTTATTTAAAAACATGAATTTCCTCCTCATTTTCCCGAAAGCTATTAGAGACATTAGAAATATCATTGCAGCATCTGATACATCTAATTAAACTGTACAACTGTCATTATGAATATTTGTTCTATGACTAATAATTACGCAGTAAAATGAAACTTAATATTTATATAAAAACATGAATTTCCTCCACATTTTCTTGAAATCTATTAGAGATATTGGAAATATCATTGCAGCATCTGGTAGACCTAATTAAACTGTAAAACTGAAATTATGAATATTTGTTCTATGACTAATAATTACGTAGTAAAATGAAACTTAATATTTATATAAAAACATGAATTTCCTACTCATTTTCTCGAAATCTATTAGAGATATTGGAAATATCATTGCAGCATCTGATAGACCTAATTAAACTGTAAAACTGAAATTATGAATATTTGTTCTATGACTAATAATTACGCAGTAAAATGAAACTTAATATTTATATAAAAACATGACTTTCCTCCTCATTTTCCCAAAAGCTATTAGAAATATTGGAAATATCATTGCAGTCTCTGATACACCTAATTAAATTGTACAACTGTAATTATGAATATTTGTTTTATGACTAATAATTACGCAGTAAAATGAAACTTAATATTTATATAAAAACATGACTTTCCTTCTCATTTTCCCGAAAGCTTTTAGAGATATTGGAAATATCATTGCAGCATCTGATACACCTAATTAAACTGTACAACTCTCATTATGAATATTTGTTCTATGACTAATAATTACGCAGTAAAATGAAACTTAATATTTATATAAAAACATGATTTTCCTCCTCATTTTCTCGAAAGCTATTAGAGATATTGGAAATATCATTGCAGCATCTGATAGACCAAATTCAAATCTACTACTGTCATTATGAATATTTTCACTAGTACTAATAAATACTGAATTTTAATTTTTTTTAAATTACTTTCTTCCTCGTTTTCTCGAAAGCTATTAGAGATATTGGAAATAGCATTGCATCATCTGATACATTTAATTCAACTGTACAACTGATATTATGAATATTGGTTCTATGACTAATAATTGCGCAGTAAAATAAAACCATATTTTTATATAATAACATGACTTTCCTCGTCATTTTCTTGAAAGCTATTAGAGATATTGGAAATATAATTGCAGCATCTGATAGACCTAATTAAACTCTACAACTGATATTATGAATATTTGTTCTATGACTAATAATTACGCAGTAAAATGAAACTTAATATTTATTTAAAAACATGACTTTCCTCCTCATATTTTCGAAAGCTATTAGAGATATTGGAAAAATCATTGCAGCAGCTGATACACCTAATTAAACTGTACAACTGATATTATGAATATTTTTTCTATGACTAATAATTACGCAGTAAAATGAAACAATATATATTTAAAAATATGAATTTCCTCCTCATTTTCCCGAAAGCTATTAGAGATATTGGAAATATCATTGCAGCATCTGATACACCAAATTAAACTGTACAACTGTCATTATGAATATTTGTTCTATGACTAACAATTACGCAGTAAAATTAAACTTAATATTTATTTAAAAACATGACTTTCCTCCTCATTTTCTCGAAAGCTATTAGAGATATTGGAAATATCATTACAGCATCTGATGCACCAAATTAAACTGTACAACTGTCATTATGCATATTTGTTCTATGACTAACAATTACGCAGTAAAATTAAACTTAATATTTATTTAAAAACATAACTTTCCTCCTCATTTCCTAGAAAGCTATTAGAGATATTGGAAATATCATTGCAGCATCTGATACACCTAATTAAACTGTACAACTGTCATTATTAATATTTGTTCTATGACTAATAATTACGCAGTAAAATGAAACTTAATATTTATATAAAAACATAAATTTCCTCCTCATTTTCTCGAAAGTTATTAGAGATATTGGAAATATCATTGAAGCATCTGATTGACCTAATTAAACTGTAAAACTGAAATTATGAATATTTGTTCTATGACTAATAATTACGCAGTAAAATGAAACTTAATATTTATATAAAAACATGACTTTCCTCCTCATTTTCCCGAAAGCTATTAGAAATATTGGAAATATCATTGCAGCATCTGATACACATAATTAAACTGTCCAACTGTAATTATTAATATTTGTTTTATGACTAATAATTACGCAGTAAAATGAAACTTAATAATTATATAAAAACATGACTTTCCTCCTCATTTTCCCAAAAGCTATTAGAGATATTGGAAATATCATTGCAGCATCTGATACACCTAATTAAACTGTACAACTGTCATTATGAATATTTGTTCTATGACTAATAATTACGCAGTAAAATGAAAATTAATATTTATATATAAACATGACTTTCCTCCTCATTTTCCCGAAAGCTATTAGAGATATTGGAAATAACATTGCAGCATCTGATACACCTAATTAAACTGTAAAACTGAAATTATGAATATTTGTACTATGACTAATAATTACGCAGTAAAATTAAACTTAATATTTATATAAAAACATGACTTTCCTCCACATTTTCTCGAAAGCTATTAGAGATATTGGAAATATCATTGCATCATCTGATACACCTAATTAAACTGTACAACTGATATTATGAATATTTTTTCTATGGCTAATAATTACGCAGTAAAAGGAAACTTATTATTTATATATAAACATGACTTTCCTCCTCATTTTCTCGAAAGCTATTAGAGATATTGGAAATATCATTACAGCATCTAATACACCTAATTAAACTGTACAACTGTCATTATGAATATTTGTTCTATGATTAATAATTACGCAGTAAAATGAAACTTCATTTTATATAAAAACATGAATTTCCCCCGCATTTTCTCGAAAGCTATTAGAGATATTGGAAATATCATTGCATCATCTGATACACCTAATTAAACTGTACAACTCTCATTATGAATATTTGTTGTATGACTAATAATTACGCAGTAAAATGAAACTTAATATTTATATAAAAACATGATTTTCCTCCTCATTTTCTCGAAAGATATCAGAGATATTGAAAATATCACTGCCGCATCTGATAGACCTAATTAAACTGTAAAACTGACATTATGAATATTTGTTCTATGACTAATAATTACGCAGTAAAATGAAACTATATATTTATATAAAAACATGACATTCCTCCTCATTTTCTCGAAAGCTATTAGAGATATTGGAAATATCATTGCAGCATCTGATAGACCTGATCAAAATCTACTACTGTCATTATGAATATTTTCACTAGTACTAATAAATACTGAATTTTACTTTTTTTTAAATTACTTTCTTCCTCGTTTTCTCGAAAGCTATTAGAGATATTGGAAATATCATTGCATCATCTGATTCACCTAATTCAACTGTACAACTGATATTATGAATATTTGTTCTATGACTAATAATTACGCAGTAAAATAAAGCCGTATTTTTATATAAAAACATGACTTTCCTCGTCATTTTCTCGAAAGCTATTAGAGATATTGGAAATATAATCGCAGCATCTGATACACCTAATTAAACTGTACAATTCTCATTATGAATATTTGTTCTATGACTAATAATTACGCAGTAAAATGAAACTTAATATTTATATAAAAACATGACTTTCCTCCTCATTTTCTCGAAAGCTATTAGAGATATTGGAAATATCATTGCAGCAGCTGATACACCTAATTAAACTGTACAACTGATATTATGAATATTTTTTCTATGACTAATAATTACGCAGTAAAATGAAACTTAATATTTATTTAAAAACATGAATTTCCTCCTCATTTTCCCGAAAGCTATTAGAGATATTGGAAATATCATTGCAGCATCTAATACACCTAATTAAACTGTAAAACTGTCATTATGAATATTTGTTCTATGACTAATAATTACGCAGTAAAATGAAACTTAATATTTATATAAAAACATGAATTTCCTCCTCATTTTCTTGAAATCTATTAAAGATATTGGAAATATCATTGCAGCATCTGATAGACCTAATTAAACTGTAAAACTGAAATTATGAATATTTGTTCCATGACTAATAATTACGCAGTAAAATGAAACTTAATATTTATATAAAAACATGATTTTCCTCCTCATTTTCTCGAAATCTTTTAGAGATATTGGAAATATCATTGCAGCATCTGATAGACCTAATTAAACTGTAAAACTGAAATTATGAATATTTGTTCTATGACTAATAATTACGCAGAAAAATGAAACTTATTATTTATATAAAAACATGACTTTCCTCCTCATTTTCCAAAAAGCTATTAGAAATATTGGAAATATCATTGCAGTCCCTGATACCCCTAATTAAACTGTACAACTGTAATTATGAATATTTGTTTTATGACTAATAATTACGCAGTAAAATGAAACTTAATATTTATATAAAAACATGACTTTCCTCCTCATTTTCCCGAAAGCTATTAGAGATATTGGAAATATCATTGCAGCATCTGATACACCTAATTAAACTGTATAACTCTCATTATGAATATTTTTTCTATGACTAATAATTGCGCAGTTAAATGAAACTTAATATTTATATAAAAACATGATTTTCCCCCTCATTTTCTCGAAAGCTATTAGAAATATTGGAAATATCATTGCAGCATCTGATAGACCAATTTAAAGTCTACTACTGTCATTATGAATATTTTCACTAGTACTAATAAATACTGAATTTTACTTTTTTTTAAATTACTTTCTTCCTCGTTTTCTCGAAAGCTATTAGAGATATTGGAAATATCATTGCATAATCTCATACATCTAATTCAACTGTACAACCGATATTATGAATATTGGTTCTATGACTAATAATTGCGCAGTAAAATAAAACCATATTTTTATATAATAACATGACTTTCCTCGTCATTTTCTTGAAAGCTATTAGAGATATTGGAAATATAATTGCAGCATCTGATAGACCTAATTAAACTGTACAACTGATATTATGAATATTTGTTCTATGACTAATACTTACGCAGTAAAATGAAACTTAATATTTATTTAAAAACATGACTTTCCTCCTCATTTTTTCGAAAGCTATTAGAGATATTGGAAATATCATTGCAGCATCTGATACACCAAATTAAACTGTACAACTGTTATTATGAATATTTGTTCTATGACTAACAATTACGCAGTAAAATTAAACTTAATATTTATTTAAAAACATGACTTTCCTCCTCATTTTCTCGAAAGCTATTAGAGATATTGGAAATATCATTACAGCATCTGATGCACCAAATTAAACTGTACAACTGTCATTATGCATATTTGTTCTATGACTAACAATTACGCAGTAAAATTAAACTTAATATTTATTTAAAAACATAACTTTTCTCCTCATTTCCTCGAAAGCTATTAGAGATATTGGAAATATCATTGCAGCATCTGATACACCTAATTAAACTGTACAACTGTCATTATTAATATTTGTTCTATGACTAATAATTACGCAGTAAAATGAAACTTAATATTTATATAAAAACATGAATTTCCTCCTAATTTTCTCGAAAGTTATTAGAGATATTGGAAATATCATTCAAGCATCTGATAGACCTAATTAAACTGTAAAACTGACATTATGAATATTTGTTCTATGACTAATAATTACGCAGTAAAATGAAACTATATATTTATATAAAAACATGATATTCCTCTTCATTTTCTCGAAAGCTATTAGAGATATTTGAAATATCATTGCAGCATCTGATAGACCTGATTAAAATCTACTACTGTCATTATGAATATTTTCACTAGTACTAATAAATACTGAATTTTACTTTTTTTTAAATTACTTTCTTCCTCGTTTTCTCGAAAGCTATTAGAGATATTGGAAATATCATTGCATCATCTGATTAACCTAATTCAACTGTACAACTGATATTATGAATATTTGTTCTATGACTAATAATTCAGCAGTAAAATAAAACCGTATTTTTATATAAAAACGTGACTTTCCTCGTCATTTTCTCGAAAGCGATTAGAGATATTGGAAATATCATTGCAGCATCTGATACACCTAATTAAACTGTACAACTCTCATTATGAATATTTGTTCTATGACTAATGATTACGCAGTAAAATGAAACTATATATTTATATAAAAACATGACATTCCTCCTCATTTTCTCGAAAGCTATTAGAGATATTGGAAATATCATTGCAGCATCTGATAGACCTGATCAAAATCTACTACTGTCATTATGAATATTTTCACTAGTACTAATAAATACTGAATTTTACTTTTTTTTTAATTACTTTCTTCCTCGTTTTCTCGAAAGCTATTAGAGATATTGGAAATATCATTGCATCATCTGATTCACCTAATTCAACTGTACAACTGATATTATGAATATTTGTTCTATGACTAATAATTACGCAGTAAAATAAAACCGTATTTTTATATAAAAACATGACTTTCCTCGTCATTTTCTCGAAAGCTATTAGAGATATTGGAAATATAATCGCAGCATCTGATACACCTAATTAAACTGTACAATTCTCATTATGAATATTTGTTCTATGACTAATAATTACGCAGTAAAATGAAACTTAATATTTATATAAAAACATGACTTTCCTCCTCATTTTCTCGAAAGCTATTAGAGATATTGGAAATATCATTGCAGCAGCTGATACACCTAATTAAACTGTACAACTGATATTATGAATATTTTTTCTATGACTAATAATTACGCAGTAAAATGAAACTTAATATTTATTTAAAAACATGAATTTCCTCCTCATTTTCCCGAAAGCTATTAGAGATATTGGAAATATCATTGCAGCATCTAATACACCTAATTAAACTGTAAAACTGTCATTATGAATATTTGTTCTATGACTAATAATTACGCAGTAAAATGAAACTTAATATTTATATAAAAACATGAATTTCCTCCTCATTTTCTTGAAATCTATTAGAGATATTGGAAATATCATTGCAGCATCTGATAGACCTAATTAAACTGTAAAACTGAAATTATGAATATTTGTTCCATGACTAATAATTACGCAGTAAAATGAAACTTAATATATATATAAAAACATGATTTTCCTCCTCATTTTCTCGAAATCTTTTAGAGATATTGGAAATATCATTGCAGCATCTGATAGACCTAATTAAACTGTAAAACTGAAATTATGAATATTTGTTCTATGACTAATAATTACGCAGAAAAATTAAACTTAATATTTATATAAAAACATGACTTTCCTCCTCATTTTCCCAAAAGCTATTAGAAATATTGGAAATATCATTGCAGTCCCTGATACCCCTAATTAAACTGTACAACTGTAATTATGAATATTTGTTTTATGACTAATAATTACGCAGTAAAATGAAACTTAATATTTATATAAAAACATGACTTTCCTCCTCATTTTCCCGAAAGCTATTAGAGATATTGGAAATATCATTACAGCATCTGATACACCTAATTAAACTGTATAACTCTCATTATGAATATTTTTTTTATGACTAATAATTGCGCAGTTAAATGAAACTTAATATTTATATAAAAACATGATTTTCCCCCTCATTTTCTCGAAAGCTATTAGAGATATTGGAAATATCATTGCAGCATCTGATAGACCAAATTAAAGTCTACTACTGTCATTATGAATATTTTCACTAGTACTAATAAATACTGAATTTTACTTTTTTTTAAATTACTTTCTTCCTCGTTTTCTCGAAAGCTATTAGAGATATTGGAAATATCATTGCATAATCTCATACATCTAATTCAACTGTACAACCGATATTATGAATATTGGTTCTATGACTAATAATTGCGCAGTAAAATAAAACCATATTTTTATATAATAACATGACTTTCCTCGTCATTTTCTTGAAAGCTATTAGAGATATTGGAAATATAATTGCAGCATCTGATAGACCTAATTAAACTGTACAACTGATATTATGAATATTTGTTCTATGACTAATACTTACGCAGTAAAATGAAACTTAATATTTATTTAAAAACATGAATTTCCTCCTCATTTTTTCGAAAGCTATTAGAGATATTGGAAATATCATTGCAGCATCTGATACACCAAATTAAACTGTACAACTGTATTATGAATATTTGTTCTATGACTAACAATTACGCAGTAAAATTAAACTTAATATTTATTTAAAAACATGACTTTCCTCCTCATTTTCTCGAAAGCTATTAGAGATATTGGAAATATCATTACAGCATCTGATGCACCAAATTAAACTGTACAACTGTCATTATGCATATTTGTTCTATGACTAACAATTACGCAGTAAAATTAAACTTAATATTTATTTAAAAACATAAATTTTCTCCTCATTTCCTCGAAAGCTATTAGAGATATTGGAAATATCATTGCAACATCTGATACACCTAATTAAACTGTACAACTGTCATTATTAATATTTGTTCTATGACTAATAATTACGCAGTAAAATGAAACTTAATATTTATATAAAAACATGAATTTCCTCCTCATTTTCTCGAAAGTTATTAGAGATATTGGAAATATCATTCAAGCATCTGATAGACCTAATTAAACTGTAAAACTGACATTATGAATATTTGTTCTATGACTAATAATTACGCAGTAAAATGAAACTATATATTTATATAAAAACATGATATTCCTCTTCATTTTCTCGAAAGCTATTAGAGATATTTGAAATATCATTGCAGCATCTGATAGACCTGATTAAAATCTACTACTGTCATTATGAATATTTTCACTAGTACTAATTAATACTGAATTTTACTTTTTTTTAAATTACTTTCTTCCTCGTTTTCTCGAAAGCTATTAGAGATATTGGAAATATCATTGCATCATCTGATTAACCTAATTCAACTGTACAACTGATATTATGAATATTTGTTCTATGACTAATAATTACGCAGTAAAATAAAACCATATTTTTATATAAAAACGTGACTTTCCTCGTCATTTTCTCGAAAGCGATTAGAGATATTGGAAATATCATTGCAGCATCTGATACACCTAATTAAACTGTACAACTCTCATTATGAATATTTGTTCTATGACTAATAATTACGCAGTAAAATGAAACTAAATATTTATATAAAAACATGACTTTCCTCCTCATTTTCTCGAAAGCTATTAGAGATATTGGAAATATCATTGCAGCAGCTGATACACCTAATTAAACTGTACAACTGATATTATGAATATTTTTTCTATGACTAATGATTACGCAGTAAAATGAAACTTAGTATTTATATAAAAACATGAATTTCCTCCTCATTTTCTCGAAATCCATTAGAGATATTGGAAATATCATTGCAGCATCTGATAGACCTAATTAAACTGTAAAACTGAAATTATGAATATTTGTTCTATGACTAATAATTACGCAGTAAAATGAAACTTAATATTTATATAAAAGAGTGGATTTCCTCCTCATTTTCTCGAAATCTATTAGAGATATTGGAAATATCATTGCAGCATCTGATAGACCTAATTAAACTGTAAAACTGAAATTATGAATATTTGTTCTATGACTAATAATTACGCAGTAAAATGAAACTTAATATTTATATAAAAACATGACTTTCCTCCTCATTTTCCCAAAAGCTATTAGAAATATTGGAAATATCATTGCAGTCTCTGATACACCTAATTAAACTGTATAACTGTAATTATTAATATTTGTTTTATGACTAATAATTACGCAGTAAAATGAAACTTAATATTTATATAAAAACATGACTTTCCTCCTCATTTTCCCGAAAGCTATTAGAGATATTGGAAATATCATTGCTGCATCTGATACACCTAATTAAACTGTGCAACTCTCATTATGAATATTTTTTCTATGACTAATAATTATGCAGTAAAATGAAACTTAATATTTATATAAAAACATGATTTTCCTCCTCATTTTCTCGAAAGCTATTAGAGATATTGGAAATATCATTGCAGCATCTAATAGACCAAATTAAAATCTACTACTGTCATTATTATTATTTTCACTAGTACTAATAAATACTGAATTTTACTTTTTTTTAAATTAATTTCTTCCTCGTTTTCTCGAAAGCTATTAGAGATATTGGAAATATCATTGCATCATCTGATACACCTATATCAACTGTACAACTGATATTATGAATATTTGTTATATGACTAATAATTACGCAGTAAAATAAAACCATATTTTTATATA
>JAPQNM010000002.1:20449569-20454569 GCA_029783475.1 Metacarcinus magister | reverse complement strand
GTGTCACCAAGAGGCGAGCGGTGAGTGAGTGTGGGTTCGAACCCCGCACCAAGAAGCAGCGAGGGGGGACGCGCCCCCTCAACACCCCCCGCACCCCCGCCACCAAGAGGACGTGCCCGCTGCCCTCACCCTCCACGGACTGTTGCCCCGAGGGTAAGAGGCTCAAGGTAGAGGCTGAGTCCTTGTCCTTGCCTAAGAATAAGAGTGTGAAGGGGACCAGTGACAGGGAAAGTGACAGCGACAGCGACTTTGACAGCGAGTCCCCGGATGAAGTGGAGGCAGCCCTGCGTGCGTTGGGCGTGCGTGTGTTGGGCCGGCAGGAGGTGCGTGCCATGACTGGTGTGCGTTGTGAGGTGCTTGGTGAAGGTGCGTTCGGGTCTTGCATCAAGACTCAACACCCGGACACTGGTGCGCCGCTGGTCATCAAGACCCTGTACCAAGCTGACCTGCGCGCCCTGCTGGAGGAGACATCCAACCTGCACCACCTGCAGGTGGAGGGCGTGCAGCGGCTGGTGGGCGTGTGCGTGCAGGACGCGCAGATCGTGAGTCACTTTGCAGGCGAGGCCTTGGACCAGTACTTCTATGGTCGCCAAGTACCGCTGCAGGACGCCGCAGCGGTGTTCGTGCAGGTGTGTCGTGCCCTGCAGCGTGTGGTGAGCTGCGGCTACAGCCACGCCGACCTGCACGCAGGCAACGTGTGTGTGTTGCAGGGCAGCAAAGGCCCCGTGGCCACCGTCATTGACCTTGGCCTGGCGTGCCCTTTGGGTCCGCGTACACACGAGGACGAGGACGTGCACAGCCTCGCTCAGATGATGGACTCCCTGTTAGAGCCAGACAGGACGTGCGAACAACACCCTCTGGTGGGTGACCTCATCACCTGGATCGACGCCGCCGCCTTGTGCAAGCCTGACTCTAAGCCTCAACCTCACCAGAGTCTGGAAGCACTCGAACACGTGCTCACCGCCATCTTGGAGCACACAGAACACCTGGTGTTGCACACCGAGCGAGGCCACGACCATACACCACAAAACAAGAACAGCGTGTGTTCAATGTTCAATGTTGTATTCGAGGACAATTAAGTCTGCCAACGAGGCCACGCGAGGCCAAGCACCTCACACTCAAACACACATCGGGAATCTACTGAAATATGTACTTTAATCAAACAAGCCTAACTTGATCTCTCTCTCTCTCTCTCTCTCTCTCTCTCTCTCTCTCTCTCTCTCTCTCTCTCTCTCTCTCTCTCTCTCTCTCTCTCTCTCTCTCTCTCGAGACGTGGAGAAGAAAATATATTGATAAATACAAGAAGAGAGAAAAGATAGAAGAAGGGAAGGAATAAAATAGAACAAAGAAAATAATAATGGAAATATATTCTTAATGTATAAAAATGTATAAAAAAATGTTTTTTATAATAAATAAAGTCAAATTATTATTGTTGTTATTATTATCATCATTATTATTACTATTATCATTATCATTAATATAAGGATCGTGAAGAAGAATACCAAGAAAAAGAGGACAAGAGGAAATTGATGTTTACCAAATAAACGAAATATTAGACAGATTTCCATTTACATTAATTTCTATATATAATTCCACATCATTTCTTTTTTTCTTTTTTTTTGTCTCGGGTAAAGACTTTCCTTTGAATAACTACTACTACTACTACTACTACTACTACTACTACTACTACTACTACTACTACTACTACTACTACTACTACTACTACTACTACAACAGCTGCTACTGATCCACTCCCAACTAACCTAACCTAACCTAACCTAACTTAACTTAACCTAACCTTTTACCTATAGAGGGAAGGAAGACTGTATGTGAATGATAAAGAATGGAAGTCATCTCGACCTAAGGGGAAGAGAAAGGGAGACAGGGAAGAGAGAAGGGGAAGGGAATGAGGAAGAATTAGCGTTACGAATGAAGATGGAAAGGAAGATAGATGAGAAAGGGGAGGATAATGGAAGGGGAAGAGTAAGAGAATTTGATGATTTAAGAGAAGGAATAAAGAAAGGTTGTGTGTGTGTGTGTGTGTGTGTGTGTGTGTGTGTGTGTGTGTGTGTGTGTGTGTGTGTGTGTGTGTGTGTGTGTGTGTGTGTGTGTGTGTTATTCCGCTCTATCCTTTGTTTTCGTTGTTTTTTTTTTTTCTCTCTCTCTCTCTCTCTCTCTCTCTCTCTCTCTCTCTCTCTCTCTCCTCTCTCTCTCTCCTCTCTCTCTCTCTCCTCTCTCTCTCTCTCTCTCTCTCTCTCTCTCTCTCTCTCTCTCTCTCTCTCTCTCTCTCTCTCTCTCTCTCTCTCTCTAACAAAACAATAAATTAATATATATAGTAGTCTAATGAGCCAGAAAGGATATATAAGATGTAAGGAAAGCCTCATTTCATTCATTAATACGTGTCATAAACAGACCACAGAGAGAGAGAGAGAGAGAGAGAGAGAGAGAGAGAGAGAGAGAGAGAGAGAGAGAGAGAGAGAGAGAGAGAGAGAGAGATATTACCCTACCATATGCTAAGGACAGTATGTGAGGTATGGTGTGGTGTGGTGTGGTGTGGTATTGGGGTATGTGTTGGGAGTATGTTGGGGGTATGTTGGGGGTATGTTGGGAGTATGTTGGGGGTATGTTGGGGGGTATGTTGGGGGTATGTTGGGGGTATGTTGAGGGTGTGGTGGTGGTGGTGGTGGGTGGGGGGGGACGAAGCCTCTCTATCTGTACCCTAATGAGCTAAGTTTGTCAGTCGTGTATCACATCAAACAGCCAGCACAGATAGGCAAAGTTTGTGACGGAGGAGGAGGAGTGGGAGGAGGAGGAGGAGGAGGAGGAGGAGGAGGAGGAGGAGGAGGAGGAGGAGGAGGAGGAGGAGGAGGAGGAGGAAGAGGAGGGAAAAAATGAAGATCCATGGAGGGAATTTATCATGAAGATCTGGTGAAATATCGCGCCCTTTGTGAGAGAGAGAGAGAGAGAGAGAGAGAGAGAGAGAGAGAGAGAGAGAGAGAGAGAGAGAGAGAGAGAGAGAGAGAGAGAGAGAGAGAGAGAAAGTATAAAAAATTAAATAGCACACAGATCGACATGAGAAACAGGAAATTATACAAAGAGTGAACAATTAGAACGAAAAAAAAAAGAATAAAAAGATAAAGACAAAGAAGAGAGGAAAAAATTAACACAAAAGGAAATGAAACGAGAGAAGAAAAGGAAAATGAGGGAAAGGAAAGAGAGAGAGAGAGAGAGAGAGAGAGAGAGAGAGAGAGAGAGAGAGAGAGAGAGAGAGAGAGAGAGAGAGAGAGAGAGAGAGAGAGAGAGAGAGAGAGAGAGAGAGAGAGAGAGAGAGAGAGAGAGGAAGGAAAGGAAGGAAAGAAGGCGAGGGATAAAGTGTAAAGAGGAAAATTATCAGTAACGAAGAAGAAGTAAAATAAATAAGAAGAATGGAAAGAAGGAAAGAAGGAGGAAGTGAATAGAAAAAAGGAAAAATAAGGGAAAAAAAGGAAGGGAAATGTTTCTTTATATCACTGATGGACAACTAAGACACCATTTTTTTCCCGCTCCAGGAAATACAATAGGAAAAAAATATGAGGGGAAATATGTCACCTAGGAAATGGATTCGTTCAACCAGAAAAAATAATTGATGACGATAAATAAAAGTGATGAGTTACGTATATTAATTTGATTTGTATACCCGTTAATAAGGCAGAAAGGATGAGGAGGAAGAGACGACATGCTAATGATGATGATGATGATGATGATGATGATGATGATGAGGATGATAAATAGTAATGTGTGCAGAAAGAACAAGAACAAGAACAATAATAAATACAAGAATAAGAACAATAATGCAAATAAATGAAAGCATGACAATAAATGAATAAATAATGTCAATATAAATAGTGAAAAGAACGGGAAAATCAGATCATATTTTTGTACCTACAGTTTTTATTGCAATTTTTATCCAATTTTGTAAACATTCTTTTTTTTTCTATTTATAATGATTTTTTTTAGTATATATTACGTCATATTAAATTTTTTTCTCTTTATTTTTAGGTTAATTTATTTAGTTATATTTCAAAAACCTCTAAAAAAAATAAATATAAAACAGACAAAATAACACAGACATACATCATCAAATTTAACCTTTATTTATCTATCTATTTATTCATTTATTTTAACCCGGAAAGTCATATTCTGATAAACATTAAATAAAAATAAATAACACGTAAAAAAAATATAGCATTCAAAGGAAAATTGATGAACTCTCTCGAAACTTTTTAATGAAACTTGCAATTGGTGTGATTCTGTGAAATAAAAATTGTTATATGATACCTTTCAAGCCGTGGGCGTGTATGTATGTGTGTGTGTGTGTGTGTGTGTGTGTGTGTGTGTGTGTGTGTGTGTGTGTGTGTGTGTGTGTGTGTGTGTGTGTGTGTGTGTGTGTGTGTGTGTGTGTGTGTGTGTGTGTGTGTGTGTGTGTGTGTGTGTGTTGTAGTAGTGTAATAGTAATAGTAGTAGTAGTAGTAGTAGTAATGTAATAGTAGTAGTAGTATATGAGGCCACAGTGATAGAAAGTGGCATTAGGATTGATAGTATAGAGGTAGAATAAGACTTTAGATCTAGAAATACATAATTAATATAAACATTACTTAGATTGTCAGAGTATCTTTAATTATAAGACTGTAATGGTTGGATGCTACAGTCATTAGCGACCAGAGCTGAGGCTAATGACCTCCAATTTGTAAAGCTCTTATATGATATGTGAATAAACAGAGGGTGCAGGTATCTTTAGTTGTAGTAGTAGTGAGAGAGAGAGAGAGAGAGAGAGAGAGAGAGAGAGAGAGAGAGAGAGAGAGAGAGAGAGAGAGAGAGAGAGAGAGAGAGAGAGAGAGAGAGAAGGAAAGTTCTAAAGAGCAAAACAATCTGACCGTCCATCTTAATTTTCGTTATCATTCTACACACTTTCTCTTCTTTTCTTATATTTTCCTCTCCTCTCCTCTTCTCTCTTCTCTCCT
>JAPQNM010000002.1:20442069-20444569 GCA_029783475.1 Metacarcinus magister | reverse complement strand
TGCGCATTCGTGAGCGTGTGTGTGCGTATGTGTGTGTGTGTGTGTGTGTGTGTGTGGGTTTCTTTTATTATCTTTTGCTGTTTTTTTTTATATTCTACTTCGGTGTGTGGAAGGAAAATAAGAATAAAGGAGGAATAGAAGAAAGAGGAAGAAGAAGAAAGAAAGAAGAATTGATAGAAGAAAAAAAAACGTGAATAGAATGAATGAAAAGAAAAATAACGAGTTTGAGTGAAATGTATGTGTGTGTGTGTGTGTGTGTGTGTGTGTGTGTGTGTGTTTATGTATGTATATAGTATGTGTGTGTACGTTTTTTATGACGAATGCAAACTAGAATGAACTACACAAAGCATACTAAACACACACACAGACACGTACATACACTGATATACACACACATACACACACGCACACAGACACACACACACACACACACACACACACACACACGTCAGAAAGTCACATGTACGGCTTTCACCTTCTGTGGATTAACCTCTCTCTCTCTCTCTCTCTCTCTCTCTCTCTCTCTCTCTCTCTCTCTCTCTCTCTCTCTCTCTCTCTCCTCTCTCTCTCTCTCTCTCCTCTCTCTCCTCTCGTCTCTCCTCTCTCTCTCTCTCTCTCTCTCTCTCTCTCTCTCTCTCTCTCTCTCTCTCTCTCTCTCTCTCTCTCTCTCTCTCTCTCTCTCTCTCATTCTAGAAGGCTGACGATTGAAAAAGAGAGGAAAAAAATAATAATAAAAGACACAAACACTGAAATAAATGTGGGAATAAGAACAACAAAAATAAAGAGGAATTAAAAGAGAAAATAAAAGAGGAACGAAAGAGAGGAATAGAAGAAAAAGAGGATAAAGTGACGAAAGAAACAAAGAGAAGAAGAAGAAGAAGAAGAAGAGAAGAAGTGCATTTCTCCTCTTCTTCACGCCCAAAGGAAGAAGAAGAAGAAGAAGGAGGAAGAAGAAGAGGAAGAGAAGAAGAAGAAGAAGAAGAGGAGGAGAGAAGGAAGAGGAGTTGAGAGAGATCAAGAAAAGAACGTCATCTTATACTTCTTTGTGTCATTTTTATCCTTCCTTCCTTCCTTCCTTCCTTCCTTCCTTCCTTCCTTCCTTCCTTTCTTTCCTTTCCTTTCCTTTCTTCCTTCCCATGAGACCTTAATCTTCAATCTTTCCTTCCTTTTATTTCCCCTTTCCTTCCCTCCCTCCTTCCCTCCTACCCTCCCTCCCTCCCTCCTTCCCTCCCTCCTTCCCTCCCTTCCTCCTTATCTCCTTAACCTACAAGAGACTCTCCATCCATCATTCCATCACTTCTCTCTCTCTCTCTTCCCTCCCTTTCCCCCCTTCCTTCCCTTCCCTCCCTTCCCTCCCTTCTCTCCCTTCTCTCCCTTCTCTCTCTCTCTCTCTCTCTCTCTCTCTCTCTCTCTCTCTCTCTCTCTCTCCTCTCTCTCTCTCTCTCTTCCTCTCTCTTTTCCTGCAGCAATGACCAAATAACATTAACTTTCGCTATGCTTGTTCATTCCTCCTCTTCCTCTTCCTCCTCCTCCTTCTCCTTCTCCTCCTCCTCCTCCTCCTCTTCCTCCTCCTCTTCCTCCTCCTCCTCCTCTTCCTCTTCTTCTTCCTCCTCCTCCTCCTCCTCTTCCTCCGACTCCTCAACACGGTCTGAACTTTTGATACTCTAAGGTAAGAAAAAGAAAAGTTTATTGATGTTCTTGTTTGTTTTTATAACACACACACACACACACACACACACACACACACACACACACACACACACACACACACACACACACACACACACACACACATACACACACACCTGTTTTTTTTATTTCTTTAGGTGTATTTTTTTTTAGATTATTACATTCTTAATATAAATAATGAATTCCTGCACGTACATACATACATACATACATACATACGTACACACATCAAAGTCTTTTAAAACTCAGAGGAAATTGAGTTTTCTATTTATATATATATATTTTTTTTAATGAAGGACAAAAGGACAGAATTTATAAACACAAAAAAATAAATAAAAAACCTACTGACTCAAAAATTTAGATTGATGCTGAAATTAAGAGAGAAAATTTGAAAAAAAAGAATGGAAAATATTGACTTACTTGGTTTAGTTGGTGTTGTTTCGAGGTCTACGCCCCTCCCCCCCCCCACCACACCTGGCGTCTTTATTAATCAGTTCCACCTGGGCCAGTGTGGAGGTGGAGGTTCGGTAGTGTAGCGCGGTACTGGAGGCTCGACGGGAACTGATCAAAAGAAGAAAAAAGGAAAATATTAGATTATTGCTAAGGGTTAAGGTTAAAGAAATAAAGGAGAATATTGTACCTAAGAAAGTATGAATTAAGGTATTTAACGGTTGATTTATTAAGTTTACATTAGAATACTGTTCATAAGTAACTGGAATCGATAACTAAATGCCAAACACCTATACAAAATCATTCTCATAGACAAAGAAATACAAATTACTTCACAAAGGGAGAAAAAAAATATATGCTT
>JAPQNM010000002.1:20429569-20432069 GCA_029783475.1 Metacarcinus magister | reverse complement strand
CTGTACACACTAAACATAACCATCAAAACAAACAGTCACACTTTCCCACACTAACATAAGTAGATGTAGTTAATATCTCCTGGTCACACTTTCCTCGTAAATTCCATGTAGTGTTTCTATACTACATGGTATCACTTCTTTCCTGCCAGCTTCGGCTGGAGGGATGGGTGGGAGGGGAGGAGCCTTCCACTGTACTATCCTTTCTCTAATTCAAGTAGTTAGTGTAGAGTAGTTATATCAAACAGCCTTCGCAGGGACCCTAGGGTCTGTTGCTGTTTGTGTTCCCTTGTATTCCTCCTCCTCCTCCTCCTCCTCCTCCTCCTCCTCCTCCTCCTCCTCCTCCTCCTCCTCCTCCTCCTCCTCCTCCTCCTTCTCGTTTGTCTCCATATTCTCCTCATCTTCCTCCCTTTGTCTCTTTCTTCTAATTTTCAATGTAATCACAAAACGACTATATGAAGAGAAGCATTTCATTAATCTCTCTCTCTCTCTCTCTCTCTCTCTCTCTCTCTCTCTCTCTCTCTCTCTCTCTCTCTCTCTCTCTCTCTCTCTCTCTCTCTCTCTCTCTCTCTCTCTCTCTCTCTCTCTCTCTCTCTCTTTCTGTAGAAATTTTCCGTTCGTGTAGCATTGAATAAAAGAAGAAGGAGGGTTTGTAGGTGAAGTCTCTCTCTCTCTCTCTCTCTCTCTCTCTCTCTCTCCTCTCTCTCTCTCCTCTCTCTCTCTCCTCGCTCTCTCTCTCTCACTCCTCTCTCTCTCTCCTCTCTCTCTCTCTCTCTCTCTCTCTCTCTCTCTCTCTCTCTCTCTCTCTCTCTCTCTCTCTCTCTCTCTCTCTCTCTCTCTCTCTCTCTCTCCTCACTCATCCATTTTTTCGCTTACCTTCTTTCTCTTCTTCACCTTTATCATGCTTTTTTTTATTCTTTCTCTCATTTTTTTTCTCTCTATTCTTGTGTTTTCTTTCTAATTCCCTTTTCTTTCTGTTTCCTAGTTTTTTGTTCACCTGTTTGTTCTACCTGTTGCTAATTTATGTTCTGTTTGTCTGTTTTGTTTACCTGTTGATTGATAAGGAAGGGAAGGGAAGGGAACACACACACACACACACACACACACACACACACACACACACACACACACACACACACACACACACACACACACACACACACACACACACAGTAGTAAAAAGTTGATTACCAGATGGAAAATGATAAAGAAATGGAATAAAAAAGAGAGAAATGAATTCCCTCTTTTCTCTGCGGCTCAATCTTGCCTAGAAAAGAAAGAGAGAGAGAGAGAGAGAGAGAGAGAGAGAGAGAGAGAGAGAGAGAGAGAGAGAGAGAGAGAGAGAGATACCTATCATCCAATCCCCTTCCCTTCCCCTCCCTTCCCTCTCTCCTTTCTTTTCCTCCCTTTCCTCCTTTCCTCCCTTCTCTTTCCTTCCTTTCCTATCTACCTCCTTCCCTTTCTTCCCTCGCTCCTTTACTACCCTTCTTTCCTTCCTTCCTTCCCTGCCCTTTGTCTTCCCCTTCCTTCCCTCCTTCTCTTCCTCACTTCCTACTTCCCTCCTTTCCTTCCCTCCCTCCCTCCTTTCCCTTCGTCCCTCCCTTCCCGTCCTTCCCTTCCCTTCCCTTCTTCACATAATCTGAATTAAGACAAAAAAAACTCTTAGTCTATGTAATTGACCAGAAAATTAATTTGTTAATCCAAAACGGTTTCCAAATTTACTTTAAAATTTTGGATGTTAAAAAAAAATTCATTAAAAAAAAAAAATCAATTACTTTCTATAATTGATTCTCTTTAATTTTCTGTCTTTTCTCTATTTGCTTTTTTTTTCTCTCTTTACTTTTGTCTCCTCTTTCTTGTTCTACTCGCTTCCCCATTTCCTCTTCTTCCTCCTTCTCCTCTTCTTCTTCTTCTTCTTCTTCTTCTTCTTTTTCCTCCTCCTCCTCCTCATCATCACCACCATTATCATCTTATTATTCCTTTCCTTCCATCTTTAATATTTTTTTTCACATTTTCATCCATTTCCTAACTATTTGTTTCCCTTTTCGTCTTATTTCTCTCCACATTTTATTTTACTTTATTTCCATTTCAAATTTTCTGGCTGCATTGTCTTTTCTTTTCTTTTTCTCCTTGTCACAAATTTTTCTTCCTTCTCATCTCTTTTTCTTTTAATGTATAATTTCTTTCCTCGTTACTCTAATTGTATTCTTGCTCGATAATTATAATCACGTCAAGATTATGTCTTTGATTCATTGGGAAATAATTATCAACAGGAAATTGCACAGAAAATAAAACTTCAGATCGGAATAATTATAATGATGATAATAAGGATAACGATGATGATGATAGTGATGATGATAATGACTCACTCTCTCTCTCTCTCATGCGGTGAACACTGATCGATGTACTATATATTATTTGTACTACCCGCCATGTACAGCCTCACAGTACATATTGGCGTGTCCTGCGTGACCCAATTATTACGTACATGATGGAATAATTA
>JAPQNM010000002.1:20403920-20408920 GCA_029783475.1 Metacarcinus magister | reverse complement strand
AGATAGATAGATAGATAGTAGATAGATAGATGATAGGTAGATAGATAAACAGGTAAATAGATAGACAGGTAGGTAGATGGATTGGTAGATGGATGAATAGATGAATAGGTAAATATATAGGTAAAAAGAAGGTTAGATTGATAGATAGATGGATGGATAGATGATATGGATTGTGATATTTGTAATTCTATTTATAATTGCTATATTATGTGTATGTATTCATTATAATTATACATACATACATACATACATACTGTGATTGTTTTTTTTGTTTTTTTTATCTTTTATACACTCGCGATCTTCTTTTGTTTTTACCTTTTTTTTTATTTAATGTATAAACAATACACATTTAATTGTATTCTTTATATACAGCATATCAAGTTTATTTCTCGTATTATCTATATTAACATTACGTTCCTTTGTTTATTATTATTATTATTATCATTATTATTATTATTATCATTATTTATTATTATCATTTTTTTTTTTCCATGTCCACAGATCTACAAAGGATATATTTTATTTTATTTTTCTGTTTTCCTTTTTTGTTCTCGGTTTCCTTTTTATTTCTTTTTCTTTTTGTTTCTATTCTCATTTCCTGATGTTCTTTTGTTCTCAGAGTTATTATTATATACGTGAGTCTTGATGCGCAGTTGTTTGTTATTTATTTTGTTATTCAGACGTCCTTGTTTACCTAACTTGAAAGGTTACGACGTCATCTGCTCTCTCTCTCTCTCTCTCTCTCTCTCTCTCTCTCTCTCTCTCTCTCTCTCTCTCTCTCTCTCTCTCTCTCTCTCTCTCTCTCTCTCTCTCTCTCTCTCTCTCTCTCTCTCTCTCCTTATTAATTAACCCAACGTGTTTGTTACGCTTGGAGAAATATTATTAATTTAACTTTTTCTTTTCTTTCTTTTTTTCTTTTAATTGGGTTTGTGTGTTGTTGTTGTTTATGTTATGTTGTTTTATTTGAGTTTTAGTAGTTGTTCCTCTTATTATTATTATTATTATTATTATTATTGTTATTATTGTTATAAATGTTATTATAATGCATCTCCTTTTTCATCTTTTTTCATCTTTATCTTCCTCTTCCTTTCCTTCTTATTATTATTGTTATTCTTATTCCTATTCTTCTTTGTCTTCCTCCTCCTCCTCCTCCTCCTCCTCCTCCTCCTCCTCCTCCTCCTCCTCCTCCTCCTTCTCCGCCTCAGTGCATCTGAATGTCTTTATTGAATTAGAGTCCTTTTTTATTAATGAAACTTTCTTACCTACAAATTTTTTTTTTTTTCGCATTTTCTTTTTCTTCATTTTTTTTCTTTTTTCATACCATCGTCTTTTTTTCTTTTTTTATTCTTGTTTTTTTCCTCTTTTTTTTTATTCAATACATGAGGTCATTTTCCTCTTGATATTCTGATAAAGGTCACACTCATATCATACTTGACCTTTTAGTATTCTCTCTCTCTCTCTCTCTCTCTCTCTCTCTCTCTCTCTCTCTCTCTCTCTCTCTCTCTCTCTCTCTCTCTCTCTCTCTCTCTCTCTCTCTCTCTCTTCCTTATTATATTCCCTTTCTTCTTCCCCTCCTCTTTCTTCTTTCTCTTCATTATGCACATTACCTGCATGTTCCTCCTCCTCCTCCTCCTCCTCCTCCTCCTCCTCCTCCTCCTCCTCCCCTTTCCCACACATTTTCCTTCCCCTCACTTAAAAATATATATCTTCCAGCATTTAACAATTCTCTTTCCCTCTGCTCCTAACACCTGCTTCCCCTCTCTCTTCTTCCCCTCTCCCTTCTTCCTCTCTTTCTCCTTGCACCTGCTTCCCCTCTCTTCCCCTCTTCCCTAAACATCTGCTTCCCCTCCTTTCCCCTCTGTTTACCCATTCCTTTCACATCCACTCTTAAACCTCCTATGTTTATTTTATTATTTTCCCTCTCCCTTCTTCCTTATCCCCTCTTACTTCTCCTCTCTTTCTTCTTCCCTCTTTTCTCTCTCTCACCTTTCTTGTGTCTTAGCCTAATTTCCATCCTCTTCCTCCTCCTTTTCTTTTATCATTTTCCCCTTTCTCATTTCTTCTAATTTGTCTCTATCTCTCTTCCTTTATCTTTCACCCCTACTGTGATCTCTCTCCCTCTCTATTATCTCTTTTTTTCTCTCTTTCTTACCTGTTCTCTCACCTGTTTCCTGACATTGCACTCCCTTTAAGACACTCTCCCTTATACCTTATACCTTATACCTTGTCTTCCCTTATACCTTATACCTTGTCTTCCCTTCCCATTAGCACCCTTTTATAGCATACTAACTCTCTCTCTCTTTCTTTTCTCTCTCTCCCTCTCTCTCTCTCTTCCCCATGTTTACTATCTTTACTCTACCTTCTACTACCTCCCATTTATTTATTCCATTTCTCTCTATTTTCCTTCATTCTTATAGCTTCCATTACCTTACCATTTCTTACCCATTTATTTGCCTTCTCCCAAATATTCTTTCTTTCCTTTATTTCCTTGACTTTTTACCATCATCCCTTTATCTTACTTTCTACCTTCTGTTCCATCTATCCTTCCCGTCTCCCTCCCTTCCCCAGACACACTTACTTGCTTGACCTTCTATCCTAAGCCTTCCATCACCTTTCTATCTCCATCTCTTACTTTCTTTCCTCTACCTTCCATCTAACCATTCCATCTTCCCATTACTCTCTTTCCCTTAACCTTCCATCACTTTCCTATCTAACCTAATACACCCTTTACCTTCTTTTCTTTACCTTTCCTTTCCTTACCTTCCCCTCTAACCCATCACCTTTCCCTCCTAGTTAACCCTTTCTCTCCCTCCCTCCTTCAGATACACTCCCTATACGTTATATCAGCAAGCTTCTATCAATACCATCCCATCTAACTAACACATCTTCCTATCTCTCTCTCTCCCTAACTAACCCATCTCTCTCTTTCTCTCCCTCCCTCTCCCTCCCTCCCGTAGATCCGTGCCGAGGCTGCCTTCCTGTATGATGCAGTACACGTGTATGCCAGAGCACTCAACGAGACACTCAAAAAAGGCGGCAACCCGAAGAATGGACGGAATCTTGTAGCCACTATACTTGGCACCAGCTACAGGAGTGCCATGGGGTGAGTGTGTGAAGGTGGTGGTGGTGGTGGTGGTGGTGGTGGTGGTGGTGGTGTGGGTGGTGGTGGTGGTGATGGTGGGGGTTTTGAGAAAGAAAGGCAAATAGAGAATAAATAAAAATAGAAATGAATAATTAGTAAGAAGGAGATGAGGAGGAGAAGAAAGGAAGAAGGTAAATAAATAAAGATGATAATTAATAGATAGATGAATGAATCAGTATATATATAAAAAGTGTGGAAGTTCTTGTGGATATAACAATAGGAAAAGAGAAGGAGAGAAAAACGTGAATAGATTATAGAATGTGTTTAGTTAAAGGGCAGTGAAGAAAAGGGAGAGGAATGGAGGAAGGGAAGAAAGGAGGAGGAGGGAAAGAGGACTGAATAGTGAAAGGAAAAGGAAGAAAGGGGAAATAGAAGAGAAAATGGATGAAAAGAGAGAAAGAGAGAGAGAGAGAGAGAGAGAGAGAGAGAGAGAGAGAGAGAGAGAGAGAGAGAGAGAGAGAGAGAGAGAGAGAGAGAGAGAGAGAGAGAGAGGTGCAATATGGATACAACAGCACTCTAATTAGAAGTGTTGAGGGTGCAAGAGGAATTAATCAACTTTGTTCTAATGTACCTGCATATTAGCCTCTCTCTCTCTCTCTCTCTCTCTCTCTCTCTCTCTCTCTCTCTCTCTCTCTCTCTCTCTCTCTCTCTCTCTCTCTCTCTCTCTCTCTCTCTCTCTCTCTCTCTCTCTCTCTCTCACATTAATCATTCCAACTGTTCATTATATTAACATCTGTAATTACACATTTTTCACTAACATCAACACGCATCCAGCAGGTAAAAATCGTTATAATAGTAATAATAGTATTCATCTTATTATCCTTCCGTATAGGTTATAGTTCCTCCTCCTCCTCCTCCTCCTCCTCCTCCTCCTCCTCGTCTTGTTGTGGGGAGTTATTGAAGTTTGAAGTGGTTGTCGCTAAGACGTATGTACTTAAGTGACGATACTTATGTTGTGGTTGTACACTTAAAAGGTTACAGATAGAGGTAAAGTGCACATTGAAAGGGATGTCATGTTTTCCTCCTTGCTACGTAGAAAGAAGTTAAGTCAAAATGAATGTAATGATATTTTGAAACGTACTGGAATGATAAGGCAGAAAAAAAATATATGTTAATGGAAAATGGAAAAAGATTTGTAAATAGTTAAAAAGCTTCTTAGTCTAGGCGATGCTGATAAGGAATTAATTAAGGCACAACATATTAGGTACACACACACACACACACACACACACACACCACACACACACACACACACACACACACACACACACACACACACACACACACACACCGTAATAATCCCTCTTTCAACCTTTCCGTCTTGATGAAAACCAATAAAAGTCATGAGGTTGAAAAATTCTTCACTCCACTATTTTAACAGAAGAAAACGAACACGCCAAATACACCCAACAGGATATTAGGTTTTAAGGCGGAGTGGGTGGCAACGATTTATAAACTTGTCAACCCCACTCTGCTCCTTCCCTTCTTTCTTTCCTTCCTTCCTTCCTTCCTTCCTTCCTTCCTTCCTTCCTTCCTTCCTTCCTTCCTTCCTTCCTTCCTTCCTTCCTTCCTTCCTCCCTTCCTTCCTCCTACCTTCAAGAGCCAACGAACCCGACTTATGAGTGGTTAATCAAGAGCAAGATTAGTTAGTTAGTTGGTTGCTTGCTAAGGTGGAAAAACATTGAAGTGAACTCTAATCAGAATCAAATTAGTGGTTTTATTATAAGAATTATTTGCTTATATGGTGTGGTAAATTTTCTTCGATGCTTTCTGACCCATTTTCGTTTTTGTTTTGTTTTTCCTAGCCAATAATTCAGGAACTTTTTGATCACTTTTGACCACCAGCACGATAAGAAGA
>JAPQNM010000002.1:20363920-20391420 GCA_029783475.1 Metacarcinus magister | reverse complement strand
CTCTCTCTCTCTCTCTCTCTCTCTCTCTATGCAATAAACGTCTCATAAATTCGTCCTACTCTCACCTCTTCCTCCTCTTCCTCCTTCTCCTCCTCCTCTTCCTCCTCCTCCTCTTCCTCCTCCTCCTCCTCCTCCTCCTCTTTGCTTTCCTCCTCCCTTTCTCAACACCTGACTTTCTTGACATTCCATCTCCTTTTTCAGTCCATTTCCCACTTATCTCTCTCTCTCTCTCTCCTCCCTCTCTCTCTCTCCTCTCTCTCTCTCTCTCTCTCTCTCTCTCTCTCTCTCTCTCTCTCTCTCTCTCTCTCTCTCTCTCTCTCTCTCTCTCTCTCTCTCTCTCTCTCACGGGCAGAAAGTCGGCCATCTGCGGCTTCCCTAAAGTTTCCTTAATTGGCTTCGATATTTCCTTCCCGCCAGAGTTTTCTTATTGGAGGATCGTTAAGAGTTCCAAGTGTTCTGTTTTCTATCACTGTAAGTTTTCAGTCTTTTCTTATCTTTTTTTTCTTGGATCTCCTTGTTATTTTGGTCTTTTATTTATTTACTGGTCTTATTTATTTACTGGTCTTATTTATTTACTGAGTGGCCACTTTATTTCCTCCTGGGAGTCTGTTTTTCTAGGATTAAGTTTTCAGTTTCTTTATTTCTTAAGTCTCCTTTTTATTTTTTTATTTTTTTTTTAGTGTACCTTTCTTTTAAATTATGTGATTACTTAGGAAAAAGAAAACGGGTTTGATATTCTTATAAGTATTGTGGTGATGGAGGAGGAAATACAAGGGAACACAAACAGCAACAGACCCTAGGGTCCCGGCGAAGGCTGTTTGATATAACTACTCTACACTAACTACTTGAATTAGAGAAAGGATAGTACAGTGGAAGGCGGAGGAGGAAGGTTCATGTGTCACTTGCATTTCATCTTCCGCATCATCATTATGCTTGTAAATCCTCCTCCTCCTCCTCCTCCTCCTCCTCCTCCTCCTCCTCCTCCTCCTCCTCCTCCTCCTCCTCCTCTTCCTCCTCTTCTTTCTCCTCCTCTATTTACACACCTAATTTCTTGGTCTATTTTTGTTGCACATTTTTTTCCACCTCTCCCCTTTCATTCTTCCCCTTTCTTCCTTACCACCTCCTCCTCCTCCTCCTCCTCCTCCTCCTCCTCCTCCTCCTTCTCCTCCTCTTCCTCCTCCTCCTCTTTCACGTGTCTTCTCTTACCCCTCCTCTAGTTTCCTTCCAATTTCTCCTCCTCCTCCTCCTCCTCCTCCTCCTTTTCCTCCTCTTCCTTCTCCTCCTCATCACACTTTCTTCACTAAATTATTTTTCCTCAGTGCTCTCTCTCTCTCTCTCTCTCTCTCTCTCTCTCTCTCTCTCTCTCTCTCTCTCTCTCTCTCTCTCTCTCTCTCTCTCTCTCTCTCTCTCTCTTTATCTCATCATCATCATCACCCCTTAACACCATTCCTCCATCATCCTTAGCCCCCCTTTCCCTCCCCCCACCCCATTATCAACCCCCACCCTCCACCCCTTACCCCCCCTCCACCCTCATCCTCACCCACGCCCACACACACCCTAAGGATCTGCGGAAGCTTCGTTTATAAGCGGTAAAGCTGACGTGAAGCAGGTCTCTCTCTCTCTCTCTCTTTTTCTCTTTTTTTTCTCTTATTTTCTCTCAAGCCATTTTCTTCCTAAAGGTCACTCAGTCTCTTTCTTATAATAATAATAATAATAATAATAATAATAATAATAATAATAATAATAATAATAATAATAATAATAATACACTACTCAAAGAAGAAATAAAAGAAAAAATCACCACAATCATTACCACAACAACAACAATAGCCAGTGACCCTATTATCATTTTCCTTTGACTCGCGTGGAGCAGAAAATCTTATATGAATTATGGTTCTTTTTAGGCTTATCCAACTAATCCTGATAACACCCCACCACACACATACACACACTCTCACTCTCACTCTCTCTCTCTCTCTCTCTCTCTCTCTCTCTCTCTCTCTCTCTCTCTCTCTCTCTCTCTCTCTCTCAAAACCTGTTGCTTCCGTCTCATTTCAGTCTTTCCAACGGGTCTCTTTTTTTACTTTTCTTTTCCCGCGCAATTTCATTTTCCTCCACTGGCACGCTTACTACGCCTTTGAAGCTAAGACAAAACCAAAGGGATGTGGGAAACGTGATCTAATTAATACGTAGCTACTGGTATGCGTTTTCTGTGTCAAGATCAAGAAGGAAGGAAGGAAGGAAGGATCGAGTTGAAATATTTCCTCCTTTCTTTCTCGTATTTTGAAAGCCTCTGCACAAATTCAACCTTTGTTTTGTTGGTTGGTCTTAGTATTCTGGCGGTAAATGGTTCGGTTTGTTTTGGTTTTATGGCTAAGCTTAAGGATAATTGACCTCGTTTCGGGGGTTTAGGTCACTGATCGCTGTAATAAATGGATGGATGGTGTCAGTGTTCTAGTGAGGGTTGTAGTTGTTGTTGTGGTCACCGCTAGAGGCGACACCAGTATGTGCGTACCTCCGATCAAACTAAAGGAATTGCATTTATATCTTCATTATTCAAGAAAATATTTACCCATCATGTTTACTTAAAGTTATATGTGCTAGAGAATCCAATACATTTGTTTAATTATTATATTTATCGGTATTTTTTAGGTGATCAGTATTCTAAAAATGATTCGTATTCCTTACAGTCTGCACATGTAAAAAATTAATTCAACTACGTATTTTGAATCACTACGGGAATGTATAGATTAATTTTGATGTAGGAATTGGGTATAGTATTGAATTACTTTGAATCACTACAGGAATATATAGATTAATTTTCATATATCCGTAATATCCCATAAGAATTGAAACCTTTGAAAGTCTATGGATGGATGGATGGATGGATGGGGCAGTAACCTTATACTTATTGAATGCAGGAACCCAGAACAACACAATCAGATCATCTACTTAATACTTGGAGATCAAAAGTCTGAAACCAGTTAAGTTATTGCCTTACTAAAAGCGGATTAAATTCAACCATAAACAAGCTGGACATCTCACCTTTCTCTCTCTCGATTTTTGTGTTAATCATCCTCTCTCTCTCTCTCTCTCTCTCTCTCTCTCTCTCTCTCTCTCTCTCTCTCTCTCTCTCTCTCTCTCTCTCTCTCTCTCTCTCTCTCTCATCGTCAAATATAAAAGTCCACACGTCAAAAACCACGCGTTACCCAGCCATCACAAGGCCTCGAGTGCCGTCATCCACTCGTCATCCACTCGTCATCCACTCGTCCTTTGTGGATGAAGCGCTCACTCCCACGCACCAAGAAGAACAAGAACAAGAACAAAAAGATGAAGAACATACTACTACTTTTACTACTACTACTACTACTACTACTACTACTACTACTACTACTACTACTACTACTACTACTACTACTACTACTACTACTACTACTACTACTACTACTACTACTACTACAACTACTACTACTACCATCATCCCTACAGATCCACGTACGCCACGGACCCTGGGGCACCACGGACCAGAGCCCCTTGTCCGTGATCCGACAAGTGATGGCAGGACCTCAAGCCTCCAACTCCCCCGTCAGGTAAGTACTTGTAATGGTAAGGAGATAAGTAAGTACAGGCAGGAGGAAAGGTGGTGGTGGTGGTGGTGGTGGTGGTGGTGGTGGTGGTGGTGGTGGTGGTGGTGGTGGTGGTGGTGGTGGTGGTGGTGGTGGTGGTGGAAGACAGAGTAGTAATAATAATAGTAGTGTAAATAGTAGTAAAAGTAGTAGTAGTAGTAATTAAAGAATAAGAAAATTAGAAAGAGAGAGAGAGAGAGAGAGAGAGAGAGAGAGAGAGAGAGAGAGAGAGAGAGAGAGAGAGAGAGAGAGAGAGAGAGAGAGTCAAAGTAGCATGCTAAAGAGTACAAAAAATTAATCCACACATTTATTTCATTCCATTGTCAACTAAATATGTATGAGCGAATATATGTGTGTATGTACGTATGTATGTATATGTTTATGTACGTACGAGTCTTTCTTGTTCTCTCTCTCTCTCTCTCTCTCTCTCTCTCTCTCTCTCTCTCTCTCTCTCTCTCTCTCTCTCTCTCTCTCTCTCTCTCTCTCTCTCTCCCCCACATATCTTTTATCCTGTCCGTCTTCTTGCCCCACTTTCCCCCCCTCCTCCTCCTCCTCCTCCTCCTCCTCCTCTTCCTCCTTTGACATTCCTGGTCGTCATGGAAACGAGCGGATCAACTGAGCAAGTTCGAACCACATGACCAAACCCTTGAAGCTTCATTGATTCACTTGTTTCACCTGTTACAGAGAATGCGACGAACGGGTAACGAAAAGGGAAGGGAAGGGAAGGGAAGGGAAGGGAAGGGAAGGGAAGGGAAGGGGGAGGGTGGTAGGGTTGGGGTGGGTTGGGTGTATATAAATGATGATGTGGTTTAGGGTATGGAAGGAATGGGGAAGGAATGGGGAAGGAATGGGAATGGAATGGGAATGGAATGGGGGTGATTGGGATGGATAGAAGAATGGTAGGAAGGAAGGAAGGAAGGAAGGAAGGAAGGAAGGAAGGAAATGTATATAGTCTTATCTCTCTATCTCTTTTTATCTCACTATTGTTTCATCTATTCAACCATACATTCACCTCTTCCTTATTATTCCCCTTGTGTGTGATAATAGCCAAGTTTCCCCGTGTTTGGCTCAGCTAACTGTCACTTGGTTTCCCATTATCCTTTCCCCTCTCTTTCTCCCCTCTCCTCCCCTCTCTTTCTCTCCCCTCTCCTCCTCTCTTTCTCTCCTCTCCTCCTCTCCCCTCTCTGGTCTCTGTTATTCTTCTCTTTACCTTTATAGATAGACGAGGAAAAAAGGAGTTTGTTTACACTACTTCGTCTCTTCCTCTTTTTCTCTTTTTTTTTTTCTCTCTCTCTCTCTCTCTCTCTCTCTCTCTCTCTCTCTCTCTCTCTCTCTCTCTCTCTCTCTCTCTCTCTCTCTCTCTCTCTCTCTCTCTCTCTCTGCTACTCTTTTTCTTTGTTTTTTTCTATCTTTTTTTTATTTTGTGTCCCTGCCATTCATGTTTTCTTTTTTCTATACCTCTCTCTCTCTCTCTCTCTCTCTCTCTCTCTCTCTCTCTCTCTCTCTCTCTCTCTCTCTCTCTCTCTCTCTCTCTCTCTCATCCGTCACATTGTTGCTTTTCTAATACTTTTTTTTTTCCTTGTCTTATCTTTTTATCTGCAATTTCGCTCTCTTTTGAGGTTTTCATACTTTTTTTTCCCTCCTCGTTCCCCTGACCTCAATTTTCACCTTCTATTTTCCCTTCTCTTTTCATTACTTTTTATTTTCCTCCCTCATGCTAATCTATCTTTCCTTTCTATTTTCCTGCACGTGTACGGTTTTTTTTCCTTTCCTTTTCCCTCCTCTTCATTCTTCCTCATTTTCCCCTCATTCCAATATTCCCTAATTTTTGTGTCACTCTCTATTTCTCTCCCTCTTTCTTACTCACTCGTTATTTCCCTGATAGTAATGTTTTCCCCTCCAATTAAGACCAAATAATGTCACCGCTAGACTTGTGTTAATTTCCCCTTCCTAGTTTCCCCTTCTGTTTTCCCCTACACGCCTCCTCTTAAGTCTTCTGTTTCCCCTTTCATCTCATTAATACTTTCTCTTATGTCTGCCTTTCCCCTTAGCCTCCCTTCTGTGTTTTTTTTCTCTCTCTCTCTCTCTCTCTCTCTCTCTCTCTCTCTCTCTCTCTCTCTCTCTCTCTCTCTCTCTCTCTCTAATACCTTTCTCTCTCTATTTAACACACCAGGCCATCTCTGGAAGCCATGGAAAGCTCCCTGGAATGTGTGCGTAGGGTATTGACGGAGTGCTGGGCTGAAGTACCGGAGGAAAGGCCAGACTTCAGGAGCGTCAAGATCAAGCTCAGACCCATGCGCAAAGGATTGTGAGTAGTACCCCCTTAAACGACCTCTCATAGAAAACGGAAACTGTATGATTATAATAAGGTTTCAATTCTTTCGTTTCGTCGATTTCTCTTCCGTCTTTAATTCCGCGTACGTAGAGAGAAGTACAATATACTTCCTCTAACATATACTTCCTTTCTCCCTTTTTCATTTCCAGGAAGCCTAACATCTTCGACAATATGCTGGAAATGATGGAAAGATACGCCAACAACCTCGAAGCCCTGGTGGACGAAAGAACAAACCAGCTCTTTGAGGAGAAGAAGAAAACGGGTGAGTTCAAGGGGAGGCTTAATTAGACGGTACAATCCTCTCACACTCCCACACACACAGATAGATGTATTTCTTGTTATACATAAACATACAACAAAGGAAGAGGAATAAATAGAACTAAGTATTGACAAATTAAATCACACACAGACAGACAGACAGACATATAGACAGACACAAAGATAGACAGACGAGTGTAGCAATATGAAGGAGATATTATGAGAGAATAATATTATGAGATACGTCACTAGTGGGTCACCAAGAAGAAATTGAACCCTTATTTTCATATAATAATGTAATGAAAACAGAAATTTCCCTAGAGTCATCAGGATAAGAGAGAGAGAGAGAGAGAGAGAGAGAGAGAGAGAGAGAGAGAGAGAGAGAGAGAGAGAGAGAGAGAGAGAGAGAGAGAGAGAGAGAGAGAGAGAGAGAGAGAGAGAGAGAGAGAGAGAGAGAGAGAGAGAGAGAAGAATCAAAACCATGCATAAACACAATTAATCTAAAAACACCCTCAAAATGAACCACCTCTCCTCACCCCCACCAGAGGCGCTGCTGTACGAAATGTTACCCCGTTACGTCGCCGAACAACTCAAACGAGGACGCAAGGTTCAGGCCGAGAGCTTCGACTGTGTCACCATCTACTTCAGTGACATCGTGGGCTTCACCGAGATGTCTGCAGAATCCACGGCCTTGCAGGTGATGTCCCAAAGAGTGTATGTGTGGTGTGAGGAGAAAGAATAAGTGGTTAAGAAAGGCATGTGGCAAAGAGAAGAGTGTATGTATGGTGTGTGTGGAATAAGAAGTGATTTAGAAATGGAATAGAATGTTGAGAGGAGAATAAAGAGAAGGGAGCAAGGATAGGAAGCCAGTGATATCAAATACGAGTTAATACAAGGACAGACAAGAGGGAGGGGAGGGGAGGGAAGGGAAGGGAAGGGAAGGGAAGGGAAGGGAAGTGAAGTAAAGGGAAGGGAAGGGAAGGGAAGGGAAGGGAAGGGAAGGGAAAAGAAGGGAAAGGAGAGAGTGCAGTGTGAGGAAAATTAAAAGGAAGGAAAAATAGGAGGGAAAGAGAGAAGTAAATATGAGAGATTAATTTCATAAGAGGTGGAATAATGAGTGAAATATGCAGGAAAAAAAAAAGTTTATTTTATTAGTTTAGTTTCCCCGTAAAAGGCATACGAATTTAATGCTAATTACGTCTTCATTTATTATTTTTGTCCTTTTCATTACTTGACTTAGTTGGTTATGAGAGAATTATAAGAGCAATTTAGCGTTGGTTCATAATATGTAATGAGGAATTTGATCATTACTCTCTCTCTCTCTCTCTCTCTCTCTCTCTCTCTCTCTCTCTCTCTCTCTCTCTCTCTCTCTCTCTCTCTCTCTCTCTCTCTCTCTCTGCTATGTAGTCTTTGTGTGTGTGTGTGTGTGTGTGTGTGTGTGTGTGTGTGTGTGTGTGTGTGTGTGTGTGTGTGTGTGTGTGTGTGTGTGTGTGTGTGTGTATGATTATTAATTTAACAAACCTTTCCCTTTTCCACTTATAAATATAAAAGGAAGAGCTTCCCCTTATAACAATAACCTCTAGTACCGTTTTCTATAATGATTCAAACTTCTTCACACAATGATATATAAATTTTGATGAACCAATCTTTATCATCAATGTGTTTCTGTATCGTTTTTTTCTCAATTTCTCTATTTATTCAACATTTTCCATTACTTTTCATCTTCATATATTAACTAAAATCACTAACTTCACTACTACAACTTATTCTACCTATTTAACTACCTATCTATCTACCTATCTACTTAACTAGCGACACCTGTGTTCACCTGTGTTTGTATCTACAGGTGGTGGACTTCTTAAACGACTTATACACTTGTTTCGACTCCATCATCGGCCACTACGACGTGTACAAAGTGGAGACGATTGGTGATGCCTACATGGTGGTGAGTGGACTAATGTGGTGTGTGGTGATGTGTGGTAGTGAGTGTGGTGGTGGGAGTGGTAGTGAGTGGAGGGAGTGGAGGGAGTGGTAGTGTGTGTGGTGGTGTGGTAATGAGTTTGGGGGTCTGAGACAGTGAGGGTTGGGTAGTGGAGAGCACGGAGAGAATGGAGGTGTGTAATGGGTGGAGGTGGAGGGAAAGGGAGTGGAAGATCAGAATGTGGAATGAGGTGGAAGAGCAAGTCATGTGCGAAGGAGGGAAGAAAGGAAGGAATAGATGAAGGAAAGACAGTGAGGATAGAAAGAAAAAAAAGAGGAAAGCTGAGACATTGAAGTAAGAGGAGGAACATTTTTTAACCACTACGATTTCTTCCTTCCCCTTCTCCCCCTCCTCCTCCTCCTCCTCCTCCTCCTCCTCCTCCTCCTCCTCCCCCTCCTCCAGGTGAGCGGGCTGCCCATCCGTAACGAGGAGCAGCATGCAGGTGAAGTAGCATCAATGTCACTCCACCTACTCGACGCCATCAAGAAGTTTCAGATCCGTCACCGTCCCACAGACACACTCAAACTGCGCATCGGACTCCACTCAGGTGTGTGTGTGTGTGTGTGTGTGTGTGTGTGTGTGTGTGTGTGTGTGTGTGTGTGTGTGTGTGTGTGTAAATAATTATTACTTCAACACCATCAACACCTTCACCACTGCAATAAATTATACTTTCTCTACGTTTTCAATACGTCTATACACAATTTTTTCCTATCAAACCTTAATGCCAATACCCAAGGCTTTTTTTTCTGCTATCATCGTGTTCCCAGTTAGCTTAGAGTACCGGTAACAGTGTAGTAGTAGAAAACCATTGTCACAGTACTGGTAATCTTGCATGGGGAAGAGAAGGGAGGTTAAGTTTATATGTGAATGTGTATAACTGTTTCCCATTGTGTGTTCAGGTCCAGTGTGCGCAGGGGTGGTGGGGCTCAAGATGCCTCGCTACTGTCTGTTCGGGGACACTGTTAACACGGCCTCGCGTATGGAGTCTTCAGGGCAAGGTAAGCAAAAGTATGCCTAGAATCAATCAACACTTTACAGGTATACTAAACACACTAGCCTAGGAAACGGACGGCAAAATGCACCTTATGTATATTTAGGATTTCATGTACTTTATATTGGTAGTCGAATGTAAGTGTTTGTATTCGTGTGTGTTAATCTGAGTGCGTGTGTGTGTTGGCAGCACTCAAGATCCACTGTTCCGTGTTGTGCCGTAACATCCTGCACAAGGTGGGCGGCTACATGCTGGAGGAGCGTGGTCAGGTCAAAATGAAGGGAAAGGGCGAGATGACCACCTACTGGCTCGTGGGTGAGTAGTAGTAGGAGTAGTAGTAGGAGTAGTAGGAGTAGTAGTAGTAGTAGTAGGAGTAGTAGTAGGAGTAGTAGTAGTAGTAGTAGTAGTAGTAGTAGTAGTAGTAGTAGTAGTAGTAGTAGTAGTAGTAGTAGTGTATTACAATGTTATTACAGTATTAGGCCTCCAGGTGAAGGTTGAGAGTCATCCATACGTTTGCTTCCCTCCGTCAGGTGAGGACCCGGAGTGGAAGCGGCGCCGCGAGAAGGCCAGGCGGCAGCGTGGGCTTCAACCCACTAGGAATGGTTGTGTGGGTGGTGGTGGCGGCAGCACTCCTGGCCTAGGAGGTGGTGCCAGGGGCTCCCTAAGGTGCGTCCGGACCCCTGCCTCGCCGCTGCCCAGCACACTCAGCCTAGAGTCTCCGAAGCGTCTCAAATTCGATCTGTCCGATGACTTTGTGATCCGGTCCCAAGAGGAAGCCGTGTTTGAGGCTGCCTCGCCGGCCGCCCCTCCCTCCCCCGCCTCGGAGGACGGCAGCATGAAGCGGCGTCCTGCCCTTGAGATGAAGAGGAACTCGTACCCGTGCATCAAGGAGTCCCGTGACGGCCCGCGCCGCAGCCGAGGCCAGTCCTTGGCGGGACCGCGGGACGACAGTCCTCTGCTGGCACACGCCGACCTGGCGCCTTCACCTGGCTCATCCTTCGCAGGCTCGGGCGAGGAGGAGGCGCTCGCCGCTAGCCGCCGCACTTCCGTGAGTGAGGTGTGTGCGTCGCGCCCCACTAGCTTGATAGACCACAGCGGGGAGGGGCCTCCAAGCACACCTGGCGAGCCTCCAACGGGCATATCCAGGCCTAACAAGCAGCACACGGAGCCCCACGATGCCGCCCACCTATCCCCATCCGCTCTCGACTTGGTGCTCGCGACGCCGCCCTGCAGCAATGTCTGCGGGCGGACGGTTAGCGGGGGCGGCGCCCATACCAAGCCCCGCTACACTCTGGCCACGGGATGGCTGCCCCAGGGGCGGCGGGGCAGCTCCAATGACGGAGACGCCATGTCAGGCGTGGCAGCAGGGGGGGAGGGAGGCGAGGGCAGGACGGCGCGGCTGCGTTACTGCGGCCGTCAAGAAGGCAGCTCCGCGGGGGAGTGCGAGGAGTCCGCGCCGCTGCTGGCTGGTGTGGCAAACTACCGCATCATGAACGAGCTGCGGACACCACGCCCCCAGCCCGAGAGGGAGACGCCCGTCTGAACTCCCGCCCAGCTCAAGGGAAAGAACATACTGATAGTGTGACGCCCACGCCCCCACCACGACCCTCGCTGACCCAGGGAAACAAAGGTTTGGTAGTGATGGAGTGTAGGTGTGATGAGGTGTGGTAATAATGGTTGGAAGGTGTGTGTGTGTGTGTGTGTGTGTGTGTGTGTGTGTGTGTGTGTGTGTGTGTGTGTGTGTGTACCCGCCACACCCAGGACCTAACGGCGTGCTGGAACGGTGCCACGAAAACACACAGGAACACACCAGTGACCACTTAGTGATGACACACGAACCCTCACGAACAACCACGTGTCACCACCACGATGGGAACACTAGTGCCACGGAAGGGAAGGGAAGGGAAGGGAAGGGAAGGGAAGGGAAGGGAAGGGAAGGGAAGGGAAGGCTAAACAAAAGAAAGAAGAAAAAAAGTATGATGAAAGGAGATAGATGTGAAAAAATAACTAAATAAAATGTGTGGAAATATAGAATTGATTAGTTAGAAAAAATGACTAATGAAAATATGGATATAAGCGTGGTGGTGATGTGGTGACGGTGGTGTGGTGACGGTGGTGTGGTGACGGTGGTGTGGTGACGGTGGTGTGGTGACGGTGGTGTGGTGACGGTGGTGTGGTGATGGTGGTGTGGTGATGGTGGTGTGGTGGCGAGGGTGTGGTGATGGTGGCATGGTAGGACGAATACTTGGTGTTGAAAAAAAAAATCAATAAAAATACAGTGTACATGTGTATGTGTGTGTGTAAAAGCAGTTATGTGATGGCTTTCCTATTCACGTGTAATTCAGTGGTAACGTATGTATACACACACACACACACACACACACACACACACACACACACACACACACACACACACACACACACACCCACACACCCGCGCGCGCGCACACACACACACACACACACACACACACACACACACACACACACACACACACACACACACACACACACACACACACACACTGCACTATGAATGTTGCCAAAAGATATATAACTTTACCTCACAACGTTTCTTGTGTCACTTAAAAAAAAGAAAATATAAGTTCAACTATTTATATAAAAAAAATACTTAAAAAAAATAAATGCAATGATGATTCAAACAAGAGTCTGGATTTTACTTTCCCTTCCCTTGAACCTGTCTCCTTTTTTGCCTCTTTTTTACCCTGTACATTAAAATTAATCTGTACATATACATAACAAGCCATGTGCTGCGTAGGCTAAGACAGAATACTTCAATGGATCCAGCAATGAAGGGACACACTTCACTCAGTCAACTTGAACGAAGGTTAAGTACAACGAATATCCTACAAGGGAATTGGGAGATGTCCACTTCACTAGTCCCAATAGATAGTATCCTACCATCAAAGGCCTACACTATTCCGTGTGTTCCTCTTTTCCAGTTGCAGGTTAGAAACTTCACCGGCTGTCGATAACTATTAAGTGGCTTTAAAGTGTTATAGACCGAGGTGCATTCATTTCATCCGAACTAAAATTATAATCCACATTCAAATTAATTCACTGAGGTAATAGTTCCCACACTAATGTGGTGTCTTTCTTCTGTTACTTAAAATACTTAGTTAACTGTAGGCGCGGGCAGAGAAAAAAGCCGCCGGCTTTTTTCTCTGCCCGCGCCTCGCACTTGGCACGCAGGCAGCTGCCGCCTTACCACCTGCTGAAGCACTAAACTAAACACGAACATAATAGTAATTCATCTTAATGTTATATAGATAGTACGACTAGAATGATTATGTATCTGCCTTGGTTAGGTTAGAACTTCACACTGTAAAAAATTAACTGTAAATTTTACAGAAAATTTACTGGCATCCATGCTGCCAAACATTCTCTGTAAAATTTACGATGTTCTGTAAACCATTTTATCCGTAAAATAAATACAGTTTTTCTGTAAAAAGATTTACAGAAATTATCTGTAAATTTACATATACTGTAAACACTTTACTGTACAAAATACATTTTTCCTGTAAAATATTTAACAAATTATCTGTAATTTTTTCTATTTTCATATCCTTGTATTTTTGTATAGCATTTTCTTGTATTTCTTCCACAATTGAGCCAGCAATAACTACAGTATTTATAAGAACTTGTAGATACCTTTATGAAGGTATTTACAGGTTCTCATGAATACCATAATTAATGCTGCACTTTTCTGTAAGAAATTCAAGTGAAATATTGTACAAAAATATATAAAAAAGTCAGTTCATAGAATATTTGTGAATCACTGTGGAAACCATCTCCTTTGGAAAAGAATAATACAAAGTAATTGATAATTAATATGCATTTTATTTTCAAGTACAAAGGTTATATTTTTATTGAAGTATTCCCCATGACAGACACTACTTAATGACACTTACTGATGTCACCCCTATGTGATACAATATAAAAGTCTAAAAATATTTCATATAATATCTTTGGTCAAATTCCTTACCTGAATATAATGATAGAAAAATAATCGAGAATGTTCCATTTAGAAGTACGTTAAAATATCATTGTAAAATGTAGTAAAGTTCCACCTCTCTGCTGCCACTGTCTGGGTTGATGCTTACAAAACATCTGAAAGGATAAAGACAGTGTACATAATGAACATGGTATTGTCATCTTTATAATGGAACACACATGAATATTCTTTCAACACCTATATGCATATTACTAACATATATATATAGTCTATGTAATCTGTTGAGTTTGAAAGATTAAAGACAATATATACTATGGTATGTGGAAGTGCCTTACGTTCAGGCAAACCAATCTCCCACTTACCAATACATACTCTGATCGTGAAAGGAGAAAAGCTCACTGCTTGTGTCTTGTAAGGTAGGTGAGGGGCGACGGGATGCCAGTCACACACCATCATACCAGTCACTTCTGGGCAGGGGACTGGCGGTTGGGCGGAACTTGGCGCGCCGCGCCGCGCCGTGCCACTCAAATCATAACAACTGACGACTGTGATGCGCGATATTGTGTACATAAGAAATGAGGAGATTGCAAGAGGCCAGTTAATGACCTACACGAGGCAGCTCCTTGCCCCCCACCCTTGGAATAATCCAATATTTAGCCATCCCACCTGTCATCCCTATCCATACTCTGATCCAACCGTCTTTTAAAGCTACCTATTGACTCAGCACTTACTACGTGTCTACCCAGCCTATTCCAATCGTTCACCACTCTGTTAGTGAACCAATATCTACCTATGTCTGTCCTGAATCTAAGTTTTTCTAGCTTGTACCCATTTCCACGTGTCCTATCCTGACTACTAAATTCTAAAACCTGATCAATGTTTCCCTTATTAATTCCTTTTACCCATTTGAAAACCTCAATCAAATCCCCTCTTGCCCCCCTCCTCTCTAGGGAGTGGAGATTAAGACGTTTTAACCTATCTTTGTAGGGTAAATTTCTCAGCCCCTGAATCATCTTGGTCATTCTTCTCTGGACTGCCTCCAAGGAGCCTATATCTTTCCTATAATAAGGGGACCAAAACTGAGCTGCATAATCTAAGTGGGGTCTTACTAGCGCTAAATACAACCTCAGAATGACCTCAGAACTCCTATTTGTCACACACCTACTAATAAATCCCATTATCTTGTTGGCTCTATTTCTAGCTATAATACACTGTTCCCTGGGGCGCAAGTCACTGCTTATTTGAACTCCTAAGTCCCTCACACTATATGACTTTCCTAAGGTATTGTCTACAGGCCTATTACCTTTACCTACACTCATAATGCTACACTTGTTAACATTAAACTGCATCTGCCATTTCTCTGACCACTCGTACAGCCTATTTAAGTCATCCTGCAGCATCCTAGCATCATCTAAATTCTGTACCAAGTTTACCTTCACTCTTTTATTCTATTTGCCACGCTATACTCTTTTATTCTATTTGCCACGCTTCCTTAAAAACATAATTATTTTAAAGATCAACAGAGAAAAAATAGTTACTTACCGTACAACCATTGTCTTGCTCTCCACAGCACAATGATGATGATGATGATGAATATTCTCTTCTCATAATCTCTTCTCTACAGGATGTCTATAACCGAACCAAATCACATTTGCGCCAAATATTTCTTTTACCTTCATTAGTTTTCAACTCATTACCTTGCACTGAATGTTATATAAGCCGCACGTAACAGGAACAATAAGCAATACCTGACAATGATTTGGAGTGGTAATGCCAAGCGTCGCAATATGAATAAATGCTTTCAAAGAACCGTCATTTTACTATTTTATAAGACATTGTCATGTTCATTAATGTATCTGTAAAGAATTAGTGTTGTATTCCAAATGTTTCACTAAGAGTAAATCTTTGAATATCACAAACAAAATATAAATAATCTATACCATTTACAGTCTAACTGTATTCTGAAATACAGTTATTTTCCTGTAAATCATATTATCATAATTAAATACTGTTTGATTATAATAAGATGTCCTGGTGGTTCGTCACATCCTTTTTCTAGATTGTAAACATTTAGCAATGAATGCTCTGAAGAGATAAGGACATTAAAAGGAAAATGCTTATCGCGTACAACGGTCTGAACTGTATTTTCAATTACAGTGATTTATCTGTTGGTATATACAGATAAAAGTCTGTAAAAAAACAATTTTTTTACAGTGCACCTACTGAACCCTTAAACTAAACACGAACATAATACTAATTCACCTTCATGTTATATATAGTACGACTAAACCTGCATATGTGACATCCATTGCAACATTCATAATAAAGTTATAATAGTAAGAAAGAATATGAGAAAAGTATCCACAAAACACTCACCGCCGCCACGAATGTCTGGGCCTCACCACGACACGCCATTCTACTCCATTCCACTCCGCTACACTCCGCCTCCATCGTTTCTCTTCCTCCACGACTATTTGAGGCCGAGTCTGCATCGCCACACAATCACTATTCACTTAGGATAACGTACACACAAGTCTCACAGATCGTTGTTCAGGAGTACCGTCAGAATACAGTATATTACAACAAGGAGGCTCGTACACTCCGCCATCAAACACACACCTAACGTCACTACTTGAATCTGGCTGTTCGAACGGACTGATTCAAGTGTTTCTGTGTTTCATTGTATTACGTATTCAAACTCTGATAAGTTAGTTAATGTGAAAATAGTAAGCACCAGACATCAGCAGAGGTCATATGGCGCTAGGTTAATCTAAAGGGCAGACGGTACAGCAAAGAGATGATGGTAAGGCAAAGTATGGGGCCAGGAAAGAGCAGTTATTCATAGTGAAATGGTTAGATCAAACGAAGGAAGTATTACTCAAAGTAGAAGTGTGGATGATACGACGGTGCTGCCATCTAGTAAAAGTTACTAAAAATATGTTTTTTTAGGGGTGTCTTAGATATTGTTACGGCACACCCCCCTTTTTCACTTCCCTCCAAGGCAGGGTGTCGCCAAACACGTTACCTCTCCTTTACCTGAGGTAACGCCCTCCTGGGACTCGTGTAGCGGGGGTTGGCGAGACGGGAAAAGGGGGTTTTAAAACACAAATCACACACAGACAACACTATTCCTTTCCTGGTATATTTACAAACAGCACGCTTACAGGGTACAGCACAATAGTACAGACTCAGGGCACAAAGTTCCCCACAAGAGGTTCACCCAGAACACACACAGCCTCCACAAGTCCACACACAGCAACCTCCACACAGCCACCTCCACACAGCCATGCACCCCCTTAGCGAGGGCAGGCCCTAAGGAAGCCAGGGCGCCATTTCTCCGGCCACCCTGTCCACTTCCCTCCAAGGTCCTGCCCTCCACTCGCCCAGGAGTCAGCCTTGCACCGCTGTGTCCCTCTGTCTCTTGTCTCTCTCTCTTCTCGCCTCCTTCTCCTTCCAACAACCGGCCACGTCTCCCAAACACACCCCACCACGACTGCGTATCGCCGAAAACACAGATACGTAGGTCACCGTATCTTGACACCTGTCAACCCTCACTCCCCAGGGAGGCCTGGCCTCCCTGCCTCCACACAACTACACTACACAATAACTACACCGCTACAACACTATTTACATGCTAAATGCGTCGCCACAACAATATTCTTACGTTAGATCTTTCCTCCTGCTTATAGCGGCTGCATATCCTTAATCATAATACAATATCCTGTAAACAGCAAACACCTTATACACTGTTACATACGGTATAGTATGTATGTAACAAAGAGTTATGTGTAGGGATGACTGTACTACAAATGGATCATCATCATCAGCAGCAGCAGCAGCAGCAACAATAGCAGCAGCAGCACCATCAACCCCTATGATTCCACTACAAGACAAAAAAAAAAAAGCTTTCCTCAACCTTTTCCATGCACTTATATTTCCTTTCCATCTGTTCCAAGCCACTTGGGTAAAACTTTCTATCTCATTTCTATCACCTCCAATTTTCTGCCTTGCCTTCTTCTACCACCCTTGTCTATTGTATCTATAATGTGAAATACAACTATATATATCTTGCATGTCATCCTTGTAAGAGTATGCACTGATAAAATTCAAGGAGATAATATATTAAAAGAAGTTCTGTTGCAATGATACAAACAGTCATCATCATCACCATTGTTGACACTAAACAGCTGACATTTTCAAGCACTTCAAGCTTCCTATCCCTCGTGCAAGTATTCAAGCTTTCTCTCCCTTATATATTCTCAGCTTATCCTTCACTTTTGTAATTATATAAGATTAACAAGTGATGTATATTATTATCATTGTGATGGTTTGACGTATGAATTATTATGAACAGTAGTAGTAATAGTAGTAACAGTAAGAATATGGAGTAGGAGGTGGCTCCTGCAGTTCAACGAGGACAAGTGTAAAGTGATGCACATAGGCAGAACTAACACTGGCCACTTAATTGAGACCCATAAGGAGAAACACCTCGGAGTCCTGGTAACCCCAGACCTGAAGCCCACTGCCCAGGTGACAAAGCAGCACCATCTGTCAACTCTGTGCTGGGCAGGATTAACAACACCTTCACCTGCCTACAAAAACAGGTGTTGCTCCCTCTGTACACATCAATGGTACGTGCACGGCTGTAGTTTGGTGTTGAAGCTTGGTCCCCTTACACTAGGAAGGGCATCAACGTACTGGAGTGTACAGAGAAGAGCCACCAAGCTTGTTCCCTCACTCACACACCTCCCCTACCAGGATCGGTTATCCAGCCTGGGTCTCACCACCTTAGAGGCAACACGCAGGAGAGGAGATATGATAGACGTTCAAGATCCTCAAGGGTTAGGACAGGGAGGGGGGGGGGAAGGCTTCCTCAAACTGAACACCGGGGAAGCCAGGCCCCACACCAGGGGACACAGCCTTAAGTTACACCAACCCACACACACCACCATGAAAAGAAACATGTTTTTCACATCAACAATTATCAACGAGTGCAACAGTCTGTCGGAACAAGTCATAAACAGCAGGAGTATTAATACTTTTAAAAACCATTATGACCGGCATTTCCACAATTTAATGAGTAGAGCCACCTCTTACCACCCCTAGGCTCCCTTGTACCTTTTGTTATCACTAGGTAGGTATGTACAAGTAATACTATTAGTAATCATTGATACTTTTCTTCATGACAGGCCAGCAAGTGTTACGTAATGGAGGAACAGAACAGCAGTGAGGGCAGCACAAGGGAGGGAAGACCCACCACTCCTAACATAACATGCAATGACACACACAAAGTACAGGTTACAGTGAACCACGGCCGAGGTTACATTTGGGACCCACGGGATGTGTGGCACTTATGGCGTGAGTGCCGTGTGGTGGGGAGCCTGGTGGGGACCCTGCCTAGGCACCCCCACCAGTCCGCCACCTTGGGTCTGCCTCTCAGCCTGCTGCCCGAGGAAGTCACGCTACTACTGGAGGAGGGACTCGGGGTGACTGTGAGCTACAAGGAGATGGAGGAGCGGCCTTCACCAGCACTCAAACACACCTTTAACGAGTGCAGGGACAGGTGCTACAAGGAACAGGTGAAGGGGGCAGCCAGACAACGAAGGGAAGAGGTGAAAAGATTAGCAGACAAGATCCTAGAGGGCAAGAGAAAGAAATTCCTAATGAAACAGAAAAAGAAGAAAGATAACCAGTTGAATGGAAGTGGTGAGGAGGAGGAGAAGACGAAGGAAGTGAACAATGGAGAAGAGGAAGAATTCACCCTTACCAGAGAGGAGGTGATACAGGAGGAGGAGAAGAAGCTACAGCCACTACCCCAACACCTGCAGGTAGTGGAAATCTTCACCCGCCACCCACTCCTGAACCAGCTGGCCGCGGAACACTGCCCTTGGCCTTACCCTACCACACAAGAGGAGAGGGTGAGGTACAAGGTGTTCCGAGACCTTTGGCGTCAGGGTCTGTACCTTACTTCAGGGATCAAGTTTGGGGGGAACTTCTTGGTGTACGGTGGGGACCCTCGCCTCCACCACGCACACGCTATAGTGAGGTGCGTTGGGGAGTCACAGGTGCGTCCGGGGGGGGAGTTTGACCTGGTGGCCGCAACCCGAGTGGCAGCGTCAACTAAGAAAACATTTGTGCTTGCTAGTTTGGATAAGAATGAGAGAGTATTGTATCGATCCTACCACTGGCTTGAGGAGGAGGAACAAGAGGAGGAGGAGAGCAAGAGGAGGAGAAGCAAGAGGAGAGTATGAATGAAAGTGATAATGAGGAGTTGTAAGAAAAGCTCAAGATGAAAATATTGTTGCTTGCTGAAATGTGAGCTTTAAACGCTGTGATATTTTAATTTATCTTAAGTATTTTCCCTCAAACTTCAGTCAGTAGGAATAAGTATTGAACAGAGTCAGCTTAAAGAATTGATAGTTACCATGTGTTTCCTATACCTGTGAAGTTTTATCCAATTCTTGCTCAAATAAACTTGCATTGAAGATTCTTGCATTTTTTCTTCCCTTTTATATACCTCTGTTCCTTTTTTCAGTGAGTGAGGAAAGTACAAAAAATAAACAGGACACGTACAAGCACCAAACGCACAGAAACCTACATAAACATTACTGAATTTACACAAGTTCCCTACATTATTAATATTACTAATCAGTCATCATAAAATTCATCCCAATTGTCATTTACTCACCTTCAACAATAAATAATTCATACAACACCAACATTAACATTTATCATAAGATTTCACTTACCTACCTTTCTATAGAGCATCAATACAATGTCAAACTGTGTCCACTAGTGTAAGCAGCATGTAACACCACTGTAATGCTCTACCAACCTTGTTTAGCTTGGTAACAGAACATAACAGAGGCAGTAAGGGTTAGGAAGCTGTACACTAAGTCGTCATCACCCAACATGCTAACAAATGTCTGGGAAATATATAAAAACAACATGTGCATAAAAACAATTTATTAGATATTTTTTATAATTTTTTTCCAGTTAATTATTAAAAGTGTTACAATAAGTAATAAAGGTGTTTGTTTGTTTGTTTTTGTGCAGTAAGAGTGACTAGCTGATAAAGCAAGCCTCCACTTCCTTAATCAATGACATAAATTTTGAACAACGAAGCTTATGACAAAAACAGAAAAAGAACAATACATAAAAGTAACTATCACATAAAATTTCTCATAAATCAAACCATAAAAGTAAATAAAAATCACAGGAAAGAATCATATGAATAAAAATATTAAATAATCCCCACGAACTAAGTAGCAATTAGACCGTATAGTTCTGCTAGGGTTAACAAGAGTGTGCCGCGCTGCCCCTCTCACCCAGCAGCAGCCTTGAGCCAGGATCCAACCCACACCCTTTAGGCCACCAGACAAGCACAGTACCACAGAGCTACTCAAACCTCCAGTCACATGAATACTTATAAAGAAAATCACAAACTCTTCATAATAAACATCATTCAATATGTTCATAAATTACAATAAATATAGAATCTCATATAAGAGTAAAATGTTAAAGGTAGACCAGAGTAAATATACACTACTAAGTACTACACATATTTAACAGGCTTGTGTGTACGGGCGTGTGTGTGTGTAAGGGCTTGTGTGTACGGGCTTGTGTGTACGGGCGTGTGTGTATGAGCTGACACACTGTATTGGTGGTCACCTTACACATGAATCCCTAGAGAGTGATCAAGAGGCACCTGTTATGTTCATGGTGGCATCTAGTATAAACTATTATGATCACTGAACTAAATTATTCCAAACTAATCATCAATGGAGAGTGTGTGTGATGGGCAGCACTGAGATGAAGGAAGTAAGTGAAGAGTAATGAAGAATAGTTACATTAATTAAGGCACGGCATACTGTATTGGTGTCTGTCTTGGGTATCAGAGGAAGGTGTCATTAACTAGAGTAAATGTTTTGGTTATTACAACATCAATATACAATAGCACCATTGATTTAACATCTTAAACTCATCCTCTAAAATGGACTTGGGGAAACATGAATGCAATACTTGGTTGGTTAAGAAATACTGAAATAAATGAATGATAGATGTTATGCATTTTTTTTTTTCTACAGGACAGGACAGGTTAATTTATCACTTAGCCAACACTTTTTTTACCTCTCTCTCGGGCATCATTCTAAGTACGTTAATTTACCGACCAGTTCCCGTGAGTCTTGATGTACACAGAGACGAGCTGCCACCATCTCACTTATACCCTGGCAGAACATGACACTAAACAACCTCATTAAACAATAACACAAAGCAGAAACGTCAATAAATAAACATAAAATACATAACTTTAAAAAATACTACAAAAGACTTTAACACAAACCTCGGAAAATTACCTCCAAGGAAACAAAACAATACAAGACAATCAGGAAATGGAAGCACAATACCAAGAGAAGAAAGACGACAAGAAGAGCATCAAGGATTTATTTATTGGTCTCGAACATCCCTCGTCTCCTCTCTCCTGTCTCCCTCCTCGTCCTTACCAGTCATTCTCATCACTCTCGTCGTCGCTGCTGCCGCCGCGCCCACCCCGCAGTGAGCTCATCATCACGTCCTTCACCTTAGGCCCCCGAGGATCACTCTCAAGGTCGGTGGTGAAGGCTCCGGTGCGGGACAACTTCCACTCAAGTTCTGGAAGATGAAAAAATGAAAGGTAAGTCTCCGTCAGTAAAAAAAATACAGTAAGTCCCATCAGTAAAAAAATATGTATTAAAAAAAAATCTCATTGAAAGCAAAAATATATACGTTCAAACTGAGACAAAAATTAAAGGCAAGAATCCGTCAGTGAAAAAAATACAACTATCTCAGTGAATACAAAAATATAAACGTTCAAATGGAAGAAAAACCATACGAAAACTCACTCTAACTGAGAAAAAAACAAAAAATTAAGAGGCTTTCCTGCTATAGTCTATCATTGTTATCACCACCACCATCATCATCATCATCATCACCATCAGCACCAACTACTCACCATCCAGCTTGATCCTGTCTCCCCCAAACTCGGCCGCCCCAATAAACTGCTTCTTCATCTGGCCCTTCACAGTACACGAAGATGGCAGGAAGGTTGCGGTCGGGGAAGTTGGGGATACAGGTGGTGGAGATGGACTTTATAAACTTGACCTGAAGGGAAAGGAACATGACAGTGTGAGGAAGTGTGATGAAGAAGAAGAATGAAGTAGCAGTGTGAGGGAGTATGAGGAAGAATAAGGACTTAATATAGAGATAAGGACGTAATATTAAGATAAGGACTTAATATAGTAGTAGTAGTGACGATATGTGCATGAATATATAAGCGAAAGAAGGATAAAAAGATAGATGAATGCGTAGACTAAAGATAGGAAAACAAGGAAGGAATGAAAAGATATGAATGAAGTACTGAATTTAGTGAACCTGACAAGTAAATGAACAAAAAGAAAATACACAAGTGAGGATGATAAAGGCAAGAGTAGCTACATAAGATAAAAAAAAAGACAACAAAAACAAAACAAAAAAATAATAAATGAAAGGGTGAAATGATAGAAAATCAGAAAGAAAAAAATATAATCAGGATGAGACATGAGGAAGAGAATTAAAACTTTGTCAACTTATAGACCAATCCAGACAACCAAAAATTATAAAAAAAAATAAAAAAAGGATAAAGGATGAAAGTTAATTGAGAAAAAAAGGAAAAAGGAGGAAAAAAATAAAATGAACAATGGAAGTCAAATGAAAGAAAAACAAAAATCAATAATTACCTTAGGATACTTAGCTGCCAGTATTGGGAGGTGTTGGTTGATGAGGGCACAGAGCGGCACACCTTGCTTGTACAGGTGAAGGAACACCCAAATACCTGGACCAGCCTTGTTCACCTTGTCCACGTAATCCTGGGCACTGATCTCAAGCACCTGTACCAGAGCAGAGGAACAATAAATACATAAAACAAGGCCATGAAAAAACTATACTATATCTATACTAATAAATATTCGATGTGTGGAGAGAATGGATGAGGAGGAATTAGTGAAAAAGATGTGAGGTGTGAGGTTGACTTGGGAACTAAAAATGGGATGGACGGAGAGTGTGAAGAGAGTGTTAGAAGCAAGTCTGTGGAGCGAGGATGAATGCTTATACATGATAGAGATAATTAATAGTTGAATGGAGACCAGTTGTGAATCTATAAATACAGACACAGACTCAAACAGGGTTACTACTGCTATGTGGGCGCCCCCTTTGGCCTCCTCCACGCCAGGTTATCCCTTTCAGAGACAACCCGACAAGCAGCATCACCTTCTGGGTAGCGTGCCACATTCTCACATACCCAGAGTTGACGTTGGTGGACTATGGTGTTAATAAGCCTTGATGATTCAGTCTGACGGAGCAGTCGCTGATTTGACACACTGTCATTCCAACGATACCCAATGATTCTAGACTACAGACAATATAAAAGGAAATTCTAAAGCTAAACACAATAGTTGCAGTTGATACAGTTATATATGTATGTGTATAAAAATGTATATGAAAAACAGCTCACAGGAAATCAAAATGGAAATGGCAAACATGATACAGTACAACATATGAAGTCAAAGAGAACCAAAAAAAATAAGTCTAGTCCTACAACAGTGTCCTCCTTACATCGCCAAACTTGCTGGCCTCAATCTCCGCCTTCATCTCTGCCACCCTCTTCTTGCGGTACTCCAGCAAGATGGCCTCATCCTCATCATCCTCCAGCTCATCCAGCTCATCCAGGTTCAGCTTACCCAGCCGGGCATCTGGGGGAGTGGGCACGGACGCAGGTAACACATAGTAGTAGTAGTAGTAGTAGTAGTAGTAGTAGTAGTAGTAGTAGTAGTAGTAGTAGTAGTAGGAGGAGGAGGAGGAGGAAGACAGTGCTACTATCTATTGGAAACTGTGTCAAATCATGTAAAGGATAAAGAAAAATAATAATAAATAAAATAAAAAATTAAATACATACTCATACTTTGCTAAAATTTATGTACATCTCAACTTATAGAACTAGATCCCCTTTGCCGCTTGGTTCCACACACACACACACACACACACACACACACACACACACACACACACACACACACACACACACACACCCACACACCTGTACTCTGCTTGTCCTGGATGGTCTGTTCAATCATCTCCGTCAGCATCTCCTCCGTCACCTCGGGTTCCTTCGGCGGCAGGATGCCCTTCTGGCGCAGGATGTCGTTCCATTCTGTGTCCTCGTCGGGGTTCTGCGCACAAGATAAATTGTATTGTCACTTGTTTTTTTTATTAAGTATCCTATAGTATTTATCACAACATTCATTACATTTCTGCACTTGTTTCTTCTTAAGTCATATTCTTTACCTTTTTTCTATATAAACAATAATTTTGCGATTCCTATTTTCATCGGTATTATTTTACTTCTTCACAATAATGTTCTAGAGAATTGAGTGTTATATTTTTTCATTACCTGATGAACTCTGAGAAGGTTTTACTCACTGCATTACCGTCACAAATCCTTAGTAATTTCAAACGATACTGAATGTTTTCCATGAACATAAATCTGAGGTTAGGATAGCTTAAGTTAGGTTAGGCTAGGCTAGGTTAGGTTAGGTTAGGTTAGGTTAGGTTAGGTTAGGTTCGGTTCATGAATAGGGAATTGTTAGGTTAAGTTAGTGATCCTGTCACCTTGATTTTTAGGGTAAATCATTGTATTTCGTCTTGCTCCGCCCACCCTGCATCCCCACAGGTCCCCAGGCTTGTTGGGGGTGATGACAATATCTTACAATATATGCATTTACGACGGATATCAATGTCAAAATCATTCCAAATGGATCAAAATCTATATGAAAAGAGTGTTATTTAGATCTAAGTGCATTATTGTGAAGTTATAAAAAGTAAACACATATCACAATTACATCAACGGGATAATATGGAGATAACATTAGCGTGTTCTCCCGAGGTTAATACTTACATGTCAGATAGAATTAAGGTTGCAGAATAACATGCAATAAATATTACCTTCCGAAAACTTGTTAAAGCAAAAAAAACAAGGCCTCAGAATTAGTAGGCTAACCTTATCTCTATATTATCTCATCAGCGATATGTTAACTACAATTAATCTAACTACATGACTATAACAATCTATTTAACCTATTATACTGGCTAAATAACCACCTTAACCTCAGAACCAATAGGAGCCTCAAAGGTATATAAGAGGTCATGATAAAGGTGTGTCAAATTAATTAGTCACCAGGTAAGGGTGTGACGAGACGGGAGACTCATGTAATAAAGTTAACCTCATATAACCTTGTCTAGTCATTCCTTATTACTCACCTGCATTGTGGTGAGTCTCGTGTGAGTGTGTGTGATGAGGTGTAATCACGTGGTGTCCTTCCTCGTGTTAGGGGGAAAAAGGTTAAATTTAGCCTGAGTGACCTAGTGAGGGGGTGTGTTGATCTGATGTGCCAGACTCTATGTCATCCTTATTTGACTTTGTTTAATGGTCTATATACATTAAAACTAACCATAAAAATAATAAAACCAGTAATTTTTTTGTAAGGTAATAAGAAGACAGAATATTTCACTTCTTTTAATATTTTTTTTTCTTATGTTGACGCAATAATCTTGAGCCGAAATAATAGTCATTGCAAAATATGACAAGAAAGCAATTATCGTAGTCATGCATAATTTTTTACATGTATGATTTCTTTGAGCTGCATAATAACAGTATGTAATTATTAAAGTTATAATAAATACCAACGCGTGACGCCGAAAAAGTAGCCAACCGGTATTGTATAAAAAGAAAAGAATTTGCTGGAAACTGTTTTAAGAATATAATGGAATATAAAGAGTGATCAGATCTTTTACAACAGTCGGAATAATATCAACACCTAATCATAAGAAAATTGATTAAAATTCCTTCCATTTCCCTTCGGTCCTTTCCTTCCCTTCCCTTCTTAATTGCCTTCTTCCTTCCTCCTCTTCCTCTACCTCTACCTCTACCTCTTCCTTGCATGTGTTCTAGGAAAGGAAGGAGGGAGGAAAAGGAGGGAAGGGATAAGTGTGTCAATGGGTGAGTTTTAATATCCCTTTCTACGAGGCTAAAGCATGGTGGTATATATTAAGTTAGATGACCTCATAAGTTGTATCTCTTGAGCTGGGTACAACTTTCTATATTATCTCATGAATTGCTTGTGTGGGAAATAAGATCACGTGTAGTAAGGATGGAAGATATTATGATCCAATGGAATAACAATAATTTACAACTGTTTACGTTATCAAGCAAAAAATTATTATTTAAAACTTTTCCTTAATTTTCTTTGTAATGTTTTTCAACAAGTGCATGGTGTGTCTGCTGTGTCCTTTCCCAGACAAGTTACGTAAAAAAAAGATAATGAATGACACAGCTCCCTTACCTAACCTACACACTCTTGTATAAACCACACGAGCCAACAGTAACAAGATTTAACTAGTAATGTTGAAACAGACTGGAACAGAAAGATTTGACTATACGAATGATTTAATGTCTACCTGCCTGTCTACCTGCCTACCTGTCCCTCCGCCTGCCTGCCTGCCTGTCACTCTGCCTTCCTACCTGTCTGCTTTCCTGCCTGTCTGCCTGCTTTTCTGCCTGTCTGTCTCTCGATGTACCCTCCTGTCTATTGTTCTGCCTGTCTGCCTGCCTGTCTGTCCGTCTCTCTTCCTACCTGTATGTCTGTCTGTTTACCTGTATGACTGTATGTTAGTCTGTCTATCTATCTATCTGTCTGCCTATCCAACTTAATAAACACAATAAAACATATCGTAAGGCATTATATTTCCATACCAATGAACGTAATTCCCTTATTGTCATCTTCACGGGCAAAGAAAAAAAATCGCTCAGGTGACATGAACCTAAACAAACAATAGACGTGAGAAATGCGACACCTGTAGAAAGAATGAAGAGGAGGAGGGAGAGAGGGTGGACGTAGCCAAAGGAGAGAGAGAGAGAGGGGGAATAAGAGAGATAGAGAGGGAGGGAGGGAAAAGAAAAGGAGAGGGTGGAGGTATAAGAGGGAAAGGGAAGGAGGGAGGGAGGGAAAGGAGATAAATTCGGGGGGGAGTGAATTATGTGCATATATAAAGGTACACATGATTACCAGCTCCTGTACACACTCTCGAACCTCACCATGCACGCACAAGGGTATGTATGTACATGTATGTGTTGGGAGGGAGAGTTGGTGGGGATAAGTTTTCACGCTTTCCTATCCATACCTAACACGGCAAAATCTCATAATACACAGCAGACATCACCCATTACAATCCTTTATAAACACGTTCTATGTTAACTTATCCCT
>JAPQNM010000002.1:20338920-20358920 GCA_029783475.1 Metacarcinus magister | reverse complement strand
AATGACGCTCCACCCATCATTTCAGCAGCAATTCTCAGGGTGAGGTGGGCAGGAAAGGGGAGGCATCGTCCGCCTTCGATTTTTTAATAGAGTTTAGTAGTAGTAGTAGTAGTAGTAGCAGCATCACTTCATACGAACATACACACACCATTGATAACTTCCCTTCATTTCCTCACCGTAGGCATGCCGGCTGGAACGTACTGTGAGCTGATCAGTGGGTGTGCAAACATGGTGACTGTGAACGGTGACGGGACAGCACACATCACCATCAACAACAGTGAGGAGCCTATCTTTGCTATCTGCGTGGACTGTGACGGCAACGGACCTACAGTTGAGCCTGGTATGTGACGCTGCGTAGTAGAACACAAATACTTAACACCGTCACTAACTTCACTAACTCACTACAACAGTAACTTAATTGAACCTTCCACAAACTCGTATCACAACATCACAACAAAGAAAACGGAAACCCTACCTATGACATCCCTATTTGTACATTATCTTCCAAGGCTTCACTGGTATCCCATATTACCTTGAGTCTGTCCCTTCCCTCCACAGGCAAGACCACCACCCCAGGACCCACCAAGCCGCCCGTCACTGGCCAGGCAAGGACCGTCATCTTCATACACAAACAGACCAGTGTGGGGCAGGACCTCTTCCTTAGGGGTGGCATTGACTCAGACCATAGACCAGGTGTGTGTGGAGGAGGAGGAGGAGGAGGTGGTGTAGATCATGAATCCTGATTTTCTAGCCTTGTATAACCCGGATTTTGGTCCAACACATTTAGGTTCGGAGTCCTGAAAGAGGTCGATTTATCCGATATCCGAAATATTGTAGTCCGATTTAAAGAGGGTTTACTGTAAATCATAAAACCAGACATCCCACACTGGTCTATATTATCCAGGATGCACCTCGGACGCTGAGACAGACGCATGCGCAATAGACATCACCACCAACAGCCTCGGCGCGGGTGGTCACTACGCCAAGTACAATGCCTGGCGGGAGGGAGACACAAAGTTGGACTGGTATGGCCCTCAGGCCGGCCAGGGGAGTTACCAGGGCCAGGCTGCTTCCGGGACACCCTTAGCTTGGACCACGAACAAGCCTGGAGTCGACGGGTATCAGGAACTTAACACGTAAGGATCAAATGGAGTCAATGGAGTGAGGAGGAGTGAATATATAGCTTATTTTAGTATCCCTTGAAACCTTGTAAACCTGACTAATACGTACATGTGTGTGTGTGTGTGTGTGTGTGTGTGTGTGTGGCAGGTATGGTGAACACTACTGGATGCTGGACGTGGACATGAATTGTGACGAGGCTGAGAGTGGGTGGTTTGACGTGAAGGCTTTCCTCACCAACGGCAGCGGATGGGAGACTGATGTAACCCAGGCGTCCACGTGTTCAGGGGATGCAGGGGGAAGCAAGCCATATGAAAGCAAAAACCATATGGGTAGATGCGGATTTGTTAACGTTTTTGACTTCTCCTCCTCTTCCTGTACTATCAAATCCTTCCCTTAAAGATCTTACTCTTCTTCTGTTTCTTCTACTTCCTCTCGCTATGGCTGGTTATCTTTTTTCACGTAATCTGCTGGGTTTTTTTTTTTTGTCCTTGTTCTTTTTCCCTTGTGTTTTGAGAACTACTTTTTCTTCTTCCTTTCTTTTTTCTGATTTTCTTCCTATTTTCCTTCTTCCCCCTTTTTGTCTTTCCATTCTTCTAATATATTTCTTCCTCTTTTATCTTTTTCATTCTTCTCCTGTTTCTTCCTTCTCCATAATCCTACCATTCAACTTGACTTAATTTTCATCTTATCTATATTCTCATTACGATGATGAATAATTAATGTGTATACAGTAAATAATGTGGTGAGCATAAAGACCATAGTTTTATTCATCCTGTGTGTGTGTGTGTGTGTTTCTTTTATTTATATATGTTTTTTTTTGTGTTATCCATAGTCGTTACTCCAAAGTTTTTTTCTTCCTTTATTCCTTTAATTTCCCTAAAAGTAATTTCTTGGTGTTCTTCTGTTCTTTCCCATTTCCATCACTTTACATTTCTTGGCATTAAACTATATCTCCCCAATTTTGCCTTGATTCATATATCATGTCCTGTTCCTTTTATAACAGCTGTCTTCTTCATTTTCCACCTTAGTAATTAAATGTATCTATATAAACCAAGAATACTATTGGCGCCAGTACTGATCCTTGAGGGACTCCACTTAATACTTAGCACCATCCAGACTTGTGATCTTTTATTACTGTTCTCATCTCACTGTCTTTCAATTAATCTTCAAATGTTTTTTTTTCTTCCCTCCAAACCTGAATTATAATCCTATATATTCAAACTACAAAGATAGGAATAAGAAAAGGAGAAAAAACCAAGCAATATTATCTTGGCCAATTTATGAGCATGTAATAACATTTTGTGAATGTCTGTATCTTTGTATGTAATGTGTATTATTTGATGTAGCAGTTTTTAAAGTTTCTCGTGAAGTTTTAAATATAAGTATACAGTATATGATCAAGGTTATACATACACAATACTGTACATACAAAATTAAAACTCTTTGGGACCAGTACACTAACACGATGAGAATAAATTGGTTAACTCTCATTCCATCAGACTAATGGGTAACACGTGGACAGTCTATGCCTTGCCTTGCCTTGCCGTGCCATTCCAGTTCTTGCTACGTACTCCCATACCTGTGCATCCATTATTGTACCTCTAATATCACTACCATACTGCATACACAACACAAACCCATCATTACCATCCATACCCACTATAGTTATACAAGAGTATGTACTGTAGCCTACACCATTTCACTACCAATCCATCTATTTGTACTACTACTACTACTACTACCACCACCACTACCACTTCTACTACTGGATAATGTTGATTTGATTTGGATCGATAAGTTGCCTTCCCTACTACAGCAAAGTCATCCTTGGGCATTCACATAGACTACCAAAATCATATGAAATTCTAATAATTCAGACTTAAATAGAACTTCTTTTGAAAAAAATATTATAATTTGTGGTAGCTATATTTAGTTTTTGTCTGATTTTCCTAGTTTTACAGATTCACTTTACTTTCATGACCAATACATTTGTTCAACCTTCCTCCAAACAGCCGTCTTGCTTCCTGATAAACTTATTTCTCATACAAATAGTCGAGACAGTGAACGTCTTTGTTACTTATAGTTTACGAAGTCTGATTGATACAATAAAGTAACAATAATTCTTAAGCTCAATGAAAGTTTATTTATCTTATCAATATAACTGTGGAAGCATTCATATCTGGCCGAGTTTAAATAAAAACTGGATAAATTTAATACCCAACTGTAATGTCCAAATTAGGGTGCACAGAACCTTTTCCAATATGATGTGAACTAAACTGGTTCTTTTACAGCAGCTTATGTACATAGAAATGACTTCCATTGGACTTATGGAATGAGACTTAACCATACAGAAAGTATAATATTTACAACAATTGACAAACAATGAATGTAACATAATTAAATCCTAAAATTATAATTATGCAATGGCTAATTAAGTAAAAGGAGTGACAGTTGCCAATGCATTAATCTCCTTCACATATTTCACTATGGTGGGATTCCTTAACAATGTGTTGGTGATCTTTGGCATGTAGGACAATGACTATGACAGTCCCAGCACTAGCTATCCTCTACCAAGATAAACAGGTTATATACAAGTCTAAGATTGATACTCCCAGGAGAGGAGGGAGGGAAGGAAGGAGGGATGGAGGGTGGATTCGACAAACTGTGTTATAATTAATATCACACAGCACATGGTATGGTGGGGTCACACCTTACTTGTTAAACCCCATTTGCTTTCAATGCACACATACGTACACTAAGTAACACCAGAGTCACTTGGATCACTTTGTTCGTTGCACCGCCGGCGGGTCTTCTAAGTGTACCTCAGTGATCACTTCCTTCAGAGTACTAAGGATCACTAGCATCTAAAATGACACGCACAACTTTATAAAAGTTTCTCGCTTAGCAACACAAGATGTAAAAAAAATCACTCACTATTACGTTGTGTGAATGTGTTTGAAATCTTGAGCCTAAGCTAGACCTGAAGCATTCATTACGAAGCATACTATTAAGAGGCTTGATGGAAACACAGTCTATGCTTTCTCCTAACTAATTAAAAGCTTTTTTTCAAGATATATTAATGCAGATCAGAGCACCTTAGTTCCAAGTACACACATACATAAACCTTCACAGCAGCAAAACAGCAAATGGTCAACAACAAGAACCACAGAGATTGTATAGCTAGCAAATACAGAGTAATGCTGACCACCAATCAACACCACCAACTAATGAAACCAAGATTTCCAAAAAGGTCTCCTCCTTCCGCCTCTCACCCCAAACCTCAACATGAAACAATGACCGGACCGGCAGAGCTCGTATGCAATCCTCATTAACTCGCAACCTCTACCAAGCCAATGCACACAATAAAAACTATCAAACACAACAAACACAAGTGGAAACAACTATCAATTTACACTAACATAACTACTGAGGCAATTGGCAATCACAGGGAAGAGATGCATAATTCGTTTGTCATTCACAAGATACTGAGGAAGGATAAAGAGAGAAAGGCAAACATTTGGGAATCTCACTCCAGGATGTTGCTTCCACGCACATCAAAACACTCTTCATCCAAGTTAAGATGTGATGGAGTGGCATGAGTGGCATTGTTTTGGTATCCTCTTCTTGGCTGCCTTGCTCTCCTGTTCTCCTCCCCAACAATCCCCTCCGATACACACTCTAAGGACACATCTGCTGTGCCATAAATCACCAAATCATTACACTCAAGGAAAGTGCGTAGGAAACAATTGGCTCGCTCGTGTATAATAACAATAATAAAAATAATGATAATAATATAATATGTATTTACATGTATGAACTTCAAAAAGCAGCTCTCAACAAACAACCATAAGAGTGTGGATACTATATGTATATATGTAGGAATCAAGTGCACAAAGAGACTCGTGAATGACACTTTTAAATACAACTAAATCAACAATGAGAGGAAGGTGCCGTGCAATGGACTGTCAACCACCACCAAACACACCAATCAAAGGAAGGATCAACACAACAACACTTACAATGATAATGAGCAAACAAAAAATAAAATAAAAACAATGTTATGATTCAATACACGTGTGCCTTAAACTAACATGCAACAATGGTCTCCACAACTCTCCCAACAGTCTACAAAAATAGTATATAGTATACAAGCTTTTGGACACACCACTAGGAGTGACTGTATAAATATTTCTAACTAACTACTCACTCCGACCACATCACATCACATCACACGTCAACCCCAGAGCTTCAGAACCATCCTCTTCCTTGTGCCGCAGAACACCAACAGCACAACACCACACACACAAAAAAGCATTCTACACCATCCTACAACAGCTCTGGGTGACACCAAGACGTAGAATGCAAAATCTTTCTATATATATCACAGGCTAATATATAATGCTTTCTGTCAATTAACTCATAGTATTTATAGTATATAATATGATATATATATTTATTATACAGCCTCTTATCACTCACACATACACATACTGGTTTTTTACACCCCAAGTGGACACATGTATGTATATATGTATGTATGTATGCATGAATAGATGTATATATGTATGAATTTATGTATGTATGTATGTATGTATGAATATTGGAGATCGACCATCACTATAAAGTTGCAATTGCAGAGATACACCTAGGTATAGTGCGAGGCTAATACAAGGGAGTCACGGCACCATATAACTATACACACAAGTATACGCAAAGGAAGATACATACAAAGGTTTTACCCCCCCACCCCCCGCCCCCAGCCCGCCTCATACTCTGCCTCATCTGGTTCAGCAACAGCATAAACCTGGTGGGACTAAAAATTCATGTGTTTTCCCTATCTTAAATTATATCTATCAAATTTTTTCAGTTTTAACTCACTCACAATACAAGAATAATGTTTTTTTTTGTCTTTTTCAGTTTTTTTTTAATAGTTTGGAAGAGACTCTTTATGTAATTATGATGTAAAAATAAGATAGCAACCAACTTTGTACAATTGATTAAGTATTTTGTTTGGCCCAATTATTATTATTATTATATTTTACACTTGACTACGTAATTCCATTCCCTAGAAACCCAACGCACTCACTCACTCACTCACTCACTCACTTTAAATATAATCTACAAATCATGGAACTATAAATAATAAAAAATAAATACAAATAATAATAAATCATCTCATATAGAACCCATAAATCATCTTAAACATAAAATAAATAAATGAACGACAAAAAAATAAAAGAAGTCATCCAACATAAAAAATAACAATAAACGACAAAACAAAAACACACACACACACACACACACACACACACACACCTATGTACGGTACTCATAAAAAATAACACAGGTTGAAACTAACTAACAAACACAGGTAAAAATAAATAACATCACCTGTACCTTCACTTAATAACCTTCCCTATATTGTAGCGTTCACTGTCGCTGTAACCCAAGATGCTTTCAATGGCCCGCAGGTGACCTTTAGAATTATCACGGTCAGTAAAGAAATAATAGATGGCAGACTTGAGGAACTGCAGCGTCACCTCAGGGTCAAGCTCTCCACTGCGACGGCCGTTGGTGGTGGTGCTACTACTGCTGTTGTTGTTGTTGTTGTTATTGTTCCGACAGTTGATCTCCCGGTGGTAGAGAGCCTAGAGGATGGGTGGACAGGAAGGTTATTAGTTACAATGCGTGAGAGAGTGGTGGTCAGGGTGTTCAAGGATGTCTCTGTCTTGGTTATGAAATTCAATCATATTCTGTCTGTCTATCTTTTCTATTAAATGTTATGTTAATTTGTTTTTCATAAATGCATTTTTTTTTTTTTTATGCAACAATGAGAAAACTGAGATTTATAAGTATTTAATTGGTTTTTTTTAAAGGTCTATATGGTGTGGATTGATGTGTTTCACTATTGAAGGTTCAGCCAGTCTCAGAAGCAACATAATTTGAATCACTTTGTAAACAGTGAACTTTTAAAAGACAGCTTCATGCAGCTTTCTAATGCAGATACAAATACGCACACACATATGTATACAGAAAACACATGCACACTTCTGACTCACACACTTATTAGCCACCATAGAAGAACAAACTATCAAATATGAAGTGAAGTCTCTCACTTTCCTACATCAAAATATAATATATATTTATCTTCTTACATTTTTCATCTACAAGTTAACTAGCATACATAATCTATATCTGGCTGATGTGATTAATACACTATAATCTTCAGAACTTGTTTTTAAAATGTCCCACAACTGATGCAAACCACTCACCAGGAGACTGTTAAGTAAACACTAAACACAAAAAAACATCAATAAATTCCAGCTAAGTTTTGAACCAAAGTTTACCGCTACAATGATACCATAAAGATAACCAAAGAAAAACTACAACCCAAGTACAATTCCCTCTAAAAAGTACCATCAAACACACAAACCTATGACACTACAATGACACTACAATGAGACTACAATGAGAGCCTCAACAAGAACACGAGAAACACCAGTGACGTGACATGGATGTAAGTGTAAGTGTGCACAGTGTGGTTCAGTGTAACGAGAGTGAAGGAAGGAATTACGGAGATGAAGGACCTTGAGGTTATTCACCTGAAAATAATGGGACAGAATGAGGTGACAAAAGAGGACATTAATTATGAGGAACATGAGGCTGTAAATATAAAATTGGGATCCCTACAAGTTGTGAGGACATGATACTAGAATATGAGAGGGAGGGAGATTGCAGACTTAGAGAGTGAGAGGACTAGAATGTACAAAATTCTAGTATATTCTAATGGTGTCACTCTCAAACCAGAGTGTAAAGGTGAGAACGAAAGGAATCTTTGCCATGTGCTCTCCTACAAAGGATACAAGGAACAGGTATCTGAATTGATAGATAAAAGAAACAATTTTCCAAACTGAAACACTATACAAATGTCATACTCATAATTATTGGTTTTCAAGTTCTCCAAACCATTAATGTGAATGCAATGATGGCATGATTTCTTTCTTAAAAATCAGCTGAAAATCAAAGGATGACTGACTACTAAAGTCCATTAGTGGGAGTGAATCAAATGACATTGATATGCATAACATGAGATGCATGGCTCGCAGTTGTGTTTAGGATTCTTCTGGTGATGTTAGATGTCACTAATTATTCCTATTTATAAGAGAACTGAGTCAGGTCCAAGACATGATGGTCTTATCTTTCAGTCAGATTTCAGTCAATGAGGCAGATGACACGATGAGTGAGTAGAAGGTGAGTGTTTGTGTGTCAGGTTATTCAAGGTAATTCCGTTATACCTTACTGTTCACTCACTCATTCATCCAGTCACTCATAACTACTTGTGCTAATTAATTTTAAAATGATAACTAAGGCGAAATATAAAAATATTGTGCATTTATTATTTTGAAGTTTAGTCAATAAGAACACCGATCCACGTGACATTGCAACACACTTGACACATCCTAGTTCATTGGTCACCACACTAATGACGTGCTTTGTCCTCACTTCTCAGGAAAATCTATTAATTGAATAAATAAATTAAATTAATAAATAAATAGATAAATAAATAGAATAATAGACAAATAAATAGAATAAATAGACAAATAAATAAATAAATATAAACAAATAAGTATATCATATATAAGTATATATATATATATATATATATATATATATATATATATATATATTATATGTCTGGTAGTGTGTATAGTTTTACTTTCTAAATGTCTGGGTCCCACAATGATGATACATCCTTGCATTTCTTTCCTTTATCTGTTAAAACTGATACAGAAACATTGGTTCTGTAATTACACTTCCATTCAACTTCCTGAATCATCCGTTCCTTTCAACTGTTCCAATGCCTTGCTTTGGATGATATTGATCAGTAACTCTAAGATATAGATGTTGCTTGATAGATGGTATTATTTTTCCCTTCAAGTTACTACAAATATTTTTTGATACTGAAAAACCCAACATTTAATACGATGATAGGAAACTGTGCCTCAAGAATGGTCAATTAAATAAACAAAAATAAAACTGAATACATTGTACTCTTTAAAAATCAAAATAAAACACAAAAACACAATCTTAATACAAATGCATAAAACAAAGTATGAATAAAAAAGCAAATTATAAGTATTCACTTTCTTCTGCATAATCAACTAGTAAAGTAGAAGCCAGCACAATGCACAGCACAATACACAGCACAATGCACAGCACAATGCACAGCATATGTACACCATTTGGAAGCAGCACAACGAGAAAGAAAAATCATGACAGCACACAAGCTTTAGCAGCTAACAAAAGCGAAGCAGATAAACCATTAAGAAAAGGTAAGAAGTATATACATTTAGACAAACTGACGAGGAAACAAGAAAAAGAAAATCTGGTATTATATAATTCATGATGAGCATTGAATTGTTATAAAGAAAAAACCCCAAGTGTTATTGAGTTAAGAATTAGGTTATTACTAAAAAAAAAAATCTAGTGATAATATTGACTTTCCGTCCCTCATGCTAATGGTAAAAACTCAATCAGTGTGATAACCACTAAAATACAGACCAAAGGAAAGAAAAAATGCTCAAATGAAAGTGAAATAATCAAATGAAGTCAAATTAAAAGTATTGAACTCTTAATACAAAAAGACAACCACTGCCACCCACTACAACACAAATGAAGTGATAACAATTACCCAAACTACAATTGAACCTTGATTTAACGGACTAAAAGGGGAATCTACTTATCCATTATTTTAAAACTCCGTTGCTTGACATTCAGAGGTCAGACACCATTATTATTAATCATCATACGCAACATTGTTTACTATGTATAAAGACAATGAAATAGACAAAAAATAAGCAGTGACTGATGCTACATTTTTTACTCTACATTTTTGACGCTACAATTTTTGACGCTACATTTTTGACGCTACATTTTTGACGCTACAATTTTTGACGCTACATTTTGACGCTATATTGTTTACATTACATTGTTAAAGTTACATTTTTGATGCTACATTTTTTATGCAAACACAACTGGACAGTGTGGTTAAATCAGGGTTAACAGTGACTGATGCTACATTGTTTAATAGGAAGAAATTCTCACTACACTGAGCCACGTAACGGACACATTTTGGTTTCAATCAGCAGACTTATTTGAATGGTCCAATCTGCTTGTCCAATAGAGGATGGCGTCCGTTATATCGAAAATCCGTTAAATTGGAGTCCGTTAAATCAAGGTTAGTGTATATTCAGACCCAAGTAATGGACCCAAAATGTTTCTTGAGTCCCAGAATGTGTGTAAACTTTCCCAATAATTTTGTGCAAGGCAAAGGCTGCCAGGAAGCTAAGAAAACAAATCAAAGCTAAACCAAACATCTGCTGTCTGCCCTTCTACCATTGTGTGGGTATACTGAAGAGAGAGAGAGAGAGAGAGAGAGAGAGAGAGAGAGAGAGAGAGAGAGAGAGAGAGAGAGAGAGAGAGAGAGAGAGAGAGAGAGAGAGAGAGAGAGAGAGAGAGAGAGAGAGAGAGAGAGAGAGAGAGAGAGAGAGAGAGAGAGAGAGAGAGAGAGAGAGAGAGAGAGAGAGAGAGAGAGAGAGAGAGAGAGAGAAAAAATTATAAAAGAATGAGTGACTGAATGAGGACTGAAAAAATTAAAGAATGAGATATAGGAAGGCAGAAAGAGGGACAGTAACAATTCCGAGGAGGAGGAGGAGGAGGAGGAGGAGGAGGAGGAGGAGGAGGAGAGGAGGAGGAGGAGGAGGAGAAGGGAGGGTAGAAAGAGTAACAGTTCCCAGGAAGAGGAGGAGAAGGAGGGTAGATGGAGTGTCTTACGAGCAGGGAAGTGTGAAAGGTGGGCCCCCACTACCCACCTGTTTATGGCTCTGCAAGTACAAAGCGATGGCCTTCTTGCCGCCCACTAGAGCTGCACCAGAACCACCGAGGGAGGATGACACAGCCCTCACCACCCACACCCCGGGGGAGGAAAGGGGAGAGGGTGGAGGACAGGTAGAGGAGAGGAAGGAGGAGGAGGAGGAGGAGGAGGAAGGAGATGCAGTGTCCTGAAATGAATGTTGACAACGCCACGTTCGGACACACACGTTACCCTGGGTCAGTTTTGAAGTTTTTTTTATGGATATATATTTTGCTGCTATTGGTAAAATAGACTAATGAGGTTTATATATTAGTTTAGTTTTTTTTTAGTCTAGTTGTAACGCAGTGTTTTTAATGTAGTCTTGAGTCATTCTCTGTGTGTTGTCTTGAGGGTTCGGTGTGGTGATCGAGCCATGAAAACATACAGTACTTATAATACCGAGTGTAACATACAATCAACTACAACAAAAACAAAAGTATCATCTAATTTCCCATCAATGTGACTTTTTTTGCAACATTGATTCATTGATGACCAAAGGAATTATGTCAACATACCTATATATAAGCTACATCTAACACTATCCAAAGTTAGAGAAATTATGAATAAATACAGTACAAGCTCAATTGAACAGACTAATTCAGTCAAACCTTGGTCCGTTATGCCGAGCTTTTCACTAAATCAAGCATTCACTCTTTCCTGCTTTACTCGCACTTTAGAGGTATGATTTCACTAAGGTTTCACTGCAAAAATAGGCCTAGAAAGCAAAGAAATCCAGGAGAGCACGTAGGAGTTGCTAGTGAAACAAAGAACTCCCGCCAAAAATAAACAGGAAACGTGCGTTGGCGGATTGTTAGCAGAACCGATCCAGAGAATTCTCGATTTAAAGGATTTTTTCTCTTATATCAAGCATGAATAATATTTTGCAGACTTGAGCTTTCCACTACATTGGTTTCCGTTAAGTTGAGCTTGTAGTGTATACATGAGCTGCATCTGACACTATCCACAGTCATAAGAGGAGGAACCTTGAATGGTATGAATGAAACATGTGGTCGAGGAAAAAGGAAAAATCAGACTGCCTACCAAACTAATACAGCACCAGATTACTACACTTATTATTCTTTCATTAATCTTAAATAACATGTTGACTTTCATTTAAAACCATATTCCATCCGCAGTACCTTCGTGAAATACAACCGCCAGGCAGGTTAGAGTCGTGTTTGTTAAGAGTCAAGTCATCACCATACGTCACCCACACCACGACAACAACATTCTTCATATCAATTGACACACATTATTCATTCTGTTCACTCAGCAAGGAAGTTATAATTTGTGAATGGCTTTGATTGAATTTAATTATGCAAATCCATATGAATTGACATATTTGAAATCCATAATATAATGTGATTCTGAGCTCACGTTTTCGTACAATTTTCTTGAAAATATTAACCATGATGTAATATATTTTGACTCCTACCATTGACTAGTTTAGACATTTGAACTCTATCCTTTTCAGAAGATTAATGTTTTAAAGGGTGTGAGTTAGCCTGTTTAGGTGATTGTTTAGTGCGCGCGTGTGTGTGTGTGTGTTGCATTCATAAAGCAATGCATGAACAACAACACTCGTGACCTGATGAAAACTGAACACACACGGACAGGCAGGCAGGTCATCCCACCACGAGACTACCTCATGAGGACCACCACTATCATCAACTATGTGACCAAGGAATGTAAATACTGTACCTCAGGGTCTCAATACCTCGATCACACACATGACACACACCACCACTACATCAAGGCAGCATCAGAACACTAAAGGTGGCAGCACACTTGCCATTTTCCAATAACATGTTACTCGTTTTTGGTAGCCGTTTTGACAACAAACTTGCTTGTGCGTCACAAACAGGAATGTTTTTTCTTATGAGTTTGCCAAACAAAACACTGCGTTCCGTGGTCATGACCAATATTTCCTGGAAAAGCATCATGGAACCCACACTGGAAGATCTTAGAGACAAACGCATAACAAAAACGAGTAACATGTTATTGGAAAATGCTTCGTGTGCCACCACCTTTAGTCTTCAGTCTCGGCCCAAGAAACATGAACACCCATTGAGTGGCTTTGCTTTGAGACCGTCACCAAGACCACGTGTGACTTCACTAACACTACATTGTCATTGGCTAATCAAAGGTCAATGATCATAGTAATTAGCTAGCATATAACACTTGCATCATTGACCATGCATAGAAGCAAGCTTTTTTTCATTACATATTAACCTAAGCTGCAACTTAATTGGTAATACGTAGCCATCACCTACAATGTCCAGAATCTTTCAATATTTCCTTGACTAAGATAACTATACATGAATGGTGATTAGTGTGCATGGAGGAAATAAATATATTGACTGGTGGCAGCCTAGAACTATAATGATGATGATGATGATGATGATGATGATGATGATGATGATGATGATGATGATGATGATGATGATGATGATGATGATGGTGGAGAAGAGGAGGAGGTGGAGAAGGAGGAAGGGGATGGCCAGTCAAGGGTTTAAATCTTCACCATAAGAGATCATGTAAGCAAAGGGAGGCAAAGAATCGTATGTGTAATGCAGAATCTCACACCAAGCAGATGCACATAACTTAGAATCAGACTCTTGTAAGAAAGTGACACCAACACCAAATAGATGAAAATAAAGAAAGTTTGTACAGTTTTTCATTTTTTTTCTTCCAATTTACTTACAATAATATGAAGAGCATAATACTGTATTGACGACGCATTTCAGAAATTCCCTACAAAAAAATTTAGTACGTACATGAAAATAAAATGAGAAATACACGACTGAAATCTCCGACAGGCTTCTGAATCCCACCTGAGAATCCTATCTTCCCTTCACTGGACTGCAACAGAGTATATGTAAAACAATCGCTTGATACTGAACCCTGAATCTGAAGCCTGAACCTGAACCCTGAACCTGAAGCCTAACCGAGTCTTGTTACAAAATATACCTGATTGGATATGAAATGGGAAGAAAGTTGGGATGTCTAATGCATTCATTATTCCCCCTAAGTGTTGCAAGCCTGTAGCAGTATAAAATATGATCAAATAGTGATATGCAATAATAACCGATTCCTAAGAAGTGATTAGCAATAAGAAAAAACAATTAATGAGGCAAATTTGACTATATAAGATCAAATATAGATGTGCAATAATAACAGATGCCAAAGCAGAGATTAGCAAATAAGAAAAAAATAATAAATGAGGCAAATTTTACTATATGAGCCATGAAGACAGTGCATGTGACTTATAGATACACGCTAAACATTGATTGATGATGTTATATGCTTCAGAAAGTTAATCATGTTTCATCGAATATATTACCTTATAGCAGGACCAATACTGTATCTAGAACAATAAATCTACTGAACACAGGATCGGATCTCAAGTACTAGCAACCAGAAGGGTAAAGTAGGAGTGTAATTATATACAAGTACATATTTTAGGTCTCAAAATAACACTCGGAAGGGCAAAAATAGGTGAAAATAGGGACTCGGCCGAAGTTTTGGCACCAATTACAATTTTTCCCATAAGTTTATGTATCTATATCTAACGAATTCGTATCTAACGCTGTTTTTGTGGCACCAATTATTCGTTAGATGGGAAAATCTACTGTACACTGAAATTAAATGACAATAAGCTCACTATACTTGAAACAATCATTCTTTTCACTGCAGAGTTATGAAGAATTTTGGAATAGGATATTATCACGTATCTAAACGTATCTAAACGTATTCTAAACAGTTCAACACCAAGGGAGAAAAAATCAACGTATTAAAACCACTGAGATGCTCTTCTCATTCAGCGGCCAATTATATATACGTTATTACAAGGCTCGGTTAGGCTCCACATGCAAGCTTGAGTTGAACACACGATACCAACGAACCCTTCTCTGCTAAACATTATGTAATCATTCCTCCTTCCTCTAAACACACAGGAACAGTGACAAAGTTGTAGATTAGGTAACTAAACTCTAATTAAATGCATCAAATATATAGCAGATCAAAACATCATATCAAACAACTACCTCAAATGTAAAGATAAATAGTTATACATACATAGATAATCAAAATACAAAAACAGACTACTGTACTGTATATATAAATTTCAAGGGTCCTAATAGATGTACACATAATCAAGTGCCTTGCAACTATTCATTACTAATTACTGATATAATATAAAAGGGTATCAACACATTAAAAAAATCACAACGCTACATGAATACTAAATACATCACAAGGATTAACTTTCACTAAAAAACACACAAGAACGATACAACCAAACACATCATTACTGACCACAAGACAATACACAACCACATCAATCAATAACACACACATACACACACACACACACACACACACACACACACACACAAGGTCAGGCAACTATGAAGATTTTTTCCACAAAGGTCAAGGGGTCACAGTGTCATGGTAGTAAGGGTTATGCAAGGTCACGGGCACCAGCACTCACCTTGACCTTCTCCAGTTCCTCTTCGGTGCGGGTCAAGTGCCTCATCAACTCCATCATTGGTCCACTGGAGGTGAGGGAAGGTGGCAGTCCCTCCTCTCCACCGTCCTGGGAGCACAGCGGATTAGTAAGTGTAATACTGTACCGGGTAAGCAAGGAATAACTCAAACATTGACTTAGTGTGATTCTTGATCTGATCCTGTGGTTGGTATAGTTTGATGTTTGGGTGTACGCTTTGTGACTTAATTGGTAATAATGGAGTGGGTGATTAATGTCTGGGAGGAAGATTATAACCACCATCAATTTAATTTTTTCATAAATTCCATCTGTGAGAAAGCCAGATTTTTCTATGATACTTTTTCCTGGCGAGAGTGGTAACAGTGCCAGTGGTAGTGGTGGTGAGAGTGGTCATGCCGTTACGAGTGGTGACAAGTGGTAGTGGTAGTTGTAGTGGTGCACGTGGTCATGCTGTACAAGTGTTGAGTGGCTGTGGCACTACGCTGTTATTGTGAGGAAAGTGACCATGCCACTATAAGTGCCACTGAAAGTGATGAGAGCAGTCCAAGAAAGGCTGCACACCAGGTAGAGGATGGTTTGAAAACTTGACATGCCCTTTTTGCCCTCCATAACTTGTACCTTTCTGGCCAGGCTGCCTCAACAGACAATGACCGAACATGAAAGGCATTATGTGCAGCTTTTGCTATTCACAGGATTTTCTGGAACATGACCTTTACAAATAGCAAGGCCAGCATAACATAGTTCAATAGCAGCGTAGCACATTTCCATACATAAGTGTGTGGGATAGTCAGCCTTGGGCAGCTGCAAACTACATCTGGATCCACTCTGCACTTCTTTCTTCCTTGCAGGACAAGGTCATATAATTTGGCAGCACTAACAACAAATGCTTCAGAATAAGGAAAGCTCTTTGTACTTCCAAGAACACACTTCAAAAAGCCCAGAGAACTGCAAACCAAGACTTGAATCTTGCACAATTTGAGTGCAGAGGTTAATTGCTTTTTTCGATGTTCTTTCATGGTGTTTACAAGGTATCATGTTCCATCACACACAGTAAAGTTACTCTTCTATAAACAGAGGAAATAATGGACACTATTTTCGTTGTCCACTGTCCTTATGAGCGTTGATTTTCTTGAATTTTTTTTTATAATTTTTTTGGGTACAAACACAGCCAGAATCCTTATTGCTTATGTCATGCAGGCTGATCCCAAAGAGACTCAACTCCATCCATAACAATGACTCGCCTGCTGCACGAGTTCACTTGTTCCAGCATCTTTGGTCGGGTATTATCACCCTTCATAAATGGACGCGATCACCACTGGTATTGTACACTCTTACAATCATTCAGAGTAACAAAAGTACAAATAGAACTGCAAGATACCAATGCAAGGTTGAAGTAAAAGAAATAAAAAACGATCATGAACCAACTTACTTCATCAAAAGAACTGTGGACAAAACAACATCACCTGTACGTTAGTGAGGTCAAAGGGAAGCTACACGAGAGGAAGGCAAACAAGGGTAAGGAATGCCTCTATCAGTGGAAGGAATCACTCACTCAAGAGGAAGCACGGATAAAATTAATATAAATGTCCAAATACGAATATACTTTTAACCTTCGAGAATTAATACAAATTAAAGATGATTTCATTAATTTGAATATCTACTTTTCAGCATCTAACCACTGAGACATCTAACTAAAGGGATTTATGAGAGGAAGAGGCTGGGGATCTAACCCTTAACAGCTTGAAACAACACACAACTATCCTCTATGCCAATTACTTACTAATAAAACTCTTCTTTACCTCTAACAAACCCACAAGACTAAACACCAACTCCATGTCCCTTGCAATGTCTCACCAGGTTATCCTCTGTCTGTATTCTTGCCGCCTGTTGTCCCTTCAAGAACATCTGTAAGTACATCTTCTGGTGACGCAGCTCAGCCTCCGTCAGCTCCTCTTTGAGCCTCAACCCATCACGCTCCAGCTCCCTCACACGCTCCTGGCTTTGGTCATACAGAGGCCGCAGCTCGAAGTACCTGGGAAGGGTAAGTGGTCATGAGGGTAAGTTTAAGGAGGTTAGTTAATGGTGTGTTCCCAAGAAGAAGAAGAAGAAGAAGAGGAAGTTAGTGGCGTGTATATTTTAGTGTGAGAGGAGTGTGGGAAGGCAGTGTTGCATGATCAGAGTATTAATAAGTATAGTAACGAAAATACTACGTCTGGTGCAGTTAATTATAGATATAAATTCAGGTGTTGAAAAGATTTGGGACTTGATATTGAAATGAGTGAGTGGATAAAAAATAATAATAATAATAATACTTACTTGAGGTTAGCATCGCTCAGCTTGGACAGAAGAGCCTCCACCCTATCATTATTCTTCTCCTTCAGTTCGTGGTACTCTTCCATATGGTTCCTCTTCAGCATCTCCTCCCGCCGCTGGTACTCCTCCCTCATTCTCCTCTCAGCTTCCTCCACCGCTGCCCACGCATCCACTACGCCTTCCCCACCATTGCTTCCTACAATAACCTCCTGCAACATTCCCTCCCCGTCATCCTCATCCTCTTCCTCCACGTCCTCTTCCTCCGTGTGGTGTCCCCGCAAAGACGCTCTGCTGGTTTCAATTGTATCCTGTTGGGGGAATGAAAGGTAGTCTCTCTCTCTCTCTCTCTCTCTCTCTCTCTCTCTCTCTCTCTCTCTCTCTCTCTCTCTCTCTCTCTCTCTCTCTCTCTCTCTCTCTCTCTCTCTCATTCCTTCCGCTCGCTTCCTTCCTCATTATCATCACATAATTGCCTTCCAGAAGACAATTAAATTTTGCAACTGAAGACGTAACTCAAGAGTGACGCGAAAATAAAAAGAAATACGAGAAATAACTTTTATCTATCCCTCCTGCTGGTTATAAAGAAAGGAATCTCTCTCTCTCTCTCTCTCTCTCTCTCTCTCTCTCTCTCTCTCTCTCTCTCTCTCTCTCTCTCTCTCTCTCTCTCTCTCTCTCTCAAGCAAAGACAATCTAATTACAGCAATATAAAATAAAACAAAAGCAATCGATGTGCACATAATATCGTACGTGTGTGAGTGTATGTGTGTATGTAAGTATGTATGTATGTATGTATGTGTGAATGTGTGTGTTAACTGACCCTGGAGGAGAGGCTGGGCGAGGTCAGGTCATCATAGTGGCCCGAGTCAGCCAGGGAGGAGCGGGTCAGGTCAACGGAGTCAGCTGTCGTCTCTACAACGGAGCCACCAGCAGGGGACGCAGAGGGACGCATCTGTGGCGCCACGGACTCAGAGGCGCCTGGCGAAGGGGAGAAAAACCATTAATAAAAGGGAGGGAGGAAGGAAGGGAGGGAGGGAGGGAGGGAGGGAGGGAGGGAGGGAGGGAGGGAGGGAGGGAGGGAGGGAGGGAGGGAGGGAGGGAGGGAGGGAGGTAGGTTAGAAAGTGGAAGAAAAAAAGGAAGAATGGAAGGATAGAGGGAAGAAAGAAGGAAGGAAGGAAGGGTAGGAAGTGGAAGAAAAGAAGGAAGGGAGGAAGGATAGCAAGTGGAAGGAAAAAAGTATCACGTGGTCTGAGGAAGAAAAACAGTAACATATTGAGGGAGAAGGAAAAAAAGAATAACTAAAGGAATATAGAAGGAGAAGGAATAAGAGGAACACAAGGACCGAAGAGGAAGAAGAGTAACAGATGTTGAGGGAGAAGAAATAATAGGAACAAACACAAAGGAGCACAAAGGAAGAACAAATAGCAGCAGATTTGTTGACCCTTTACGAGGTTGTTTGAGAGGCCAGGAAGAGGAGGAGGAGGTAAGGAAAGTTGAGAAAATGACATTGGAGTAGGAGGCAACATAAGTCTGCTGGCTTCTAACGAGGAGGAGGAGGAGGAGGAGGAGGAGGAGGAGGAGGAGGAGGAGGAGGAGGAGGAGGAGGAGGAGGAGGAGGAGGAGGAGGTGAAGAAGAGAGAAAAATAGAAGCATTTTCTTTCAAGTTTATGGTATCAGCGTGAGAACAGTCTTCCTTACTCTTCAAAATTTATATTTCATACATCCTCTGCTTGCATTTTCGTGCGTGTGCTAATGAGAAGAGAGAGAGAGAGAGAGAGAGAGAGAGAGAGAGAGAGAGAGAGAGAGAGAGAGAGAGAGAGAGAGAGAGAGAGAGAGAGAGAGAGAGAGAGAGAGAGAGAGTAAACGTAGTAATTCTTTAATCTTTATTGCTTTCCTATATATCTATTGAAGAACAAGGGAAGAAAGAGAGACAGTTAGGAGGAGGAGGAGGAAGGACAGAGGGAAGTGAAAAACAGATGGAGGGAGAAAGAGGAAACAGAGGGAAGGGAAGAAAGAATGACAGGAAGAAGAGGGATCGAGCGAGGGACGAGAATTACTAGAGAGAGAGAAAAAATAAATAATGAGACAGCTGAGGGGAGATTGAGTTAGGAGGACGTGAAGGTGAGGGGAGAGTGAGGGAAGGTGAGGGG
>JAPQNM010000002.1:20328920-20333920 GCA_029783475.1 Metacarcinus magister | reverse complement strand
GTCCTTTCGTCTTCAGTATGTATTGTGTATCAACGGATTTATTTATGATTTATTTATTTATATTCGTGTTTCTAGTTTCTCACTTTTGTATGTCTTTTTTTATTTATTTTATTATTTTGTCTGTGTATATCTCTGTTTGTATTTATTTATTCATTGAGTGTTGTGTTCTCCTATCACTGTTCTCTGTTGACTTGTGTTGCAGTGTGTGTGTGTGTGTGTGTGTGTGTGTGTGTGTGTGTGTGTGTGTGTGTGTGTGTGTGTGTGTGTGTGTGTGTGTGTGTGTGTTGCAACGCACGCCACCACACGTCCTTGAAGCTATCGGAAATCTGACTCACAAAAACTGGAACCCTCTACTTGTTCCTTGAGCCTCGCGTTGTTTTGAAATAACAGACGTGTTAGTCTATACATGTCCTTTCCCTTATCTTTGTATATAACATTTGATCCCTGATAGATGAAGTAATAGTGTGTGTGTGTGTGTGTGTGTGTGTGTGTGTGTGTGTGTGTGTGTGTGTGTGTGTGTGTGTGTGTGTGTGTGTGTGTGTGTCTGTGGGTGTGTGTGTGACCATCAATTAGTCGTAAAATTTTGTCACTATCTGCCTTTCACTTTCCTGCAGTTCTCCTTCTCTTCTTCTTCTTCTTCTTCTTCTTCTTCTTCTTCCTCCTCCTCCTCCTCCTCTTTCTTGCTCACACTTGCCCTCCTATCACTTGGTAGCAGTATATTCTTCGCACCGGGTCACGTTTCTCTCTCTCTCTCTCTCTCTCTCTCTCTCTCTCTCTCTCTCTCTCTCTCTCTCTCTCTCTCTCTCTCTCTCTCTCTCTCTCTCTCTCTCTCTCTCTCTCTCTTACATAACACCTGTCACAAACAGACCACATCACCTACATACTTATCTCTCTCTCTCTCTCTCTCTCTCTCTCTCTCTCTCTCTCTCTCTCTCTCTCTCTCTCTCTCTCTCTCTCTCTCTCTCTCTCTCTCTCTCTCTCACACACACACACACACCCACACACATAACACCTGTCACCCACAGACCGCATCACCTACACAATTATCTCTCTCTCTCTCTCTCTCTCTCTCTCTCTCTCTCTCTCTCTCTCTCTCTCTCTCTCTCTCTCTCTCATTTTTTCCATCAATTTTTACTTTCAATTCCCCGTTTCATTTGCTATTCCATGTTTTTTAATTGATTTTTTTTCCTTTCATCTCTCGCTTTTCCCTTTTCACTCTAAAAGAATGCCATCATCATTCCTTTAGTTTGTCGTTTTGTCCGTTATGGCATTTAAATTTTTCCTTCACCTTTTTTTTTCTTTTTTCCATCATCTCTTTGTATATATATATTTGGGGGGGGGGTGGGGGTCCTCTTTTCAAATAACTCTCACATGTTTCCCTCAATGTAAACAATCTCAATTATTTTGTTTCCTTTGATGTTAATTTTTTTTTATATTTCTTTTTTTACTGTTCAAATCATTTCTTTACTTTTTTTTACTTTTCCTTAAATATTCTTCACTTCTCTGATCTCGTTACAACCTCATTAAACTTAATTCAAATCCCTATTAACTTTTAGCGAGTTTTCTCATTTCTTTAATGATATAATTCCTCCTTTTTTTTTCTTTCTTTAAATCTTACATTCCTTCAATTCTGCTTTTCCAACCTTTCTTAAATTTAATAAATATATCTAACTACATACTTTCATTAACTCCAATAACTTTCAACATAAATTTCACTTCAACTCACGAATTCTTTAAAATAATATAAATCTTCTACTCTTTTATAAATCTTACATTTCTTCAACTAATCTTTTCTTCCTAACTTTTTCTTTCATATTAATAACTTCCCTTCAACTCTCGGATTCTCTAATAATACAATTCCTCTCTACTATATTCAAATCTCACATTCCTTTAACTCTCCTTTACTACCTTCCTATAATAACCAACACACATCACTAAACAATACTTAACCTCAACAATCACAACATCACCTCACCTTCAGTTCTCGGATCCTACGTGCTGCCCTTTGCGTTGGCGTTAAGTACTGCTCTGGGTCATGGTCGTGATTGTGGCGGCAGTGTAGGACGTATCTGAAGTTCCTCCCGCCCTTGGAAGCCCCGTTGACACCCCCACACGCCGAGGTGGTGCCCTGGAGGTGGTGTCTGGAGTGAGGGGTGAGGCCGGCGTCACAGCTCACGGCAGAGGAGACTGACCCGAAGCTCTTGACTGAATCGACGTCATCAAGCTCATTGGAGTCTGGGGACCTAGATGGCGTTTCTGGTTGGGAGGCCTGGAAGAGGTGGTGAGGGAGTGTGTTTTAGTGGTTGGAGGAGGAGGAGGAGGAGGAGGAGGAGGAGGAGGAGGAGGAGGAGGAGGTGGTGGTGGTGGTGATATGAAGTAGGACGTTATAGATAATATAGTTTAATTGATCGTCTTTCCTATCTAGTTATGTGTCGTGTGTGTGTGTGTGTGTGTGTGTGTGTGTGTGTGTGTGTGTGTGTGTGTGTGTGTGTGTGTGTGTGTGTGTGTGTGTGTGTGTGGGGTGTCACGCGCGAAAATAGCCCCAGACCAGCTGAGGTAATAATCTCTGAGAGCGCCCACACACACACACACACACACACACACACACACACACACACACACACACCTCATCACTTCACTCCTTCCTGCTTCTCATTATTACTCAAGAGAACGAAATGAACAAAGAATTTTCCCATCATAAAAGCAAGATTTCCCATTGTCTGATCTTAATGTGTTAGGTCATTGATTTATTTGTGTGTGTGTGTACTATTACTATTACTCCTACTACTACTACAACTACAACTACTACTACTACTACTACTACTACTACTACTACTAAAACTACCTATGCCAAGAAGAGGGTGGAAGGAACATCTATATCTTGTCTCGCCTTAAATCTCTGCTCTGGTTCTCATTCATAAACTTGATGCTTTTTGATAATGCAATACTTGATGGGAAGCCTAAATAGATGCGACGTTTGCAGGAGAAAGCAGCTGGAGAAAGCATTTATATACGTACCACTGACTGTCTGACTGTCTCTTTTGCATCTTTTAAACTAACCTTTTAAATATGTATGTTAAAACTTGTGTGTGAAATTATTAAAATGTTTCGTGTTTATGTGTGCTCGTTTCACATGCAAAATATGTATGTGTGGACTTTTTTTTTGTAGGGGGTGGCGGGGGCGGAGAGGGTCGGGTTTATATAATGTAGTAATTTGCATATGTAACACTGTTTTCCCAGTCCTCGCCCCCCCTCATTATCATCACTTGTTTCCATTATCACCCACATTACCCTTTATATTCTTTCAACAAAAGTTTGAATACAATTTACTACTACTACTACTACTACTACTACTACTACTACTACTACTAACTACTTTTACAACTACTACTACACCACTTTTTGTAGCTTTTCATATAACGTAGCTTTATACCATTATCATCATCATCATCATTATCATCATCATAACAAGTCTAATACACGACTATGGGTTCCCTCAACTTTTCCTATTAATCTTTTTCAATATAATTTTCTATGCCAAATTATCTGATATTTTTTTTGTCTGCTTCGTTTTTCATATGAGGTCAGACTTAACTGTATATCAATATCTGTTGTCTCGTATATTATAGTGTTGCTATACATACACATCGATGTATACTTAACACTATATAACATACACATCCCTCCATACATACACCAACCACATCCATGTTCTGTTTTATGTATACCATGCATTCCCCTTAAAATAAGCTATATACATAATACATTGTCATACATACACATCGATGCTATACATACAACATACACATCATACATACATACATACACCAACCAACCATATATTAACCTAAATCATGCATTCCTTTACAAAAAAAATACGTATACATAAACATACACATAAACATAAACATGCATACACAATACCTGTATAAATCAACAAGGTGCATTTAACGTAGATATTCATGTGTAACTATACATTAACAAGGCTATACAAGGCAAGGCAGGGCAGGGCAAGGCAAGGCAAGGCAAGGCAAGGCAAGGCAAGGCAAGGCAAGGCAAGGCAAGGCAAGGCAAGGCAAGGCAAGGCAGGACTAGACACGTACCGGGGTGGTGGGAAGGGAGCTGAACTGGGATGACGAGGAGGCTGCAGAGACCGGTAGGAAGTTGGGTCTCCTGCCGTTGTGGTAGTAGTGGTGGGAGAGGCTGAGGTTGTGGTTGTGGTGGTAGGTGGGAGTGTGGTGGGGCCAGGACACGCCCCCCATGCCAGCGTACGACTACAGGGTACAGGGAAGGGTCATGGTAGTAGTGGTGGTGGTGGTGGTAAGTGGGTAAAGGTTAGGTTAATACTATTATTTTAGGGATTTCTGGTTATAGTAGTAGTAGTAGTAGTAGTAGTAGTAGTAGTAGTAGTAGTAGTAGTAGTAGTAGTAGGAGGAGGAGGAGGAGGAGGAGGAGGAGGAGGATAGTAGTAGTGTTATAACTGACAACAACAATAATAGCAACAACATCTACTACTACTTATAATAATAATAACAATAACAATAACAATAACAACAACAATGATAACAACAACAACAACAACAACAACAAGCAGCACAAGTGAGACACGGGAGGAAGGAAACAACTAATTAGCAAGGACCATCAGGTAAAGTGCAAGGTAGCCACACCCTGAACACACACACACACACACACACACACACACACACACCACACACACACACACACACACACACACACACACGTAGACGGGGGAAACTTTAATAAAACTTTCTTTCTAACTTTATAATTTCCACTAAACGGTAGAGTTAAAATTGAGGGAACCTTTTTTGTATTTCATTTCCATATCGTATTTCCTTCATTCATTTCTTATACATACTTATTATTATTCTCCTGGCCACCACCTCGTTATATATACAGGATAAATGCAATAATGTATGTATAATAATAATAATAATAATAATAATAATAATAATAGTGATAGTAATAATCTAGTCAACTCT
>JAPQNM010000002.1:20298920-20301420 GCA_029783475.1 Metacarcinus magister | reverse complement strand
TATTTATTTTTATCATTAATATTTATTTTTATCATTATTATTTATTTTTATCATTAATATTTATTTTTTATCATTATTATTTATTTTTATCATTAATATTTATTTTTATCATTAATATTTATTTTTATCATTAATATTTATTTTTATCATTAATATTTATTTTTATCATTAATATTTATTTTTATCACCATTATTTATTTTTATCATCATTATTTATTTTATCATCATATTTATTTTTATCATTATTTATTTTTATCATCATATTTATTTTTATCATCATATTTATTTTTATCATCAATATTTATTTTTATCATCAATATTTATTTTTATCATCAATGTTTATTTTTATCATTAATATTTATTTTTATCATTAATATTTATTTTTATCATTAATATTTATTTTTATCATTAATATTTATTTTTATCATTAATATTTATTTTTATCATTAATATTTATTTTTTATCATTATTATTTATTTGTATCATTATTATTTATTTGTATCATTAATATTTATTTTTATCATTAATATTTATTTTTATCATTAATATTTATTTTTATCATTAATATTTATTTTTATCATTAATATTTATTTTTATCATTAATATTTATTTTTATCATTATTATTTATTTTTTATCATTATTATTTATTTTCATCATTAATATTTATTTTTATCATTAATATTTATTTTTATCATTAATATTTATTTTTATCATTAATATTTATTTTAATCATTAATATTTATTTTTATCATTAATATTTATTTTTATCATTAATATTTATTTTTATCATTAATATTTATTTTTATCATCATTATTTATTTTTATCATTATTTATTTTTATCATTAATATTTATTTTTATCATTAATATTTATTTTTATCATTATTATTTATTTTTATCATGATATTTATTTTTATCATTAATATTTATTTTTATCATTGATATTTATTTTTATCATTGATATTTATTTTTATCATTGATATTTATTTTTATCATTGATATTTATTTTTATCATTATTATTTATTTTTATCATTAATATTTATTTTTATCATTAATATTTATTTTTATCATTAATATTTATTTTTATCATTAATATTTATTTTTATCATTAATATTTATTTTTATCATTAATATTTATTTTTATCATTAATATTTCTTTTTATCATTATTATTTATTTTTATCATTATTTATTTTTATCATTAATATTTATTTTTATCATTAATATTTATTTTTATCATTATTATTTATTTTTATCATTGATATTTATTTTTATCATTAATATTTATTTTTATCATTGATATTTATTTTTATCATTGATATTTATTTTTATCATTGATATTTATTTTTATCATTGATATTTATTTTTATCATTATTTATTTTTATCATTAATATTTATTTTTATCATTAATATTTATTTTTATCATTAATATTTATTTTTATCATTATTATTTATTTTTATCATTAATATTTATTTTTATCATTAATATTTATTTTTATCATTAATATTTATTTTTATCATTAATATTTATTTTTATCATGATTATTTATTTTATCATTATTATTTATTTTTATCATTATTATTTATTTTTATCATTAATATTTATTTTTATCATTAATATTTATTTTTATCATTAATAAGAAAAATTTGAATAAAATCATAATTTTTTTTAAAATCTATAAATCGAACACTTAGAAAAGACCTCGGCAGTGTAAGGGTTAATACTGGCAATAAGTTATGTTTAACCTGCCATTACCACCGAAACGAAGGATGCGAGAGGGATTTCATTGAAATGTTCAAGATAATCAAAGGATTCGATGATATCAATACTGAAGATTACATTACTTTTGATTGATCAAATATAACAAGAAGACATCATTCTTTTAAGATTACTGGTAAAAGATTCACATCAAACAAAGCCAAGCACTTCTTTTTCAATCGGATCGTTAACGTTTGGAACTCCCTGCCCGCCAATGTCGTCGACAGTAAAACAATTACTACGTTCAAAAATAGACTTGACAAATATTTAGAAGCCAATCCCACAACTAAAATACTATCCGTTAACGTAGCAAACTTTGAGTAAGTTCATCCTGATGTACCTAACTTACGAAATGTCGATTCAAAAGACGTCGCTAGTGGCCTGACATCGCTTGCCAGGAAGTAGTGGTAGCAGTAGTGGTAGTGACAGTAGTGACAGTCTGGTCTTGGTTGGCCTTCCTTTCCCTGCCAGCCATGGCTGGGGAGAGAAGCCTTCACCCTTACTATCCTGTATCCTTCACTCTAGACTAGATAGTGTACTCACAAACAGCCTCGTAAGGGCCAGCAGGCCTGTTGCTGTTTGTTCTTCCTATGTGTTCCTATGTGTGTTCCTCCTCCTCCTCCTCCTCCTCCTCCTCCTCCTCCTCCTCCTCCTCCTCCTCCTCTTCCTCCTCCCCCCCCTTGATCAACACTTGCTCCTCCAACTCTTTTTGTATATCTTATGAAGCAATATTCTTATAC
>JAPQNM010000002.1:20241420-20286420 GCA_029783475.1 Metacarcinus magister | reverse complement strand
AAGTAGACAAAAATAAGATTACTGATTTTATTCTTTTATCTATATTTTATATCGACCTTTTTTTCATATACGATAAATAAAAATCAAAAATAAATAATACCTGTCACTTCTAAAGGAAAAATAGTAAATAATAATAATAATAATAATACAAAATCAACTTTCTTCATCCCAATCTACCTCTTCCCGTTTTCTTATTCATGTATAATATATATCTTGTAACATATTAGTGTTAGGTAGTTACCTTATATTAGGAAGCTGAGAGAGTTATTTGTGCGTTGATGTGATGGCAGCTGGTGAGTGAGTGAGTGAGTGAGTGCGAGAGTCTGGGACAGAGGAGGGTTGAGCCGAGGTCAGCCGGGTGCGATGCGAGTTTGTGATTGGCTAAAGGGACAATGGAATGTTGGGTCAAACCGAGGCCTACGTAGATCTCGGTCAAACCCATGGCTCGCTCTGAGAGGACGCACCTGGGAAGGGCTTGTCGGAATGTGATGCTATGACAAAGGAGACCCTCCTGGGACCGTGGCGACAGGGTGGCGGGAGATAACTCTCTCTCAGCTTCCTAATATAAAGGAACTATAATACCTAACACTAATATAAAGGAACTATACCTAACACTAATATAAAGGAACTATACCTAACACTAATATAAAGGAACTATACCTAACACTAATATAAAGGAACTATACCTAACACTAATATAAAGGAACTATAATACCTAACACTAATATAAAGGAACTATACCTAACACTAATATAAAGGAACTATACCTAACACTAATATAAAGGAACTATACCTAACACTAATATAAAGGAACTATACCTAACACTAATATAAAGGAACTATACCTAACACTAATATGTTACAAGATATATATATGATACATTCATCTATTATTATTCCTATTCTAACCTTCCTTCCATATATATGCAATACAAATTATAAACTCAAACTAATGGTTACATATACGTTATCATTTATAAAGTCATATTTGAAAAGGCAGAGAGAAGGATGAGGAGGAGGAGGAGAGAGAGAGGAGGAAATGAGAAGGATGCATGAAGAAGGTGAAATAAAGGAAGGATGAGTGAAGGAAAGTGAAATGAGAAGGATGAAATAAAGGAAGGATGAGATGAAGGAAGGATGAAATAAAGGAAGGATGAAGGAAGGATGAAATGAAGAAAGGACGATGATAAAATATTTCCTAACAGTCATATTAGAAAAAAAAAAGCTAATCATTTCAACTATTTCTCATTAAATCATCAAATATAAATAAACAGTTTCCGAGTCGAGAGTTGCTTCACAAAACACTATAACGGTTCTACCACCAATGAAATAAATGTTTGTATATTAAACGTAATTAGGCGAGAAATAAATTAAATTAGCAGGAAAATATGGATGCTTCTCTGGTGCATAAATAGACTTGTTTTGTAGCTAACGAATTATTATCATTATTGAAGTTAGTAGTAGTAGTAGTAGTAATAGTAGTAGTAGTAGTGGTAATAGTAACAGTAGTAGCATCATTACTACGAATACAACAACTACTACTACTACAATACACACACATACACACATACATACATACATACAACATAAAACACATAAGTATACATACATATACAGCCTCGGTGGTACCACATGACACTCCTTTTCCTTGACATGTATACAGTCAATTGAGCACCATACATAAACACTGTATGCTTCTATAGTTCTCGTTATAAATACTCCGAATCGAACACTGTTTATACGAAGAGAGGAAGACGGAATTACTAAGAGTGGAAAGGGAATTAAGATGGAAGTGGAAAGGGTTGAAGAGGAAATTAGAAGGGGAAAAAGAAAAGAAGAGGGAATTAGAAAGTGAAAAAGGAATGAAGATGGAATTAGAAAGAGTGAAAAAGGAATTATTAAAGACTGAAAAGGGAATTAGTAAGTGAAAAAGGAATGAAGACAGAGTTAAAAGGGAATTAGAAGGAGTTAAAAAGGAATTAAAAAGTAAGTCGAAAAGGAATTAGAACGAATAAAAGAGAATTAAGAGTGAATTAAAAAGAGAATTACAGAGAGTGAAAAGGAATTAAAAAGAATGGAAAGGGAACTATAAGAGGAAATTTAAAAGAATCAAAAGGAATTAAGAGATAGATCAAAGGAAAGTAAAGACAAAATAAGTTAAAAGAAAGAAAAATAGGGAATAATATCACAACAGAACACAAACAATAAATAAATAAATAAATAAGTAAATAGGTAAGTAAAAAAAAATAATAAGTAAATAGGTAAATAGTTGAATAAGTAGATAGGTAAATAGATAGGTAAAGAGATAAGTAAATGAATAAGTAGATAGGAAAATAAGTAGATAAATAACTAAGCAAGCAAATAAACAGGTAAACAAGAAAGTAAATTAGTAAGTAAACAAACAAATCAACAAGCACGTAGGTAACAGCAGACAATCTTCACCCGCCAAGTTAGAGCGAACGACTGGCTGGCGGAGGAAAAATGGATGACTCAATCGTGGTTCAATTCAGTGTTTCGAACAGCTCCGAAACAATAAACCAAACCAAGACCTCAATTAACAGGTGATTAGCTGATTAGACACTTCAATGATCAATTAGTAATGCGCTTTGGAGAGAGAGAGAGAGAGAGAGAGAGAGAGAGAGAGAGAGAGAGAGAGAGAGAGAGAGAGAGAGAGAGAGAGAGAGAGAGAAAAAAAAAAAAAATAATAATAAATAAATAAATAAACGATTCAAACATTTACGAATCTAATCAAATTGTATAAATCATTTGATAATAATAATAATAATAATGACTTCATATATCATTATTATTATTATTATTATCATTATCATCATTATTACTGTAATTACCCTTAATCTAGGTGACAATAAGGAAGACTAACTATCTAACGAGACAAGATAATGATAGACTGAACTACCTACTCGTTACCTCCACCCACTAACGAGGAGGGAAGGAGGGAGGGAGGGAAGGAAGGAAGGAAGGAAGGAGGGAAAGAGGGAGAGAGGGTAGGAGAGAGGAGGGGAAAGAAGGAGGTAAGCAAGGAGGGAGGGAAGGTAGCAAGGAAGGAGGGAGAGAAGGAAGAAGGGAAGGAGGATGGGAGTGAAAGAAGGAGGAAGGAAAAAGGGAAGGAAGGAAGGATGAAAAGAGGAGGGAGGGAGGGAAGGGAGATAGGAGGGAGGGAAGTAAAGAGGGAAGGAGGGAAGGAGGGATATGAATAACGGAGGGAAGGAGAAACGAATGAAGCATGAATGAAGGAGAAGTATTGATAAACAGGGAAATGAAGGAAACACAGAGTACGAAGGAGGGAGAAGGGAAGGAGGAAGGAGAGGATGAAATTATAGTTAATATATGTTCTGTGAAACTAATGATTAATTACCCTAATGAACCGTGATTGACACACACACACACACACACACACACACACACACACACACACACACACACACACACACACACACACATAACGGTAATTAATGTCTCCTAATGACCATATGTAGCTGTTTCCAACGACATAATTTAATGATGGACTAAACTAACAATTAATTAAACCATTTTGCAATCACGACAACAATGAAAATATAAATAATGACAAGAATGAAAAATAAGAACATAAAAAATGATTATCAAACAATTAATTTAGGTACAGTACACCGTTATGCATGATTTAATTTAATACCTACTTCTTTTTTTGTTTTGTTTTGTTTACATTAAAAGGGTAATGGCTAAGGGAAAACAAAAATACGTAAAAAAAAAACCCGCTCGTCGCCAGACCCTGAGAGAGACAGTAGGAGAATAGAAGCAATGGGCGTAGGTCCAGTTAACATTAGAGGTGTCTTAACACTCCTCTTTTGAAAGAGTTTAAGTCATAGGCAGGTGGAACAACAGACAAAGGAAGAGAGTTCCAGAGTTTACCAGTGTAAGGGATGAAAGAGTGAAGATAGTTTCCAGATACTGGTTAACTCTCGTATTAAAAAGATGGACATAATAAGGATGAGAAGAAGTAGAAAGTCTTGTGCAGCGAGGCCGCGAAAGGGGTGGAGGCATGCAGTCAGCATGAAAATACCGGTAGAAGATAGATAAAGATGCAACATTGCGTCGGTGACTTAAAGAATCAAGACAGTCAGTTAGAGGAGGACAGTTGATGAGACGAAAAGCTTTAGACTCCACCCTGTTTAAAAGAGCTGTGTGAGTTGAACCTCCCGGACATGAGAACTTACTCACCCATAACAATAAAAACAAAAAATGGTGGTTTAACAGAAAACGTATGTCAGCACAAGTAATTTTATGGGTAACACGGTAAAGATAAACAATGTTACTATACTTATGAAACTTATAATTATATGTTACTATACCTATGAAACTTTTAATTGAATGTTACTATACCTATACTACACCTCCTCATTATATGCCCAACCCTTGAATACTGTTTCACGGTGTGGGACCCACACACACGCAGAAACATTGTTAGGTTAGACCAAATCAACACTAAGGCGGTTAGGTAAACAACAATTGCACGCACACGCCTGGCATCACAACACGCTTAAAACAACAAATCAACATCACAACCGCAGACAAGCACACAGACTTACACTGATGTACAAAATCACAAACAATCACATTGACATACATACATACATATCTACACAACACAAACAATCAACGTACTCGTAACACACACAACCAAAAATACCAAACACATCACACTAACACACACACACACACACACACACACACTCATACTTCCCACGCACCATATGCGACTGGAATTGGCTCCCCCAACCATTGATCTCAATATATTGAGATCAATGCCCCCAACACATTTTAGACTCCAGAACAATACTCATTCACAAAACAAATTCACACACACACCTGTCACCACAACACAACACAACACAACACAACACCCCTACACTAACAATTATACTTGATTCACTCCCCTCCCTCTGCACCCCCGGTGCTCCCCTCTACCAATCAGCCAACTCCACATATATGCATGGTATGCACCACAACTAGTGCCCTACGCATTATTATTCAGAAAAAAAGCAAATGTAGGACTTATATGGCAATCCAGAAAAGAAATCTAGGGTGAAATGGCTAACTTTTGGGTAATAAAATATAAAAAGCGTCTAGAACCGAACCTAACCTAACTTCCAAGACGCTTTGTAAGGTAAATAATAAGGAGCACCGCCTGAAACCTTCACAGATGTGTTAAGTACACTATGTATAGTATGTACCACTTCATATTTATATCGATATCGTCCGAGCAGCAGTTATACAGATTTACTGGAACTAAATAATTAATTATTAAATGTTACTTTATTTATGAAACTCATAATAATTGAGTTATGAAACTTATAATAATTATGAGAATTCCAGTATATTAATAAGCCATTTAAGTAATCATGGCTGGGTGGCTGGGTGGCTGACTGGTAATCATTCTTGTCTATGTGTGTCTTCTACTCACTCCCACGATCGATACCCAAGTGAACACCTCTCCTCACATACCTTCATATAGTGGCTTTCACACACACTGTCACGCCTTCACCCTCTACACACAGGTCAAGGAGGAGTTGGTGCAGGATTCGAGCCTCACCAATGGACGTGGGGAAGGTGTGGGCGGCTGTAAATTGGTTGAAATAAGGGTAGAGTTGCTCTTTCTTCTCCCCAACACAGCTGACTTGGACTTGGACTTGGGTTAGGAGTCACCTTGTATCTCTGGTAATTTATTTATTTCGTGAATGTCATTATTATCGTTATTGTATTACTATTTATTTAAATTATACTTAAACCACAACAGTAATAATGAAATGCGTAGATATAATAAAATAAATGAAAGTTCATGGGTTTGGTCCCGTTCGGAAGATGGTTCGTAATTTGAATCTAAAAGGGAGGAAGACGCGGGAAGGTGTTGTTGATCAGTGTGTTGTGTTTATGTTGCTGCTGAGCCTTTATAAGTCCCCTTTGTGTTGCCTGAATCACCTTTGGACACGTGTACTCTAACCTGGCGGGGCTGCAAGTGTCCGTCAGGCTCTAGATAAGGTATAAGGGAGGTGTGTATAAGGGTATTTACAAGGTACTGTGAGATTGTTTAGCGGTTATGTTATGATTGTGAACCTTATTATTTGATTACCGTGCTTACTGGGGTCTACATTACGGATAATAAAGCAAGCAATATATTCCATGTATACCTAACACACCTTTAAACGTAGCTAACAGACCTTTAAAGAAGCAATATATTCTATTTATACCCAACAGATGATGTAACAAAGGTAAATCTTTATAACAACGCCTGCAAACCGATCAGAATCATTTTAGTTGTAGTACACAGGATACTTACTGTACTGAACATGTGTGAAGGTTTTAGTGATGGTCGATGCCTTACCTAGGTTAGGTTGGGGGGGGTGGCGTAGTGGCCCCCGTGTCACTTTAGTCTAGGCTAGGATGGCAGACAGGCTGGGTGGTAAGAACCTTCACTATATACCAGGGAGCCCCTAACAATGGTGACCCTATGGAACACCCTGGTACTGGTGCTTACAAATGCTTACAGATGAGTTTCTGGAAGAGGTCCTTTCAGGCTTGTGACTCCAGTTCCAAACTTTTTCTGAATTTACCTCCACTAGTTCTTCCTCCATCCTGTACTTACACATCTGTTCATTTATAGTTCCAATCCTCATGACACAACACTTCTCTGGGTGAAAACAGCAACTATTTCAACTATTTCCAAGACCAGCTATCCATACTCTCTAGGTCTTGTTGTATCTTCTCGCAATCCTTGTGCTGTCTAATTTCCTTGAACAACTTGGTGTCATCTGCGTACAAAAATATATTGCTGTTCTGAATCACCTCTGCCAAGTCATTCATATAAACTACAAGAAGCAGAGGTCCCAACACTGATCCCTGAGGAACTCCACTTAATACATTCACCATTTCCGCCTTCTCCCCAGTCACAACCACACACTGTTTCACCCAACATAAAAATGACTCAATCCAGTCTAACAATTCTCCATTAATATTATAACTTTTGATTTTGACCAACAACCTTCTATGGGGGACTGTATCAAAAGCTTTCTTGAGGTCAGTTTATTTTAGGTGACCACTCAGTAAAACCTTCACACATGTTCAGTACAGTGAGTATCCTGTGTACTGCAACTAAAATTATTCTGATTGGTTTGGAGGCATTGTTATACAGATGCACCAAAACGAGTAGTAATATATTCCAAGTATACTTTATCACATTTTAAAACATACATAACAGATGATAGTACAAATAATACATTGTACGTATACCCATCACGTCTTAATTAACACCCTTACCCCCCCTTCCCTGCAGTGATGAGTACCACCCTGGGCATGACGGCCAAACACCAGTTGTTGGAGGCTGTGGAGGGGCACCTGGCAGGCCCCTTCATCAGCCTCATTCAAGGACATGTAAGTAGAGGTCACACTGTTTGTAAGTAGGGTCAATGGGTTTGTAAGTAAGGGTCACACTGTTTGTAAGTAGAGGTCAGTGTGTTTGTAAGTAAGGGTCAATGTCCTTATAGTCCTTCACAGACATAGAGAAACACTGCTGATGTTCTATAGTTTATTTGTCGTTGAGGTTATTTCTCCAGAACTTTGAGGTTTATTTAGTTTCTCATATTATTTATTTATTTATTATTGTTTATGTATCAATAATTGGTGTCATTTGTCTAGAACTTTGGGGTTTATTTCGTCCCTCTCTTATTATTTATTTATTTATTTATTATTATTTATGTATTAGTCATTATATTTTGATCTCTGCTTTCTTGGATTCCATCATGTGTGTGTGTGTGTGTGTGTGTGTGTGTGTGTGTGTGTTGTATATGGAAATAAATATAACATTTAACTATGTCGATAGCTTCTTTGTCTTCTCTGTCTTCTTATTATTACTCTTTTCATTCTTTTATCTTTGTATTTTTATTATTATTATTATTATTATTATATTTTTGCAGGAGAAGAAAAAGAAGAGCGTTGACCTTGAGGAGTTGGTGTTGGAGTTGGAGCGGAGTGAGGTGAAGCACATCTGGACTTGCCTTCACGCCTGGGCTGACCTGCAGGTGGCGGCCTACGTGGCGGAGGAGCAGCAGCAGGAGCAGGAGGAGGAGGAGGAGGAGCAACGACGGGAGGACCAACACCAAGAGGGAGGGGAAGGGGAGGAGGATGATGCAGCCTCGGGTCAAACTACTACAGATAAGGTATTGAATTGGACTTTATTAACTTTATTTAACCTTGTTTTTATTTAGTATCCATTAAGTGTGTATCTATTTATATAAGAACAAGTAGCTATACTGCATTAACTTTTTACTTTATTTAATATACATTTAGTGTGTTTCTATTTACATAAAAACAGGTATAGCTACTGCATTAACTTTTGTGTGTGTGTGTGTGTATGTGTGAATGCGTGTATTTGAGTGTATAAATATGTGTGAATGAATATTTTGCTATACTTTTCCATACATACAACCTCACCTTACTTCACTATATACATACAACTCACCACCACCCACCTTCCCACCCAGGCCTCCACCACCACCCACCTTCCCACCCAGGCCTCCACCACCACCCACCTTCCCACCCAGGCCTCCACCACCACCAAGTACAATGAGAAGGTGTTGGAAGGCATAGTGAAGTTTGCGTACATCCACGTCAACACCTACAAGGACGGAACACCCTTCATACCTGAGAAGATGCTGGAGATGACCCGTGAGTATTAACAAATTAGTAGTAGGCTAACCTAACCTTATCTCCATTTTTTTCCTACAGGCTAAACTTATCTTCATTTTACCCATAATAATAATAATGATATCCTTTGCCTCTGCAGTGTGCCTATCATTATCTCATACGCTTCTTATCATTATTATTATTATTATCATTATCTCATTCCTTTCTAATAATAATAACAATAACATCCTTTTTCTCTCTCTCTCTCTCCCTGCAGTACTCCTTCACGAGATGCTGGCGGTGTTGCAAGGTGCCGTTAAGAGTGCTGTTGTGGCGCTGTGTGAACTGTGGTGGCTCAAGGAATTAGAGGCTCAGGACCTGCTCATGACCAACGTGCTCACTTACCTGCTGGAGGCTGCAATCAGGAAGGGCGGACAGGTAAGGAGAGGAAAGAAGGGGGGGAGGTAAGGAGATGAAAGAAGGGGAGGTAAGGGGGTGAAAGAAAGGGGAGGTAGAGGTAAGGAGAGGAAAGAAGGGGAGGACAGGTAAGAAGATGAAAGAAGGGGAGGTAATGAGGTGAAAGAAAGGGGGGAGAGGTAAGGAGATGAAAATAGTTACAAGAGAAATGATATAACCTTGCAATTTTGTCAGGAGTGGAAGGCTAGCAATCCTGACCTAATATATATGTGTAAATGAATAGTCTATGCCACACCTTGAAGCATGATATATAAGGCAACAAAAAATATAAATAAAAAGGTAATATAATGTCTAACTTGCATATCTTCTGAGTAGCCAAAACATATAACCTAACCTAAACCTAACCTAACCAACCTAAACCTAACCTAACATAACATAACCTAACCCTAACCAACCCTAAACCTAACCTAACCTAACACTCACCATCCCTTACGTGCAGAGGAAGGATGTAACCCGTGTCTGGAAGCTACACAACTCCCTCATCACCATCGACCTCACCAGTCCTACCAATGAGGAGTTTGTAGAGCTACTCGTCACCTGCATCTCCTCACCACTATTCCTGAGCTGTGAGGACGGCATTAAGTGGGTGGTGAATCTGTTCTCCTGGCCCTCACTCATCCCACTCCTGCATAAGAGGGTGCGGCTGGCTATCCCGGAGTCGACGCGTACTCAGAGCGCTAAGTACGGAGAGATCTATTTCAAGGCGTGGAAAGCCAGCCAAGGTGACACTAAGAAGGTAGGTGTGGAAAGGGTGACTTAGGAAAACTTGTGAGGAAAGGTAGATTGCTAGACCAGGAATGTGTTTTTTATAATTATCTTTCATTTAGCGATTCTTTCTCTGTCTGTCTTTTTTTCAGATTTCCTTTGTATTCCTTGAAACTGTTTAATATAACTTTATAAAGAGAGATTGCACGAGAGCTCACTACATAAATAGTGTCCTAACGTAACACACTCAGTCACACTTCCTCACATCACCATACTCACACTCCCTTCTCTCCCCCCTTCACTGCAGACCATCGAGGAGGAGTGTATACAGGACCTCATGTACACAGCCATCCACGTCAACCCCTTGTCCTCCCGCCCCTCCGCTAACATCCACCACCTGCTCCACCAAATCCACAGCTACAAGAAGCACCGAGCCGTCAGCACTCTCATCATGGAGCTGTATCAACCCATTCTGTGGAGGTCCTTCAATGTGAGTTAGGTTAGGGGTGTGGATGGTTAGGGGGGCTGCGGAGGGTTAGGTTAGGTTAGTGCTGTGGAGGGTTAGGTTAGGTTAGGTTAGAGGGGCTGTGTGTGGGTTAGGTTAGGTTAGGTTAGTGCTGTGTAGGGTTAGGTTAGGTTAGGGGGCTGTGTGTGGGTTAGGTTAGGGCTGTGGAGGGTTAGGTTAGGTTAGGTTAGAGGGGCTGTGTGTGGGCTGATAAGATGGGAAAGTGTGTATGAAAGATTGTATTTTATTTTATTTTTTATTCTTTTAATCATAGGTTGAACAATATATTTTTTTATTATTATTATTATTATTATGGTCATTATAATATTATCATTAGAACTACTATTGTTTTTTTTTTTACTATTTTCATTCTTGCTATTAACCTTTATATCCTTAAGTATTATTATATTGTTATTGTATTTTATTGTTGTTTGTGTTGTATATGCCTGCAGGAGAAATTAAATTGTTACTATTATTATTATTACTATTATACTATTATTATTATTATTACTATTATTATTACTATTATTATTATTATTATTATTATTACTATTATTATTATTATTATTATTATTATTATTATTATTATTCACAGGTAGCCAATGGGTATGTCCGTATGAATGCTGCCGGCCTGCTGTGTGATGCCTTCCCCTTGAACGACTACAACTTGAACCAGGAGGAGCAGAGTGACCTTCTGGAGAGGCAGTACCACACCCTCAAGACCCTCCTGATGGACCCCTGCCACCTGGTCCGCATCACTGCTATAAAGGTGAGCTGAGGTTAGGTTTAAGTTAGGTTAGGTTAGTTTAGTCTGGTTAGGTTAGGTAAGTCACCAAGCCAACACTGCCTCCTCCTCTATGCTACTTCATGGCTTAATAAGGAAATGTGCCGTGCTTTCCAGGTTGATTTATTTATTTTATTTTATTATTTTTTTTTATTATTATTATTATTTTTTTACCACATATTTCTACTCCTCTTGTTTGTAGGGAGTGTTCAACATCTTCTGCAAGTACTGGATCATAGTGCCCAACGAGGTGATCAAGGCCATCTTCAAGACACTCTTCACGGTGCTGGTGTACGACGTCACCACCTCGGAAGTGCGGCTACAGGTCATCAAGGTAGGTGTGGGGGGCGGGGGGGTGAGTGGTGATGTCTAGACTCACTAACATCATCACCACCACCACCACACAGTCACCTCACCACACACTTAAATCCTAACACAGTACACCTAAACTCTGGAACTCTTTACATTCTAACATTCACTAATATTCCCTTGGTTACCTTCCCCAGGGCCTGACGCTGCTGCTGGGGACGGCCGATGCAGTTCCCTTCCTTAGCCAGGTGCTGCCTCGTCTCGGTGATGTGTTGGATGATGCCAACGCGGGGGTGCGGGAAGCCTTTGCCAAGCTGCTCCTCAAGGTGAAGGAGTCCCAGGCCCTCAAGTAAGTACCAAGGAGGTGGAAGTCTTTGGGGAAACGTCAATGAAACAAACTAATTTTTTTTGTCTTTGTGTTTTCCTGTTTTTTCTGTACAGTGTTTAAGTTAAGTTCATGTTTTTCAGTTTATATATATTTTTATCTCTCAAGTAAGTACCAAGGAAGGTGTTAGTCTTTTGGGGGAAACCTGTAATAAATGAAAGACAACTGGAATCTCTCAATCTAAAGATAATCTAATTCTTTATGTGTTGTGTGTTTACCTAGTTGTTCTATACAGGATTTGAGTCAAGTTCGTGTTTTTCAGTCTCTATATCTACTACTTCTATCTATTTTACACAAGCAGATTGCAGCCCAGTAGTAACCTAGGAATGAATAATCTAACCTAACCTAATCTAATTTAATCTAACTCTAACCTAACATCATTTAATATAATATAACCTAACATGATTCAATCTAATCTAACCTAACCTAACCTAACCTAACCTACCCTACCCTACCCTACCCTACCCTACCTTACCTTACCTTACCTTACCTTACCTTACCTTACCTTAACCTTACCCTAACCTAACCTAACCTAACCTAACCTCACCTCACCTCACCCCCTCAGGTACTGGGATATCGTGCCAATCCCCCACCTGCTGCACCGCCTGGAGCTGGACAACCCCAAGGTGGCGCAGCTGGTCACCCGCCTCCTGCTGTCATCCTTCCATCCATCCTCCAAGGGGGATGAGGTGATGCAACACTCATACATTTACCTTGCATGTCTGTCTGTCTGGGTGTGAGAGAGAGAGAGAGAGAGAGAGAGATGTTCACCTTTATTATGTCTTATTGATCCTCTCTGACTTGTATGTTTGTATTAGTTGTCTGTTGTATATGTTATCCTTGTGTGTGTGTGTGTGTGTGTGTGTGTTGTTGTTGTTGTTTTTTCCTTCCCACATTAAAAGGGCACTAGCCAAGGGAAATCAAAAACGTTAAAAAAAAAAATATGGTGTACTTATGATGAATGAGCTAAGAATATGCTTTAATACTACTATAACTTTTTTTTTTATTATTTACTTATTTATTTTTCATTTATTTATTTATTCATTTATTCATTTACTTTTTTTCCCCCCCCCACCATCAGGAAGTCCTTCAACGTTCACTCTCCCTGCTGGAAGAGAACCGCATGGCTGCCCGGAAGTTTTACCTGTACGCCGGCTCTATGATTGGCCTGCCCAGTGTGGTCCATTTCATGCTGCTGCTGTGGCTGTGTCTTGCCAACCACATCGCACTGCACCGACAACAACAACAACAACAGCAACATAACTCAGATGAGGAAGGTGAGATATTGCTCGTTTCAGATTTGTTTGATACGTATATTCCTCCACCTTACCCTCACCTCCATTCCTATTCCTCCACCTCCTCCTTCAACCTCCATTCCCATTCCTCCACCTCCTCCTTCCACCTCATGATCATTAATAACCTGGAAAATATGATATACTGTTTTATTTGTTTATTAAATTTTGTTTTTTTATTCATTATTTTATTTATTTATGTATTTATGTATATTTTGTTTATTTATTTATTTATTTTATTGATACATCCAACCTCACACCTCTTATTTTCTGGCTCTAGAGAATGAATCGAGTGAGGACACCAGCGGGGGGAGGGTGGAGTCCTCTGGGGGGAGGCGGGCCAAACACCACTCCCTGAGGGGCGGCCGCAGGGGTGAACGTGACTCCCTTGTGTCCACTAGCAATAAGGAGAACGCATCTGGAGGTAAGTTTAAGTTTAACCCGAGAGTCTGTGTCGTCTGTTGATAATTAGTTGTGGTTTGTTGAGGTTTTGAAAGTTGTGATAGTGAGGCTCGGAAAGTTTGTGGAACCGTTATTATTAGGAAGTTAGTGTGTGTGTATATCTATTCGTTTGTTGGTTGTGTTGGCTTTGTACCTGATTCCTTCATCCCGTACCTATGTCTACCCTATTTTTCTCGCTCTCTCTCTCTGGCTCTCTTTGTGTTTTTCAGTGTATTTCAAAAAGCATAGAAATTGTCATCTTGGAAATAATATCAACACACTCCACACTTACTGCATATTGAACAGTTAATGTCTCTATGAAATTTTGTAAAAAGGGGAAATTTTTTTAATCCAAATTACTCACTAAAAATATCTATCAGAAAGAAAAGCTACACTATGAAAAAAAAATATATTACCATCTCAGTTTTTTCTCTCCCTCTCGGTTCATTATTTACCTGAAAGTATTGCTTAATAAATCCTTACTTAGCAGTGTGTTGTGTCAGTCTAGTCTTAATTAGATGATGTCATTTTGATGTACTCTACAGATCATAATGGTTTTGAACATTAAAGTAGTGTGTGTGAAGGCTGATATAAAACACCTTTATTGCCTCAGAGGTAAAGTTTTGTAGAGTGAAGGTAAAGCTTAGTGTGTATCCACCTGCTTTATTATATTATGTTATGTGTTACTAAGGCTTCCAAGTGTTTGAATGTGCATTTGTACTGTTGTAGAGGTACCCAAGTGGTTTACGTGTGTGTGTGTGTGTGTGAATGTATATGTTCTCGCGTGCGTGTGTGCATACAAGCATATGAACGCATGCATGTATACATTAAGTTTATGGCTGAAACAATTGCTTAGGCTTCTGTACTAATGATAGAGAACTGTTTTGTAAGTATAAATATTTTTAAACATCTAAAACAATATCTTGCTGCTACAATAAATGCTTGGGTAGCGACTAATTTTTGGAGCAGCCTTGCATTGGTGTTGCATCGGTGTTGAGTGTGAAAGGTGTTGTCATGTTACTAACCAGCATGTGTTGCAGCAGACGGGACAAGGGCCTACAACACCTCCATACTTAGGAAGGACATTGATGCATCTAAAGGTAACTGTCTGTGTATGTGTGTGTGTGTGCATGTGTGTGTGTGTCAGGTGGCAGGCAGTAAGTAAGGTTGATTAACAAGTGGGAGTAAATACAAGGAAAGCAAGAATGGTGTTTGCAATGAGTAACTTTTTATACATCTATCTATTTCCACCTTTAAATGGAGGTAACCAAGACAAAGTATCTATCTACACATACATCCACATACATCCTCACATCTTAACCTCTATGCCTGTGTGAGGGTCAATTCCAGAGCATAGCCAGTATATTGTCCACACCACGGCTCTTAACTGTATATACTTCCACCACTAACAATACACAATATTTCACCATCATTCCAGACATTGATGAGGGCGGTGAAGAGGAGAAGGAAGGTGAGGAGGCCGAGGAGGAGGAGGAGGAGAGTGTTGAGGGTGAGGATGAGGATGAAGTCTCCCCTTTAGACAACCTTGACGTGCTGTGTGGTATACTAGACGTGGTGGGCATCCTATGGGCTACGAACGCACATAAACTCGCGCAACCTCAGAACAATAAGTACCTAGAGGCTCTCAGGACCAAGATATCCAAGAACTTCCAACATTTCTTCCGATACTTCAGGGTAAGGAAGAGTAAGATTGGGATTAGAGAATGATAGTCTTGTGATGTTGTTGTTCTTGTGCTGTTTTGGACTCTATAATATAAGTACTAGTAGTGTGTTGTAAGGTAATCACGTATGGAATTTATAGCACTCCCTTCCATCTTCACAGTTTACCCGGGAAATTGATGATGGAATTGGGATTGATGTAATAATAATAATAATGATAATAATAGTAATAAACAGTGTATTAATTGATAAGAGATATGCAACCCAAGAGCTGAAAATATACAGTAGGAAGTGTACAAAAGGGTGGGGATGAAAAATTAATAATAATAGCAATAGTAAATAATAACTGTGATATATATTATTTTTCTTCCTGTGCTATAGGGTAATGCTGATGCCTCCCACACCTTGCTCTACATTGCAAGCTTCCTCCCCAAGTCACTGGTGCCTACCCTGGTGGGGCACTGCATGTCTCAGATCAGGACACTGCAAGTTGAACAAGTGGTCTCAGTGAGTATTCATTTAGTGGATATATTGTTTTTTTATTTATAAGTTGAATAAGTGGTCTCAGTGAGTATTTATTTAGCGGCAATATGTTTCTTACACTACCATACCAATAAAAAATAATAATGATAAATTCACGAGGAGATATTATGAAACTAACCATAAAGTTATCATATGAAAATAAAAAAAAAAGAAAATGTTATATCAGAAATATGCAAGTTTAAGTGTTTTTGTCATTATTGCATTATTGGTAAATGGAACTCATCTTTCTGCTCTCTCTCTCTTTCTCTCTTTTTTTTTAGGGAAGTGACACGTCGTACAAGAGTTACGTGAATGCTCTGTGTAACTGGAACTATGGAGACAGTCTGTTGGAGCTGCTGTCGGAGTGGCTGGAGGAAGGCTTCAAGAGTGGACTGACTACAAGCTGTAAGGTAAAGTGGTATTGCTCAATATTGATAATGTTTACTATGTACACTCATTTTCAATATATCATAATTACAGTATTTGAAATCAACCTTAACCTGTCCATTTTGTAGTTGACATTAAACACACTTGTGATGGTAGAATGGTCTTTGAAAATTAACATCTAAGATCAGCAGTGTATTGTATGTCTCATGATTATTGATGTACAGTACTCAGAGGCAAATAGGATAAAGTACAGCAACAAATACACTGAAAAGAGCTTAAAAAAACCTCTTTTCTAAATGGTATTGAACTCTCCATAATTCTAGAAGGGAAAGTAGGAATGAGAACAAAAGACTTAAACTTTTTCAGCACTATACGAAAAACAAAACCAAAATATTTAATAAGAAACAAGTGTAAATACAAACCCTTTAATCTTCCTCATTCACACCTTCAGGAGAGGAGACGCAGCCGCCGACAAGTGAGGTTCTGTGAGACGAGTACACCCAAGCCCCAAGTGGCCCTTCACATCTTCTGCCACATCCTGGAACACCCGCTCAACAGAGTCAACACCCTACAGAGGCACCGAGCACACCTGCGGGACATCATACAGGACATGGATAAGATGAAGGTTAGTTTATTATAGTATACCCACAGACACAAGCCTATATACCTGCTGCCTGCCTCCCTCCCACACTCATAACAACATAAGGAGGCTGCAAAAGGCTAGTTGACCTACACAAGGCAGCTCCTGTGCACCTAACACTTACCATCTGTTTTCTTCATCCATTAGAATGTCGAACTTCTCTTAAAAGTATCTACTGACGGGAGTAAAGAATGTATACATTAATGGATGATTTCTTAGGTTTTAATAGATGAGAACCCAACCAGCCACCACGAAGTAGGAGCAAGTGTTGATGCCATTGTATAACAGGCTCAGCTATGCACTAAACCATATATTTGAGAAGTAAACTATATCAGTAATAAAACCATAAATATTACAACTCCTAGCGCTAGTAGTAAAAATGTATTAACTTTCCAGGACGTAATTGATGAAAGGTTACGCCAGAATGAGGAGCTGTCCCCCTTGTGCACCGATGCCTTCCTGTGTGAGTGTTGGTCCTTGTACCTGCGGCTGGTGGTAGTGTGTCACCACGCACCGCCTCAGGACCTGCCATATGACAGTCCAGCTTGTGTCTCCGAAAGTTTAGAATGGGCCTCAAGGTAAATAAATTGTTCCTTGTGTGTGTGTGTGTATGTATGTTATTGAGTCGTTGTTTGAAATTACTCTACAGAATAAACCTTGACTCTGCTTAACCTAAAGTGACTCCATATAATCTTCTCCTCCACAGTGCCTTAGTGCCTTACCTCGGAGAGAAGAATGGAGGTAAGAGGAAGCTGCAGGACACTGAGGAAGCGTTCATCCTCACCACCACCCTGTTGAGGAGCCTCGTCACCTCCAGCACTCACCTCCTCATGATCGGAGCTGCCAAGATACCATTTGTGTACATGTTAAATGACTTTGTGAAAATACTCTTAGAAGCAGGTAAGAATTTGGGGTTGTTAAGGTAGTATAAAGAATGTAATTTCGTTGTTGATTTTATGAATACTTGACAAACAGAATTAATTGATGTCATTCAAGGTTTGAGTGATAAAGTGAAGCTTGTTACCAGGTACGCATCAACACCACCACAATTATTATTATACTACAGGATGGTTTTATGACTTACAATGTTAGGGTTTGATGTGAAGGGACGCAATGGGTATCACTTAGGTTGAATTAATGTGTGCGTCTCCTTTTGACGTGAATTTATTAGGTTGTCTTATGGGAGGGAAAGGAAGGTAATGTAGATTTTAATTGAATTTCTACTCTCTCTCTCTCTCCTTCCTTTTCTTCCCTCTTTCTCTCCTTCCTTCCTTCCTTCCTTCCTACCTACCTACCTACCTACCTGTCTGACAAACACTGAATTCCTTTGACAGATAACAGTGGTACATTCTGGGAGGAGAGTTTGTTCTTGGCGCACGAGAGTTATGAGTTCCTGTGGGTGTACGGCTCCAGTGAAGACGAGAAGGAGGAGGAGGAGGAGTGTGCCGTCACCACCCCGACGCACCTGGCAACCGTCTGTATATCCTCGGTGTCACACTACTTCAAGCACCATGACCAGCTGCCTAAGGTATTCATTCATCATGCTTCTACTTATATTTTTTTCTTTTTTTTCGTGCAGCAAATTATTCTGGTTGGTTTATTTATTCTTTATTGTTATCGTTATTTATTTATATTTATTTTTTTTAGTACTTGTATGTCATTTTCCCTTTGCTCCAGGAGTCAGACTTGCACAACACACTCGTCCGGTTCTTGGTGTACCTGGGCCAGCGTTCCCGGGAGGACCAGAGTCATGTCCTGCAACACCTCATGACCTGTGTGGTGGAACATCTCACCTGCAAGATTGAAAAGGTAGTTATGCACACCTTATATTATCATTCTACAGTCTCTCTCTCTCTCTTGCTCTCTTGCTCTCTCTCTCTCTCTCTAAATGATATAGTTAATGTTTTCCTTGGTGTGGAGTGTGATATCAAGATGGGTTTGTTTTCAGAATAATGGCGTGGATAGGGAAGTGAAGTGTGTGCAGGAGCTGGGAGGGTTTGTGGCGGTGGTGGTGGGTGCGTTTCAGAAGCAAAGCAAACTGTGCCAGGCAACGATGGATGCCTTCACTCACCTCCTCTCCACAGCTGTTCATGTAAGTTGTATTTGTATTTATATAGAATTTGTTTAACTGTATTTGCACTCACCTCCTCTGCTACAGCTGTTCTTGTTAGTCATTATCACCTTGTTGTAATTATATAGAATTTGTTTAACCTTTTTATTAATATTTTTGGGATGAGGAGTGTATGGGGTGAGGTCAGTTATTACCACACTGATTCTCTCTCACTTTAAAGAGAATAGGTATAGACGTAACGAAGACTTGTGTCCTTGTTGTGATCAGACCGAAAGTAACAAACTGTCCTTCTTTGTGTGTTAAGATGTGCACTTGTATTTCCATTTAGAATCGAGTACATATGTGTTCAGTTAAAACTAGAAATAATCTACACCACTACAATGAAAAATGATCCAAAAAATTAATAGTACTTTTTTTCTTCTCTCTTTCTCTTTCTCTCTCTCCTCCCCAAAGGACATATCATCTCTGCTCGCTGCCTGTCACCTGCTTCAAGTTCTGCTGCAAGACAGTGGCAAGATATCCCGCTACAGCCTCAAGCAGACCGTGGTGGCGGCTAACAGTGTGCTGTCGGCTGTCACTGGGGCTGAAGGGGAGACTCAGGAAGCAGACCAAGAGTAAGTACTTAGAGACAGAGAGAGAGAGAGAGAGAGAGAGATGACAGCTGGAAATAGACTACAGATAAAGAAAATATAAATAAGCACAAATCTCACTAGTATATAAATTAAAATACTTCACAGTGTTCTTCTGTTCATCTTTCACAGCCTAATTATGTCTGTATTTGGATTAAAAAGTATGACCTAACAAGCTTGAGTATTTACTGTTAAAGCAGCTGCAGAAATTTATGGCTGTTTATTTATAAAAGAATACAAATAGAAAATGTCCCTCCTCTCACTTTTTGTTATTTTTTCAGAACTGCAGAAATTTATTGGCTGTTTATTTATTAACGAATGAAAATAATGTCCTCCTCTCACGTTTTTATTTTGTTATTTTTTAGAACTGCTGCCGGGACTGTTAAGGAGATTCTGGATGAAATGAAGGAATCTCTCTGCATTGTGTAGCCCCGAGGAGGAAAAGTTTGCTGCATCAACAGTGTTCATCTCTTAGGAAGATAAAAAAATAAGTTGTAGTGGCTGTTACATTGATATGATTCGGACGTGTGGTAAGAATGAAGGAATGACTCAGTTCGTTAAGAGAGTGTACATAGTGAGTTTGTAAGGCAATATGAGAGAGTGAAGCTACTGTAGTATGAATAAGGTGAATAAACAGTAGGTGAGTGTTGAAGGGTGACAGATGAGAGGAGAGTAAACAAGAGTGACAGATGAAAGGAGAGTAAACAAGGGTGAGAGATGAGAGTCGGGGCCTTAACCATGCAGCAAGGGAATGTTAAAACAGTGAAAGGTGGAGTGTTTTCTGCCATAGTCATCCCTTTGAGTGTGGTCCTTAGAGGAAGATGAAGCATTACAAGTGTGAATAAATAGATAGATTAATTGAAGAGAGGCTGTGGATAGGAAAGATTATTATTATTTTTCATTTTATCTAGGTTTTTTTTTGTGTGTGTTTTAATGGAGCAATACAGTAATACAATAAGTCTGTATTAAGGTTTTTTATTTTTTACAGTCGCGCAAACTTTTAATATTTGTTGAGTTGAGTTTAGTTTTTTTTTATTTTATTTTAGATTACTGATGATTAGATCTGTAAGACAAAATAACCATTGCCTTTCATGTACATAATATAACAATATCCATTTTTACGATGTCTTCTAAGGTTCAATGAAGGAGGAGAAGAATAAGGAGGAGGAGGAGAAGAAAAATAAGGAGGTGGAGAAGGAGGTAAAGATGGTAGTATTGGAAAAGAATCGTCATTTTAAAGAACTGCAATTAACTTAACATGATTTATTTAAGTTATGCAGACATGAGTTAACTATACATATCAGGTTTTTTATTATACATGCATTAAAATAAAAAAACATTTGCAGAAAATCATTGTGTTTGTTAATATTCCTGATGATTATACTATTGTGATGTGTGTACTACTGAACAAAGGATTGGTAGATGCGTGAGATGGGGAGTGTGTGTGTGTGGTTGGCAAGGCTAATAACGAGGAACATTAGTGATGGAAAAGCTCAATTAACCATAACTAGTCCACTAACTTAAGCTCAAACCTTTCTTTATGTAAGTAATTCTATGAAATAATAAGTTATCTTCTATAAGTAATGGGTTAAGTTTTTTTTTATTTTTTTTTCCTTCCAAAGTTATCCTATAAAAGTAATAGATTAAGGTAGGTAAGTTATTTTTTTTCTGGACCTAAAGTTATCTTCTATAAGTAATGGATTAAAGTTTGTTAGTTTTTTTGTTTTTTTCACCTATAAGTTATCCTGTATAAGTAATGGTTTAAGGTTTGCTAGTTGCTGTTATTGTTGTTGTTGTTGTTTTGTTTTTTATGATGTACCACAGACCATAGTTTAGTATAGGGTAAAAGGGGAAAAAAAAAGTTACTGCTTTAGCTTCTGTAATGTAGTACTACTTGAAGACTAATTGTAACATCACCTCGTTAGCTCACTACCTATATATATTTACTATTACATATATATTAGTGATTATTTCTTTCAACTAACCACATGTATTATTTAATTACACCTTCGTCCTTAATCTTAACCTTGTGGGGTCATTACCAAAGCTAGCCATTAGACAGGCTTATAAGACCTTAAGAAAATAAAGACGTCTGACACTTGTTCCTTTTCTTTTACATTAACTAACTAAAAAAGAAAACAAGGAAGCCAGCTCGTTCTCCCTCCACCCACTTAACTGTAGTAATTAAAGTAGAATAATATAATTGATGTTACGTAAAGTCCTTGGAATCCTTTGTTTATTGGTGGAATATATCTACTAATTTGACATCTTTAAGCCTGATAGTATATCTTTGAAGTTATAAGTGTTATAATTCAGCTTATCAGTTTAATTTTAGAGTGTATTGGACCTGACAAGAGTGTGTGATTGTGTGATTAGATATATTGGATTGGTGTTATCATTTTGTTGACTTTCTTTTCTTTCCTTTCTTTTCCCTTCCCTTTCTTTTTTTTTCCTTCCCTTTCCTTTCCCTTCCCTTCCCTTCCCTTCCCTTCCCTTCCTTTTTCTTTCCCTTCCCTTCCCTTTCCTTTCCCTTCTCTTCCCTTCCCTTCCCTTCCTTTTTCTTTCCCTTCCCTTTCCTTTCCTTTCCCTTTCCTTTCCTTTCCTTTCCCTTCGCTTCTATTCTTTTCCCTTCACTTCCCTTTCCTTTATTTTCCTTTCCCTTCACTTTCATTTCCTTTCCTTTCCTTTCCTTTCCCTTCACTTCCATTTTTTTCCCTTCCCTTCCCTTCTCTTCCCTTCCCTTCCCTTCCCTTCAATCTCCTCCCTTCTTCCCTCCCTCTCTCTCTCCCTTCCCCTCTTCAATATTACACATACATTCATAATCTCCTTCAATACTTCTCTCTCTCTCTCTCTCTCTCTCTCTCTCTCTCTCTCTCTCTCTCTCTCCTCTCTCTCTCTCTCTCTCTTTACTTTACTTTATCTAGTCCCTGTATTCGTGACCAACAGGTGTGTGTGTGTGTGTGTGTGTTCAGCAGGGAACATCTAGGCATCTTTTTCTCGTTCCATCTGTACCGATTTTATTTCGTAATCTCTTCCTCCTCCCCTCCCTCTCCCTCCCTCCTCCATCCACGGTCTCCCCTTTCCTCCCTTCCTTCCTTCCTCCCTCCTTCCTTCCTACTCTACTCATTTTCCTCTCCTCTCGTGACCCTATTCCTCCTTCCCTTTCCTCCCTTCCTTTCTTCCTCCTTCCCTTCTTCCTTCCTTCCTACTCTACTTATTTTCCTCCTTCCCTTTCCTCCCCTCCCCCTCCTTGTCAATGTGTCTCTCGTCTCAAGATTTATTTTTCCTCATCTTGTCACTCGGTTCCAAAATATTTAATACGAAATACGTTCATAATGCTACTTTTTCGTGGTAGTAGTAAAAGTATATATAATGAATTAATTTGATGTTCTTGAATATTAAACTAGGTGTAGTTTTCATAAAAGGTCATTATAAAATCATCATTAACCTTTGTACGTTAAAATGTATATATATCTAGGTCAGCGAAAGTAATAGTATGGGAGTGACAGGTAGCTCAGGGAATTCATGAGTGATAGATAGCTCAGTAATATTGTTAGGATCGGATAGCGTTTTCATGCAAGGTTTCTTTCTTTCTGTTCAAAGTTTTCGATTTCCGGAAGACAAGTAAGATTCATGAACACTATCAGTAAACAATTATAAGACTTCACACTGTATATAATTGCAACATGTTATGCTCATATTAATTCTACCTCAGAATCCCCTTATTTTCTACATATCAAGCAGTATTTTTTTTTTTTTTTTTTTTTTTTTTGCATAGCATTCATTCATTTTCCAGTTAACTGATACGAAGCATTGACAGTTGCTAAAGGAGATAGAAAGAAAACAAAGCTGGCATCTGACACTGCCTGGCAACTTAACTTTCTAGGGGAGAGAGAGAGAGAGAGAGAGAGAGAGAGAGGGTCAAAGAGTTAGTGAGGCTTTTGACACTGAAGGGGAAGTATATGTGTGTGTGTGTGAAGGTATTGAGTGACCTAGAAGTGTGTTGCTTTATCATATACAGACAACACTGAAGTTACATCACCGCGGTGCAACACAGGTATAAAATAAGTCATTAATAATTATAACACAGGAGCGGAAGGCTGGGAATCCCAGCCTATCTTCCTGTGTGTGTGTGTGTGTGTGTGAGTGTGTGTTTGTTATGTACTTACCAACACTAGTGTCCACCGCATTTATAAAGAAATAAAACACCACAACACACTCAACACAACACAACATAACATACTCAACTTTTTTTTGTGTTCTAATAAATTTGCCTCACACTCACTTTTTAAACACAACACAAGATAATTAAGAAGAAGGTATTATATTATAGTATGGACGCACTTAATCTAAATCTATATTATACTACTTCACTTAATCTTCTTGTGTCTTAATCCGCTGATAAGTATGATTTATGTTATATTGGTGTTCTAACAGTTGTCATAACCTAACCTAACTTAACCTTACCTAGCTTGTAATAATAATCATGTGCCTAAAACACCGTTACCACGATGAAAGTAATAGCGGGAAGAACATTATTATTATTAGGGACAAAAACTATTACTTGAGACTTGTTAGTTACGTGTCTCTCTCTAAGGGTGACCACCTGTCCCTTAAAATACTTAATCGTTCCCTATTGAAGAATGAAATGTTGCGTTCCGTTTTGAACTAATTTGTTCCGTATGTGTCTGTATGAATAGTCAAGCAAATGAATTCAAAATCATCGTGAGCAAATATTGAGTCAATTATATAATCAGTTCACAAAAATATGAGTTTGTTGAGGCGGCGTCACACTAGCACTAACCTAACCAAACCAAACCTAAACTAGATAAAGATTTGTGACGACCCAATAGGTTAGGTTAGGTTTGCTTGGGTTAGGTTAGGTTTAATTAGGTTTGCTTAGGTTAGGTTTAATTTGGTTTGCTTATGATTACTTAAGGCAATTTTTCTCCCATTGAATTTGATGGTTTTGAATTAATCAGACTTTTTTGTGGTAATTTTCACCTTGGGGGGGAAAAAAATGCTCTCTCTCTCTCTCTCTCTCTCTCTCTTTCATGAATGTGTTCCCTGAATAATGCAACAGCTACAACTAGATAAGGGGGATGGTGTGCAATGTATGCATGTATGTATGTATGTATGTATGTATGTATGTAACCAGTAGACTCGTGTATTACTAATGAAAATCTAGTGAAATGTTATATAGACTTGTATTCACCAAATTTTCTACGTGAATAACTGCTGGTTACTAAATTCACTTGACTAAGTGGATGAAAAAAATCGCGTTATTCATTTCCGGAAACTATTTACGGATATAAATAGTGAAATATAAATCACGCGAAATTGATAAAAAAAAAAAAATAATAATAATTAGGCTAGCCAGAAGAGCAACATTCTCTTGAAACATATTCATAGGCAACTACGATACATGAAACATTATATTCTAACATTGCATCGCGTGTTCCTTTCATATTGATCAAATTTATCCTTACAATCGGGTCAAACCCACGTGTGTGTGTGTGTGTGTGTGTGTGTGTGAACAGTGCACGCAACATATAGAACAAGGATGCGAGTGTATTTCTGCATCAATTTAAATGTACACACCGTGACCTTTCATACATACATACACTTTATTATTTGGTAGGCTCTGAATCACATAAACACAGAGAGAGAGAGAGGGGGGGGGAGCGGGGCAGGCGACGGGCCTTATCGTAGAAGTAAGATAAAGACAGGGGGACTGGAGAGAACAAGGCATTGAGAAAGGACATATATACAACACTTGGTGATTTTTTGGGCCGCAGGTACTATCAGCATGCCAAAACCATCAACAAAAAACTATTCCACCACCACCGCCATGTGAGCAGTGCCCAGTCTGTCCTTGGGGTTTGGTGCTGCGCACTTGTTTACTTCTGAGTGTCAAGTGTGTGGGGAAAAAGTCAAACAATATACATCGCCCAGAGTTGAGTCAGGGAGAACATTTGATGTAAATATGAAATTAGTGGAATTTGCTCTAGCAAACAATGGCTATAGAACAATTGAGAGTATGGAGGAAATTTTTGAAGCTAAACTTATGTCGTCAGCAACCTTTCATGGAATTGCCAAGGGACTTGAAAAAAAGGCATTGAAAAGGTTGAAGAGGCACTCAGTCGCACACGCACTATGCTTCACATCTATATTGCCGGCAAGGAACCCTGGCAGGAGCTTCTGCAGTGAAGGATATTGCAGTGACGTGCGATGGCACATGGGCCAAACGAGGTTTCGTTTTAAAATATGGAGTGGTGCCAATCATCCACTTTGATACTGGATTGGTACTTGACTATAAAGTATTATCTTAATACTGCAAATATTGTGAACTACGCAAAAATGACGAAGGAGACTGGTACACTGCTCATGAACAACAGTGCCAAAAAAAATATTATGAGAGAGAGAGAGAGAGAGAGAGAGAGAGAGAGAGAGAGAGAGAGAGAGAGAGTATAGGGGTGAGTCATAGGATGTACTATTTCCCGATGTAGGAAAAGGGAGGAAGGGGGGTGGGTGACATCCAGTTATTTCGTTAATATTTTGATAAGTGTTCTGACATTTCTTATCATATGTATGTGTTTTGTCGTTCTAGTGTGTTGGCAGACGTGTTGCGTGGAGTGTGTTGGCAGACGTGTTGTGTTGGTGCAAGGGTGTGTTCGTCCCTCCAATCATTCACACATCCTTGGATTGGGTTAGCTTCTGTGGAGTGTTGACAGACGTGTTGTGTTATTTCAAGAGTATGTTCGTCCCTCCAATCGTTGACACACACCCTTGGATTGGTTTAGTTTTTGTTGAGTGTGATGACAGACGTTCCACTTATTGAGGAAGGAAAAAAGTTAAAATTGCAGTTTAAGCCAATACACCTATTCCTGTTTTTCTTTTCCCCTATAGCCAACAAGCTTGGGGACCACTCGGGAAAGTGGGGTTTTAGGGTGAGGGAAACAAATATAGGCCATATATGGCAATCCGGATAAAACCTAAGGTGAAAAACCTATTTTTTTTTTAGTTAAAGAAATATAAAAAGCTTATATAACCGAACCAGATCCCCCCAACGACACAACCCTAACCTAAACTAAACTGAACTGGGCCCCCGGACCCCCCAACCTATTCTAAACTGAACTCACGTAATAAGCTTTGGTATATCTGCATAACTACTGCTCGGATGATATCGATATAGATATGAAGTCCTACATACTATACATAGTGTACTCAACACATCTGTCAAGGTTTCGGGCGGTGCTCGTTATTATAATCAAATATACACTACATATGGCAATCCGGAAAAAAGAAATCTAGGGTGAAATGCCTAACTTTTGGGTAATATAATATAAAAAACTTATATAACTGAATCCAACCGAACCAAACCGTACCTAACCAAGCCTAACATAATCTAATCTAACCTTAACCTAACGTAACCTAACCATAACGTAACTAACCTAACATAACTTCCAAGACGCTTTGCGAGGTAAATAATAACGAGCACCGCCTGAAACCTTCACAGATGTGTTAAGTACACTATGTATAGTATGTACCACTTCATATTTATATTGATATCGTCCGAGCAGTAGTTATGCAGCTTTACCTAAGCTTTTAAATGGGGAGCGAGGCCCACATACACCTCCAAACCTAATCTAAACTAACCTAAACTCACGTAACAACCTTTTAACTGGGGGTGGCTGTTCAAGCAAATTCCTTTTTGCAATTTTTTCTTGTATCCCCTTAAATTTCTAGCCTCTCCTTTTCTTATCAATATTATATCTTTTATATCTGTAATGTAATAGCCATGAGAGGCAGCAGCGTGGGACTTCCTTCACTGTTCTTCTTTCGTCGACTTCCTTCACTGTTCTTCTTTCGTCGACTTTTTTGCAATGTTTTGTTTGTGTTCCTGTATAGATATTATTTGGTCGTGAGGTCATGGAACACTGTTACGTTTTCTATATTTTGATTATTAAAGATAACACAACTGCATAATCACCTTATTCACTGTAAAAACTGCATTCACTCATCAATTCATCAACATTTTCTTCCCTATAATAACAATCTTCAATGTAAATCATACCCATGCAGTACACATCAATTATAACAAAAATCACTTTCTGTGGAGTGAATAACATTCGAACATTTAACATACTACTACAATACACATCATTTAAATATCTTAACCTAAGAATCCACTGAGCTTCAATAATAACAGAAGGTTCTCAATCCCACTCTATATACTATTCACCGGAAGTACAACCGGAAATACAATTGTGACATAATGATATAAATTAATGTTTTTTTCTGTTATATCTAGTTTAAGGTTTAATATAACTTGTCTATGCATATCACTGGGAATACAATAATTGATGCTATGATATAGGATGAATGGCTAAATCTGGTTTAAAGTCTAATATATCCTGTCTTTGCATATCAAACTGTCATTACAGGCTATTTTTAAACATACAATAAGTTCACAAATAAGTCACTCTGCAGAGCTATATGGTTTAATAGCTACCTAACTCTGGTGAATTATTTAATCTCCTTTTCTTTTATATACTTTTTAGATAAATTCCTGATGTTTCCAATTACTGTGTTCCTCTATATTTCTCCATTCAACCTGATTTTATATACTTTCTTACATTTAACACTTACTCTCTCGTGCTGGATGTTTGATTGCATATATTTTTTAACTAAGGTTCTCTATTATTCTTTAAGTTTTTACTCTAGGATAAACAGACAGTTTACACGTTAAGGTTTGTGTGGTCTTGATTTCTTTGTAATTCTCTTTCTCTCTAAAAAGGTAGGATAGAGTTGGAATACATTACAGAGAGGAAGGATAGGAGGTTGAGAGGGATGGAAAGGGCAAGAAGCGTGGTGTGTGTATATATATGTAGACAAATATATAGAGATTATACTATCAGTGCCCACCCATTTGGAAACGTATGTGCTATATCATCAGAGTAGATTAGATTAGATTAGATTTGTTCAACTCTCTGTAGTAGTATTGAATCTTTCTGTGATTAGTACTCGTTTTTCGTGACTTCCATTCACAGGTCTGCGGTGATTCATTGGGTATATATTTTTTTGTATCAGTTTACTATGTTTCTTTTCTTTATATTTACTTAGTGTGGGATGGGTGCAAGAACATAAGGTAATAAGGAGGCTGTAAAAGGCCAGTTGACCTACACAAAGCAGCTCCTGTACAAGAATAAAGAATACTACAAACATATTCCCTTTGGTTCATAGAAGGCTATTAAAAGGGACAGAGCGAGGGGTCTGGGAAGCCCCTCCTCGGTATTCTGTCCCACAAAAAGACAGGGCACAGAGGGGGAAGGGAGAGTAAAGTCTCCCTGAACCCTAAATGCCTTGTCCTGGCTACCCCTTTTAATTGGGATATATGTCAGGTGTGTACAGTACATACTCAATTCAATAGAAGACAATTTAGCGGAATGATCAATTTAGTGAACATTTTCTTTGCTTAATAGAAAGGAAACAATTTAATTTAGCGGAAACAGTTTGTCCACTCACACGCCCTGTTTAGAAGTCCGTTTCACTAACAACTCCTCCATACTGTTGTGGATTTCTTTACATTCTAGTCCTATTTGTGCAGTGAAACTCTCGTCAAACTATGCCTAAGGTGCAAGAATAACAATAAAGAGTGAATGCTCAATTTAGCGAAAATCTTGTTATAACGGAACAATGTTTGCTATAATACCCAAATTAGTCTGTTATTTTGAGCATGTAAGATAAATGGATAGTATTTTATAGATTCATTTTTCTTACTTAATTTTCAGAGTAGCCTGACGTAGAATTTAAGAGAAGCACAACACCATGAGCAAACCAGAGGAGATAGGATTTTCACCTGTGGCGGGGGGGAATGCACCTCCATACCCACAACCCGGGCAGTACCCACCACAGGGACAGTACCCACCACAGGGACAGTACCCACCACAGGGCCAGTACCCACCACAGGGCCAGTACCCACCAGGACAATACCCTCCCCAAGGACAGTACCCGCCAGGACAATACCCACCACAAGGACAGTACCCACCGCAAGGCCAGTACCCACCTGAACAGTACCCACCGCAAGGCCAGTACCCTCCCCAAGGCCAACCAGGTGCCTATGGACAACCTGCTCCTGGTAAGTAAATGGTGTGTGTGTGTGTGTGTGTGTGTGTTTACCTAGTTGTAGTATACAGGGCCTGAGCTACACTCGTGTGGTCCTGTCTCCGTAAGGTAAGGTAAGGTTGCATGGGTTTCAGTTCCGGTATCCATCAATAAAGATGCTCTCCAGAACGTCAGCCGGGCAAGCCCAACCCCCCACTGTGGTGCCCGATCACAGCAGTTCCTCCCCAGTAAACAGCTTAAGCATCACAAACCCGGGTGGGGACTCGATCTGCCGACCAAGCGAATGCAAGGCCAGCGCGCTACCACTGTACTAGCCAGGAGGCTAAGTTGTCTAGTTTTTCCTTCAGTTGATGTACATTCTTTGTCATTATCACCTCTTCTTTCAGTCCATTCCAAGTATCTATACTTCTTTGGGGAAAACTGTACTTTTTTGTATCTTTCAAACAAATTCCTTTTTTTTCTTGTGTCAAATTTCTAGCCTCTCTTTTTCTTCTCAATATTTGGTCTTTTCTATCTGTTTCCTCCAGTTTGTTCATCAATTTATATATTGTGATTAAGTCACCTCTTTCTCTTCTTTCTTTAAGTGTTGTTAGATGCATTTCTTTGCATTTCTTTTAATCTTTCCTCATGTGTTAGGTCTTCCAATTCTGGCACCATCTTAGTTGCAATTCTCTGTATTCTTTCTAATTTCAACACATGCTTTTTCTTGTTCAGGGACCATATTACTTCTGCATATTCCAGTTTTGGTCTGATCATTGTTGTTATAATTTTCTCATCATATCTTTATCTAGGAAATGAAAAGCCATTTGTATATTCCTTAGCATCATGAAAGTGTCACCAAATATTCTATTTATATGTTTCTCTGGTGATCAGTTGTCCTGTATTACCACTCCCAAATCTTTCTCTTCTTTTGCCATTGATATAATGTGTGTGTGTGTGTGTGTGTGTGTGTGTGTGTGTGGTGCGTGTGCGTGTGTGCGTGTGTGTGTGTGTGTGTGTGTGTTCTGTTGCCACTATTGTTTCTTTATATTGTTATCACCACGGCCTGGTCTTCTCGTATCATCTCCTCTCACTATTATCAACTTATCTTGTATTGTCCTTGTTCCATATCAAAAGCACGTTCAAGATTATATTAATTATATTAGTATCTGGGGTGGGGTGTGTGTGTGTGTGGGGGGTTTTATGGTTTATTTTGATTGTTTTAAGGGGAACATACTCATATCTCTCTCTCTCTCTCTCTCTCTCTCTCTCTCTCTCTCTCTCTCTCTCTCTCTCTCTCTCTCTCTCTCTCTCTCTCTCTCTCTCTCTTGGACATAATAGATAGTGTGGTTTGATTCATTTATATCCTCCTGATTGTACTATTCCTAATCAGATTTTTTTAACATGGAAGGGAGAGAAGACATTGTTCAACCTACACATACACTTTTATTTTGTTATTGATGCTATACAAGAACAAGTTACGGTGTTCTGTTACTGAAGCTTAACAAGTGTATTTGGAATTATTCAAGAAATAGAGTTAAAATGCAAGAAGAAGACAAGCTTGGAAATTTTTCAAGATTGTATAAAAAGAATGTATGAAGTGAATGTGTATGTATATGTGTATGTGTATGTGTATGTATGGTGATGAATGTTGAGGTATTATAGATCAATGAGGTTAGGTTAGGTGTGTGTGGTGACAAGAGTATAGTGAAAGGAATTAATGTATATTGTGAATGATGGTCCAATAAGGAATGGGATTGAATGCTTTTTAGTGTGATAAAACCTTTGTCAGTGTATAAAAGATATTAATTAATTGTTAGTCTTCCTTTTCAGTGGGTAATTATTTCCTCATGCCTTTTCTTTTCTTGACTTATTTATTGTGAGGATAATTCTCCCACTCAAACTTCAATCACATTACAGATTCTTTCTACAGTCAGAAAGAGAGATGGAGAGATTTTCAAATGTTCCATGTATGTGTGTATCCCGTGGAATATTTATATCTGTACAGTCACCAGATAAACATTTTGACATTTTATCATTCTTGCTGGCCACCTTAGGGTATGGCGGTGCCCCTGGAGGGTATGGCGCCCCCCCTGGCCAGTATGGGTATGGCCCAGCGCCGGGACAGTATGGCCAGCCAGGTAGGACCACTCCACCTCAAACTAAGCATCATTTACACTACCTAACTAACACCTGGCTTGTGAATAACTGACCAAGTGTTTGTGGTCACTAACTAGTGTGTCCTTGCTTGTTGCACTTGTACTAACACTGTGTATGGTGTCTGTGGTCAGTAGGAAACGCCACTTTGCATTACAATCTTTCCTTCCTGAACTCTGAGATCGTGTTAGTCTAGAAGCCACTCCAACAGACACCACCAAAGGAGGAGTAATAATAATCTGCAGGTGTTCAACAAAGCTTCAATTCTTTATAATCTTGGAGTTCAGGAGAGGGGATATAAACACACATTATCCTAGTAACATATCTGTTTCTGTGGTGCATGAAACATACATGTATTTACCTCTGCATGCACCACTAAGGGAAGGAATGAAAGAGTGAAGAGGAAGACAACATTGCAATATAACATGTGGGTCTTCTGTTTGAGGTGCATTGCTATTGTGTGTTGTTTTTATATATATACTGATGCTATTTATTGTCTAAGCTGCTTTGGGTAAGGTTCTCCAGCACCATAACACCAGGTGATAAGGAATGCATGACTGAGGCTGGGCAGAGTTGGCTTATCTGTTATCTGGGTTTTGCAAAGGAACTGAAGGAAAAGCTTTAAAAAAACATCCTTTAAAAAATAAGATGAAATGATATACGTATTGTCTTGTTTATAACCACTCATAAAGACTGAAATGTTGATCAAATTACTTACTATGATATACTGTATAAAGACATCATAGCATAGAAAAGTGCTGTTAAACATTAAACAATATAACATTAATTCTAAGTTATAGTATAGGATTCAAATTGCAACAGAACGAACTCATTTTGAACCCAACACGGCTAGTAATCCTTCCGAGTCTATATCTACAAAGACTTATGATCCTGTATCTCTGTTTTCTTTACAACCCTTTTAGTAATAGATTTAATGACGGAGTTGCTGTAACCTCATGTAGTAACCCTATGTAATACTTGCAGTGTGTGTGTATGTATGTATGTATGTATGTGTAACAGTCATAACCTGATGTGTTCCTTGCAGGGGCTTTGGAGTGGATGCCAGCCCCGAAGGTAGCCAATTGTCCACCAGGTCTGGAGTACCTCAGCCAGATTGACCAACTGTTAGTGAAGCAACAAGTGGAGCTGCTGGAAGGTAAGGAGATGGATGTTATGCAAGGAAATATAGAGTGTAGAGTGTTATTAAAGAGGGCAGTACATATGCTTGGATTTTTAACATTCATGAGTATGTGTTATGTAGCAATCACTAATGTTAAGAGACAACTGTATTCTGATGTTTTTTATTGTCATCATGGATATCTGGAATCTGTAACATATCCTCCTCCTCCTCCTCCTCCTCCTCCACCACCAGCCTTCACCGGGTTTGAGACGTCCAACAAGTACAAGATCCAGAACACGATGGGCCAGAAGATCTACTTTGCGGCCGAGGACACTGACTGCTGCACCCGGAACTGCTGTGGTCCCCTGCGTCCCTTTGACATGAAGATCCTCGACAACTCACAGAATGAAGTGATACACCTCAACCGTCCCCTCGCCTGCACCTCCTGCTGCTTCCCGTGCTGCTTACAGGTGTGTGTGTATTGACCTAGTTGTAGTTTAGTCATGTCTGTATTGTATTTATTTAGTTGTAGTTTAGTGTTGTCTGTATGTATGTACTTGGTTGTAGTTTAGTCTTGTCTACTCTTATGTCTGTTTCCTTGCAACTTTCTTAAGGGAATGGCTGTAGTAGTAGTAGTAGAATTTTCACTTCCTCTTCATCCTTACACACACTACAATTACCTAACTTGTCCATGATTTCCTTAATATACTATCAAATGAGCATCTTCTTACAAACTATAAACTTGCTTACTATTACCAGATCCTTGTAACCTCATTTTCACTTCACTTTCCCTTGTGTGGCCACGATAATATCAGAATCTTATAAGCTCATTGCAGATGGTAAGTGTTAGTTAGGTGCACAGGAGCTGCCTTGTGTAGGTCAACTGGCCTTTTGCAGCCTCCTTTTTTTTCTTATGTTCTTATGTTCTTCCGTTTCCATGTGTTTTAGATGATACCAAACCCATGTAAGACTAACTTATTCTTCCCCTTCCTTCCCTCTAACTAATTCCTCCCTTCTCTTTCCTCTAACTAATTCCTCCCTTCCCTTCCCTTCCCTTCCTTTCCTTTCCTTTCCTTTCCTTTCCTTTCCTTTCCTTTCCTTTCCTTTCCTTTCCTTTCCTTTCCTTTCCTTTCCTTTCCCTTTTCTTCTAACTGATTCCTCCTTAATTCCTTTCCCCTAGAGCCTGGAGGTGTCATCCCCGCCAGGCACCGTCATTGGTACCGTTAAACAGGAGTGGAGTCTTTTCAAGCCCAAGTTTACAATACGCAATGCCTCCGATGATATCATACTGAGGATTGAGGGGCCATTTTGCACCTACAGCATCTGTGGAGACGTGGAGTTCCAGGTGAGTGAGTGGCGGGGAGAAGGGAGGAGGGAAGGGAAGGGAAAGGTTAGAAGGGTCAGGGCATTGGTGAAGTGATTGACAGAGGTATATTTTAACTTATTATTCATGCAATTGAAGTCATACAGCTCTAGGAATGTAAAATAAAGATAGAAAGATTAGGTAAGTATTTCCAGGTGAGAGTGAGGGAGGAGGAGCTTGAAGTCATTGTGAAGAGGAAGGTCATCATTTTGAACTTGAATGTTATACAACTACGTAGTGACAAACCAAGTATTGCTACACACAGGGATGGCAATGTAACCCAAGACAACAAGCTTCCTATCACCCTCCCTCTCTCCTAACAGCTTACCTTACCCATCACTCTCCTAACAGCTTACTTTACCCATCACTCTCCCTCTCCCACTAGGTTCTGTCGGCTGATGGTGATGTACAGGTGGGTAAGATCAGCAAGCAGTGGACTGGCTTGCTCAAGGAAACATTCACCGACACAGACAACTTTGGCGTCTCCTTCCCGGCCGACCTGGATGTCAGAATGAAAGCTACGCTGCTGGGTGCTGTGTTCCTCATTGTGAGTGCTGATGTTGATGCTGACTTTGTCTCTTCTCTACTCTCCTTGGCTTACTTATATCCTGTCTTCTCTCTACTCTCCTGGCCCTTCCTTACTTACTTAACCTTCTGTCACTCTCTTTGTACACTTTCTCAGCCCTTCACTCATGACTCTTCACGTTTTCTTGTTCTCTTGGCATTATTTATTAACTCTTTCCCGTCTCTTGGTCCTTCCTTCTCTCTTCCTATCTTATCTCCTTCTTAGTTGCTCTTCCCTCACGCTTCACCTCCTTCCTGTGGGTGAGTGTTTGGTTCTTTGATGTGTTCTTTATCTTCCCAGGATAGATAGTAGTTGTATGTGCATGTGTTTGAGAATGGGGTTATCAACTGTATAAGAAGTACACTTGAACATTGTGCAGGTGGAAGTGTGGCAGGATGTCGTGTACAGAGTATTGAAAGGAGTCCGATAGGTGATACATTTCATGGCATGATAAACTTGAGTCATGAAATACCAGATTGTCCTGTAGTGTGTTGCAAGAAGAATGACCACATTTATTTGACTATAAAGTCGTGGGAGCCAGTATAGAGTGACAAGTTTATCAAGTATACTTTAACTATGTAACACATTAACTTTGCTTGAACACATTGTAACCAGCAGTGAGTGAATGTGTTCCTGTGTGTTGGGCTGCACATGTACTGTACTAGTGTTTGCTTGCATGCTTGTACTCGTTTGACAACACTGTTCAAGTAACTCCTTGTGTGTTGGAAACTGTTTTATGGAAGCCCTTTATTTAATACCTATACTTTGTGTGTATAATTGTTTCCTAATAACAACTCAATTTTCAGGATACTTTATATTTTGAGACAACAGATGACAACTGATCGTTACTTTAGGGTATGATTGTTACTTTTCCGTGGCACGAGTTAGCATGGCGGCCGAGCCGAGCACCTGCTGCCCACCTGTCCTGTGTCCTGTGTCATGGCTTAGGCTTCAAACTTTCAAACCACCAACAATAATGATATCAAAAAGGATACCATGATTTGCAGCTTATAAAGCACCTGTTTCTCCTTTAAATTACCTTCAAAATTTCTAATGAAGGCTCACAGTTGTGATGCATTAAAGCAAAAACTACTTAATACACTTATCTGAAAACACCATTTTACACACAATCAACATATAACTTGTTGATTATTGTGAATATGTATTTACTGTATTTTCATCATCAAGCAATGGTCACTCAGTAGATATAATTACAGTACACCCACACACTTGTTGTTGTGTTGACTCTTAGTGGTGCAGTTAAGGATACCAAACATGCCTCACTCAAGGAATTATGTTTTGGCAAACACGAGTCTCACAAACATACTTCATTGGTGAATCATTTTTTAAAACAATTTGCAATGTATTTATACTTAGACACTGATAAGATGTGTGTTCATATATATATATATATATATATATATATATATATATATATATATATATATATATATATATATATATATATGTATATATACACACATACAGTGGTGACCAGCTTTAACGAAATGTGCTTGAGTCTGTACTTTGTGGTGTATATGTGCTTCCATTCTTCCCACATGAAGGCTTCTTGGGTGAACTTTGAACAAAAATCTTTAAACTGTACAATCTTTTTTTAATTTTTTTTATTTATTTATTTTTTTTTATGTGATATACCTTTTGTGGGCGGTAGGCATTGATGGGATGGAGGATTAATTGACCGTCGAACTCCACCCGTTAGTGGCTCAGGTTTAGATTTTTATAGTGACACCTCAAACTTTTCACGTTTTCTCTGATGATGAGTGCGAGAGAGGCTAATTGCTGTACTGCCTCAAATGCATATAACTTTGCAAGTCCCTTTTGAGGACAGTGTATGGCAGCACTTTTGGGTAATCTTTGGCCATTCGGCAGTAATACCAAAGGAAAAGTGGCCAGCGAATATCGGGGGATCAAACCCGGGACTCTAGGGTTGCATGCCCAAACGCTAGCCACTCTACTACCGCCTACCCATTAATAATCTGGTTTCAAACTTGCCATTACATGTTTTTCCCCACATTCCACCACATAAAGGGGTTGAAATTAAAGAAACAATAAAGGTTCACACTTAAAGATATTAGTAGCATGTTACACCTCAGATTGGCATTGATCCCAAAAACAAAAACAGTCCATAAGATGTTATAATGTTGGTGTAGTATTCCTTGACACACACACACACACACACACACACACACACACACACACACACACACATGCCACTAGCGTAGTGGTTAGCGCACTCAGCTCACAACTGAGGGGGCCAGGGTTCGATCCCCTGGGTGGACGGAGATTATTTGGGTGTGTCTCCTTTCACGTGTAGCCCCTGTTCACCTAGCAGTGAGTAGGTACGGGATGTAAGTCGAGGAGTTGTGACCTCGTTGTCCCGGTGTGTTGTGTGTGAGTGGTCTCGGTCCAACCCAAAGATTGGTCAGTATGAGCTCTGAGCTCTTTCCATAGGGGGACGGCCAGCTGTCTCGAGAGAGACCAGCAGCAGACTGTACAGTGAAACACACACACACACACACACACACACACACACACACACACACACACACACACACACACACACACACACACACATCAACAAATGCAGTATGTGATCCATTGCATGAACACTTCTATATCATAGCAATTGCTTTTTTTATTATTCATTATTATTATTTATTATTTATTTTGGCAATGGATGGGAAGTGAACAACAGTGAAGAATGATGCTTTTAGATCGGCTTTTCACAACAAAACAGTTCCCTAAAGCTTCACAAATATGTCGTGATCTGTTTTCATTGTATATTGAATTGACATGCACTGTTAAACTTATCTTTTCAATAAATCCTTCACAAATATATACATCTCTGCTTGGTGGTGATATCTCATTACACTTGATATTTTATTATAATGCACCAACACTTCTTGAACTACTTTACTCTTGTATTCAATAATATTAATATCTTCCCTAGTCTATCCATTCCTGTGGCTCTGACAACTCCCTCCTTACAGTATAATCTAAAGCGTATTCACTATTGTCTGTACTCGCATCTGCAATGATAATAGTAATAATATAATACTCCTACACCATTACATTACACCATTGTTAGATTGTAATACCGTTCATGATGATGCTATAACAGAGTGTGTGTGTTTTCCAGGACTTCATGTTCTTTGAGAAGCAAGGGAACAAGGAGAGTGACGGCATGGGGATGCTGTAAACCAAACAAACAAGATGGAAAAGTGAGACTCAACACACCAAGGAGAGTAAGCTAAGGATGCTCCAGGATGTAAAGGATGTGCTCTTTGTAACCACAGTGACGTGCTGGCGGGGGTTCACACACACACACACACACACACACACACACACACACACACACACACACACACACACACACACACACACACACACATGCCAGCATCCATTGTAACTCTCAGAGGCTGGCACTGTGACGCTGATACAACAAAGGTGGCACTCAACCCACATCATAATTTTTTTTCATTAATTTCATGTGGTTTATTATTAATTTTATTCTTATTGTTTGGTACATTGCCATTGTTGTATGTTAGCTATACAATCCATTTTGGTCATTAAAAAAAAAAGTATTGAAACTTATCTCTTGACAGTAAAATATTCCAAGATTCTTTTTCAATGGACAGTTTTTGGTGTTGGTTTTTGTTGGTGTTATGTAAGTTATCCTTTGAGTTATCCTGTGACCTGTGTGTCCTCTGAGTGTTATTAATGGTTATAGCTACTGCTGCTGCACCACCACCACCACCACCACCACCACCACCACCACCACCACCACCACCACCACCACCACCACCACCACCACCTTCACCTTCACCTGTTGTTGTCCACCCCACACAAGCAGCAGGTGAGTTTAGTTATTTACGTTTTGTAAACCACCCATTGTTTAGAATTTATACTTTATGCCATGTACTATATATATGGTGATACTTTTCTTTATACAACACGTTTTCCACAACGAAAAGAACCCATGTTTTGTGAATCATTCTTCTACGTATATATATATATATATATATATATATATATATATATATATATATATATATATATATATATATATATATATATATATATATATATATATATATATGTTTTATGGGGATATATTGACTTTGTATCTTTAGTGCAATTCATGTGTGTATGTGTGTGTGTGTGTGTGTGTGTGTGTGTGTGTGTGTGTGTGTGTGTAATTCACCATGGTCTTGAGGATCACGTGCTAGACTCATGATCACCAGCTTTTACCCTGCCGGAGAGAGCTTACAGCTCATTATAGCCCAATCTATGGGTAAGACTGTGACCTTTCACACACACACCCCATCCTCGTGCTCAAGGAGGACAGTAACTGCTTGGTCATCAGTGAAACTTTGCACTGTGAGCAAGGCGCGAACTCGAGCCTGCCTGGGGAGGCAGTGGTCTAGTGGCTAGCGGTCGGGCATACCAGCTCAGGGTCCCGCGTTCGAGCCTCAGCACGGGCTGGCCACTTTTCTACGTTACTACCGCCGAGTGGCCTAAGATCACCCACATGCTGCCATAACACCATCCTCGCCGGGACTGCAACGTTATATGCGCGAGGAGCTTCCGCTGACAGCATGAGCCTATCAATAAGAAAACAAGGCGTCACTTAAAAAATCTAACCCGCGCTACTAACGGGCGGAGGCCAACCATCTAAGGTCTCCCTGAAGCCTACCGGCGCCATGGGTAAAAAGATAAATTTTAATAAAAAAATGTGATAGGCCGAGACGTTACCACCTCGCTACCAAGCAGTGTGTGTGTGTGTGTGTGTGTGTGTGTGTGTGTGTGTGTGTGTGTGTGTGAAGATTTTCCTGGAAGTGACCAGTTGGTGTTTGTACTTCCCTTTACATCCATCTGGTGTGTGAAGGAAGGAAGGAAAGAGGCAGAACACCTTCCCAGGCTGACTAGTGTGAGGTAGTCTTGCCTTCACTAACTCTAACAAACAATAAGAACACACTACTTGATGGGATAACCTTACAAAGTGCCTGTGTACATAAGCTCACCATAACCTGCATATTAGTGCAACGCCAAGCCAGTGGTGATGTGTTATGGACATTACACAACAAAGGGCTTATTGTTGATTGTTCTTAAATGCAAATCCTTATTCACATCGAAACACACGTGAAACCTCAGTAAAGAGTTCATGATCTCCCGACTGTTGGTGTCTCCGTGCCCCGTGCTGGACTGTCTGTGGTGTTGATAGTGCCATGGGGAAGCTTTGTACTAATATGGTTCTGCCTCTCGTTCATCATCTTACACATAAATAGTTAAAGTATGCACAAAGAAATGGAACTTTATTGGAAATTTCACTCCTAGTTTACTATGTAGGTTTAGTTTATCTTCACTCACTCCATCACAATGATTCACCACTGTAATGGTGCCATAGAATTTATAGTTTAATCTTATAAACTTTCTATTAACTGTATCTGAATAAATGAAAACACTTCTCTATTGGACTTTCTCTTCAAAAGTTGGCGTGAGTAAGTGTACCTTCGTGGTCACCTTAAGGGGCGCCTCTTGGACACTTGATCTGTTTCCTGATTGAATAAGATGCCTCACCTCACATGGTATAAGGATGCCGGGTAGCTCTGTGGTGCAGTGCTTAACTTGTGGCCTAAGGTTGTGAGTTCTATCCTTGGTGAGAGGAGCAGCACTCTCTCATTAACCCTAACACAACTATATGGTGTATAGATGCCTAGTTCCAGGGGATCATTTAATTATAATCACATGGTTTATGCTTCACCTAAACCCTCAATGCAGTATTCCCGGCACACACACACCATCTTACACTACTACTACACCTCATCACTAACCTTTTATAACACACTTCGTTATAGCAGACACTTCAGGACTTATTGATGTCATTTACTAAGGTGTATAATGATGTAAAAACTGCTGTGATCAAAGTACTTAAAAAAGATTAAAGCATCAAGTGTTATCTGTTCTTTTTTTTGGGTTCATGTTGAAGATGACAATAATATTTGTACTGTACTATGTAATGCCTTGTCTTGGCTACTACCCCGCCTTTATATGGGGTTGTTATCTGGGTATATGGATAGATAGATCAATAGAAAAAGAAAAGAAATGAAATAGGTAGGCATTTTCTGGTTGCTAGAAATGGTATCTTACGAAGAATATTATGCTTCAACATGAGTATTTTAAGTTGTCATTCTTGGTAGAGGCTTTGAAATATTCCTGTCACAATGCTATTTTTAGATAATAGTTGAAAAAGAATAATAAGTTACCATATATATAATAAAAACCTAGGTAGTGAGTGGCTCGTCATGAACACAATACACATTACAATAATTTATATAACTACCACAAGATGAAAGTCAAGACCACACTATGCCGTAACTTTAACCTCACTGCATTTCATTTCATTACGTATATACAGGTTGCCTATCAATATTCCGGGTCCATCAGTTTTCCGGCATGAATTTCAGAGCGCAGTTTCAAATTTCCTGAGTTGGCGCATCACTATTTTCGGCAGGTGCTGTTTACGTTTATGTTTTGATTGCGCTGTACCCAGAATTACCTGTATTTTATTGTGAAATCAGTTATCCGTACATCACCAATTCACCTCAAGATAAGTTGGAGTTATTTACTGTAATGGAAAGGTTTATAAGGTTTATACTTGGCTTTATTGATGTGAGGGTTACAGTAACAGTAGACTCTTAGGTAAGTTTGTTTACATTCATGCAGCATCAGACAAGTATTAACATTGAATTGACAACAAACACAACAAAATTATATTATCAAGACAGAGTGCGCCAGACAGCAGGGAAGGGTGTAGTAGTGTAGTGTGTAGAGGAGTGTCAGATGACCTCACTGCCACGTTGCAATAGACGTACTTATCACAGGAGAGAATACAAACCAAACATTTAAACTCAGTATTATGTTGGAACTCTTCCGGGTAAATATATCACTTATTTTTAATCCACACTTACCACCATATGTACAGTTTAGTCAGGATCTCGGGAAATTAACATATCCATTGTGTTCAACATTTATGGCCAGTCAATTTTTGCTTATTTATCATACAAGCATCAAACAGCTTTGCTTTTCTTTACACTGTGTTATTCGGGTTTGTATATTTAGTGTCATTTGAGTAATTATTTTTTCATGCATTAATCATTAAGTTGTGGCACTGAAAGCATAAGTTAATTGCCTGCATGTTCTGCTATCCAGTTTGTTATGGTGCTGAGCTTGGTGTGAAATACGTTTAAGAACACAACAACACCAAACACTAACAATGAAATCAATATCTTTACAGGAAAAAAATATAAGAGGTTGCAAAATACATGTTTCTATATCATTAGTTCAGTGAAATGTTTGCACAAAATGTACATCAAGTAATACATACATGAAATGAGATTATTATTGTGAAGTTGAGGTAATGAAGTGTGATGATATGTATGTATAAATCATACTATATATTCCCTTTGTACTCCCTTCCTCATCATTCCCACCAGTTGATTCCCTGTCACATTTTCTGATTATGTTTTAGGAAGACATTTTTAAGTTGGTGATCTTAGAATGTATACTATTGAGGACTTCCTTTATTTTGAATACTAAACATACCATGAGAAACAGCCATTCATTATAGACAGATAAGTGCTGTGCTGGGGCCTTCCTCTTGTCATGGTACTGTATTTCAAAACCTAAAGTGTCTGTATAACATTACCTTTAGACCAGTTAACATATACAGTATAAAGTGGAAAGCAAAGACAGAATCCAGGTAAAATAGAGATGAGGTTAGGACTATTTTGCTTTAATAAGTTTCCTGAAGTTGATATTCAGCAACCTTAATTCTATCTGACCTGTAAGTATTAACCTCGGGAGAAGACGTTAATGTTAGCTCCATATTATCCCAGAATCCCACTTTGCTAGTTAACAGTCAATACACAAGTCTGCTTCTGTTATATTCTTCATGCATGTTGAGAGGATTATATTGTCATTATTTGCCTGTTTTTTATATGTAAGGTAAGACATTGTATGTGTATTGATGTAGGTTTATATTTCCCAACTTTCACTCCTGTCATGTATTTGAGCAAACCATTAATTATGTTTGTGTGCATGTGTGTGTGTGTACCTTATATTATTTGTATGTTGTAGGTTGTAGTTGTAGATACATACATATATGCTTTTCATAGATTAATACACGATATGATAAGCTTTCCTAAACTGTATAAGTGAAGCAGAATGGAAATCACAAATAAAAGTACTGTAGCATTGTAATGTTAACTGTCGTTTTGCTGTACATCTATTTTGTGACGAGGATGAAATAACCTTTCTTTTATATATTATTATGAGGTAAACAGAATCAAGAGTAATGCAACAATATGGAAATATCTTACTCTCATATCTTTCGCTGCAACATCAATATAGTTCATTATTTAATTCCTTGGAGAGAGCATTAGTGAAAGAAATGCATATATATATACATTTTTTTTTCCGCAGAGTGTAGTTGTGATTAAATGTATCCGTTACATTGACTTGTACTGTTGTTGTGAAGGTGATGTGAGGTTGTTATTCTTGTACTGATAATTCTGTTCCACTGATCTTGATGGGATTGACACTTTCTAAAATGATTGTGTTTGATAGCTATGTACGTACTTTTAATTCACTTTTTCATTTCTCTGATCTATATGTTTTTCACACACACACATACATACACAGATATACATACATGCATACGTATTTTATCACGGCCTACCACTCCAACTTTCCGAGGATGAAGTTGGAATATGTATAGCGATGCATACATTTGAATTAATTAAATACATTCCTTTTCTATCTCTATTGATATGTTGTTGTTGTTTTCTCTATTCATAAATTTTTTCCTTTCTTCCTTTTTTTCTCAACTTTTTCTTTTTAGTGTTCCTGTTTTTCTTTTCTTCTTTTATTTATGCATCGTTTACTTGTCTACTTCTACCCTAAAGCACTATATTCAAGAGCATTCTGGTGGATTGACCTTATAACTTGGCTTCCAGTAGGCATTCGTAGTAGTAGTAGTAGTGTGTGACTCCTTGTTAATGTAGAGTATATAGTATAGAGTAAAGAAGAGAGAGAGTCACTATAGGTAAAGAATGACCAACCATACATACTATACATACATACATACGTCCATATCTTGTTGATCTTCATGCAAAATGTTGATATGTATACTTTTTTAGGTATACATGAAAGGCAGACTGTAACGTGTAGTGATCTTGTCTGGTTCATGGAAAGAGGAAAGGTTATATTCTTAAATGTTTGTATAATTTTTTCTCCCTCTCCCTCGCTCTCTCTCTCTCTCTTTCTTTCTCTCTCTCTCTCTCTTAACTACAGCATTCATTTATCTCACTGAAGGTTAATTAAGTCTTGCATTGTAAACAAACTACAATTAGAAAGGTTTCAGTCGCATAATATACCTTCATTCACTGGACTTTGAAGGGAATAGATTTTTAGGAAGCTGGAAGAGAAAATATAATAGACCTTGATTCTTAGTGGTTCTTATAGTGGATGAGAGTAATACCCTCACCTCCTCCTCCTCCTCCTCCTCCTCCTCCACCTCCTCCTCCTCCTCCTCCATCTCCACCTCCACCTCCACCTCCGTTAAGTGGGCCTTGAGTGGGTAACAGTAGCTAGGGAGTGATAACCTTGCCACACACTGTACCATGGAGTTACAGCTGTGTTTGTAATGAGACTGTATCTTCACATCTATTAAAAGTTATTTGAATTATATATAAGAATTGAAGTACTGTAGTTGTAGGTTGTTATGTGTTTCCTTGGTTTAGGTTTAGGTTTTGGTTCTAATGCATGCAATGTTTAGTCTTCAGGAGTTTGGTTTTTACTTCAAATAATGGAGGAAGGATTTTGCATTCCTTATGTTATGCGTATATTCAATTGATTAATTTGACTTAACTTTTGCCACATTTATCATTGAAGAGATGGTGCTTTAAGTAAGGTAGACTCCATATGCATAGTATTTACCATTAGCAAAGTAGTGTATCTCTGCATGTTACTACATATAGCAAACATAAAAATATATACATGTATATGTATTCATATATTTTCTTATTTTTGTCAGATATAATAATAGTGATATATTAGCCTATTGTATATACATATATATATAAAGATAAAAGTATAATC